>JAJMSF010000002.1:0-466029 GCA_030558275.1 Chernovozyma palmyrensis
GAGTCAAAATCTCAACAGTAGTAGTGCCACCAGAAACTGATGGAGTCACGGTAGTAGTGGAAACATCAGTACCAGTCCATGGGGTAGTGATGGTAGTGATATGGCTAGGAGTCAAAATCTCAACAGTAGTAGTGCCACCAGAAACTGATGGAGTCACGGTAGTAGTGGAAACATCAGTACCAGTCCATGGGGTAGTGATGGTAGTGATATGGCTAGGAGTCAAAATCTCAACAGTAGTAGTACCGCCAGATACCGAAGGAGTGATAGTAGTAGTGGAAACATCAGTACCAGTCCATGGGGTAGTGATGGTAGTGATATGACTAGGAGTCAAAATCTCGACGGTGGTAGTACCACCGGAAACTGATGGGGTCACAGTAGTAGTGGAAACATCAGTGCCAGTCCATGGAGTAGTGATGGTAGTGATATGACTAGGAGTCAAAATCTCAACAGTTTCGGTTCCACCAGGAGTAGTTGGGGTAACTGTGGTGGTTGAGGTAGCAGAGCCGGTCCATGGGATTGTTATTGTTGTTGTTGGGGTAGGAGTGGGAAGAAGCACTAGAATTGTTTCGGTATGTCCCGAGCCCGTGAAATAGGGTAAGGTGGTCAATGACTTACCTGTTCCAGTCCAAGTCAGAGTTGAGACAAGTACAACATTTCCATTTCCATTCAAACCTCCGTTGGGATACGTTCCCCAGTTCACAGTCGATCCATACACTGAACTGGAAGCGCTCCCCGAACATTGGTAACTGTTGGTGTATGTCATAGCTCCAGAAGTTCCCTCATCAGGAAAGTCCATAAAAACACGATAACCAGCAGGATTGTTTGTGTAGTTAATGATGTAGCTGGTAGGTGTACATGTCCCAGTAAATGACATGCTTTCATATGACAGAACATAAACCCACTCATTCAAATCATTAGTCATGCCAACAATTGCATTTGAACAGTCAATCGTGGTCCCCGTACCTACCGTCATTCCAAGGGTCCCGCTAGTAATTCCATTCGGACAACTGCCACCAAGGAGGAACTGTTGAATAGTCCCGAGGCCTGAAGCAGTTCGTGCTTGAAAATTGATTTCATCTGGATCTGCTATGCCCAGTCCGCCAAGGCCTCCAATAAACAGCACAGCTATTGAAATATCAGTTGACCCATCATTCCAGGTGATTTCATTGTCCCCAACGCTGTAGTAGGAAGCGCAAGCCAAGTCTGCTGGTTGCCCTCCATAGCCGGTACTGAATTCAAAAGGAAAAGTAATCGAACCAGTAGCTGTACCAGAATCTGGAACGGCCTGAGTCACAGTACAGTCCAACAGTGAATATGGCACAAGGTAATAACCTGAGTTCAAAAGACAAGTAGCATATACATCCGTTCCAACAGTAAGACTAATGGATGTAGAAGAGCTCGTGAACTTGTACACACAAGGTAGTTCCAAAGAAAAGGTATCTCCAACAGCGGTGCCGGCGCCATCTAATGTCCAAGTAACAGTTCCATACCAGCTAGGATCAGCTGGTGTCCCAGTATATCCTGTTCCTGCTGAAGTGTACACTATTGACAGAATTCCGGTAAAAACTCCCAGAATCTGACTAGAGAAAACTCTTAAAAAAAGAATAAGAAATGCAAATAGAAATCGAAATTCTTTCATTTTTGCTCTGTATATCTGTTGCAAAAAGTTGAGCCCTTCAAGAAGAATTTTGCCTTATTTTATAGTGGTTAGACACGGGCATTCATCACACATTCTACAATGCACCTTTTTTCTGCCAGTTTCACTTTCAATCAGGAAATGGTTGGGGATTGGTTTTGCATGATTATGGGGAAAGGCTTGCAGGAAATTCACAGGCTTGGCCTACAGAAGAAATATTATGAGAGGTGCATTACAGCTCCTTATTGCATGATCAGCTTACGAATTTAAAAGTAGGTATGTAATTTGTCCACGACTAAGTGCACCTGAATAGCACATCCTCAGTTGACGACAAAACTTATGCTCTCGGTGACATAATTTGGTCAAGAATTAACTCTTTATTATAGAAGAAATGGTTTCAGAAGCGCTTACTAGGAATGAAGAACCAATTCTTCTTGAAACAATGAGAGGAGGAGGAGGAGAATCCAAGGGCAACATGAAGCATGAATTAATTTGTCTTGTCTGCATTATGAATAATTCATAAAACTGAGGTGAATGCTTGCATGATGAGTCTCAAGCTTCTCATTTGCTGCCTCCAATTCCGAGGTAATCAAAATAAATTAAGACATTCTTGATTAGGAAAGATTTTGAAAAAAGAAGACAGATAATCCACTATAGAATAAAAGTAACCATCAACATGAGTTGATTCTCCTGTCAGCAGCAGTACTATTTTACAAAGAAAAATGTAACTTGCGTCGAAAAGAAAGGGAATCCGGCAAGTGAAAAAAAAGGAAAATGAATTAATCTACCGAATAAAGCGAGATTCTCTGGAAAGTAAAGCAAGATTTTTGCTAAAACTTCCCAAGATGATAGTACAGAAAATATGATTAACAGTCTACTGAAAAAGCCATTTCTGGTCAATCCCTTTTGATTTTCGTAATCGAATAAATGTAGTTAAACTTTCGTGATGATTTTTCTTGTAATCAATACCACCGCAAAATAGAATGGGTTGCTATGTAGAGCTTTAAAATATCCCACTACTAGTATATATAAGCCTTCTTTGTAATAGTGAATGAGAGAATCGAAAGGTGCAAAAATTAAAGCTTCTGCATATTGGCTCATAATCCTTTTTAGATCTAGATCTCAGATCGCTCTATAGATAATTTTACCGATCCATAAAGGACTCCCTTGAGCAAAATGTTATAAAACAAGTCTATGTCTACAAGTTTTATTACATAAAAGTATTTTAACATATTTATCAAGCTCTATTAGACACAAACTTCATGTAAGGTATACTTCTGTGCATGCCGCATAATTGGGATTCTTCGGAAGCGATTGCAACAGCATCACGCGTTTATCTCCGTATAAAATAATATTTTGCAGCCAAAAGAAAATATTATGCAGGTTAGGTGCACTGAAGACTGTTCAAAAAGGTTGCAGTCGTCTAGATAGCCAATATTTTTTCTCGGAAAAAAGGGATGAAAAAATAGCACTACGTATTACGACTGCCCTTCGGATCAAGGTCTGTTCATAATATGTTCACAAAAACTGTTTTTTCATAGCTTCTCAAGAGCTTCATACAGTTGTTTCGAATCACCACTATGATAAGTGCGAAATACTCCGAAGTCTTGAATCTACCATAACGTGTTAGTCATATAGAGAATGCCGAGGATAGGAATATGGAGTATTAAACTTTGGACACATGATCACATAATAAATCTTATGCGCATCTCATACGAGCATTCCAAGTACTTTATTATCTCCCTTTGCTGGGTTCATACCCTATTTCATTTTGAAGTTTCCAGAAAGTCATTTTCAGCTCTTTTGCTTCTTAAAATCTGTCAGTTATTAAAAAAGAAGATATTTGCAATTCTCTGAAAATTCGTTACGGAAAATGCAACCTTAAAAAATGAAGGTCTGAACCACAGGCAATATGTTCTCAAAAATAGGTGGTCGATGACTTCTTGGAAGTGCAAAAAATAAAGACAAAGCAGCCGAACCTCCCAAATTCTTGGAATATGTACTTCGTAGATTACCCATACCACTTTTCAAAGATTTCAATTTATCTTCATAGAATAATATAACGATATCCATATCGAACAATATAGGTGGGGTTTAAACATCCCTTTTTATATTTGATACCTTTTCTTACTTCCTTGCTATAGGAAGATATTGAATTACTATGAAAGTGAGCCGAAATATTCCAGGTCAGTGACAGATTAAAAACTCAAAGCTGTGCTAAAATTTCCATGAAGTGTTATCTTTTTGAATTCGAATACGTTACCAAGATCCTTATTTAGCCAATTAAGATACCCTGAGAGAGGTTACAACCATCAATACCGGTGCGCAAAGGGTAATTCGGCAGTGTAACTCAGAGGTGTACCCGTGTTTTTTCTTTTATTATCTTAGTAACACTACTGTTATTAAGCGGCAGGTGCAATATCATCATGCAAAATGAATACCACCCCATATCAACGATTGATGACCATCGGTCCTATCTTGATGACGCTCGTTCAGCAAGTATCTGAAGCTATATCTAAAGAAGGATTTAGTCAAAAATCAATTATTTGGATCAAATAGGTATGTTCAAACGAGTGTGGCTTTGATAACCCTACAAATCGAAGCACCACACAAGCTGATGCAGCCATACACCCAAGCTTCTGTTTGTACTTCTACATCATCGCTCACTTCCCAAAATTTTAAAGGTTGATAAATACAGTTCAGTATCAAAGTTATACCGTTTGGGTTAACAAGTGGATTTGCTGAAGATTGCACTGGTACACTTGCTCCCTGTAATGTCAAACAATATTCCAGATTGAAGAAAAATAATGATGTGCATATGCAAAATCAAATCATTCACCAATGGCGTACCCAACATAGGTTACAAGTTGGCTACAGCCAGAAAGGTTGCGCTGTCTGCTTCTTAATGGTTGACGAATGTAAGCTGACAGATAGCAAAACAAATGAATTATAGGGAGAACATGTGAAAATGGCTGCAAAAGCATTGCGTACTACCATGAATAAAGAGAAGAATCTTCGACCACGACTAGTATTCCACAATTTATAAAGATCCAACATTTTGAATATATCAAAAACGCTCCTCATGGAGATGGCTTGACAGTTGCCGAAAACATTATTTTTAATAACGGTGCTAAAAAGCCGTTATTATACGAAGCGATTCAGATTCGAACGCAGACCACTTCAGAACAGAGCAAAAGTACGTCAACAACAGACCAAACCACTTGGCACTCACAGAAAACATAATATTCATATGGCAGTTGAGGTTTCAGCACTAATGTTGTTGCCTCATATTTATTTGATTCTACATTCCAACCTTCTCTCCAAGCTATAGACTGGTCACAAAACAATTCTACCTTTGCCTTCTTAAAAATCTGATATACAAGTCAAAAAATTATTTAAAATAGGGCCGTTGGTGAGGATATTTTATTTATTGGGTATTTGATTCAAAATGTTGTGTGTTGAGTGACTCTTCTGCATAGAACCCTTTCAGTCCGCCGAGTTGCGGATGTTATCTACATCGGACGAGTTTTGTGGTGAAAGGATTTTCTCATGTTAAGATAATCAAATCGAAGTCTTGTCGCACTTAAACCATTGGCGGATGGGTTTATGCCTTTCTCCGTACCTACGGGCAATCTACTTTTAGGGTATGGAATTAGAGGTAAAACATTTGGAGTTAGAGTTGCCTGCTATGTTTTGGGTGCAGTTGAAACTGAAATTCGGAAGATAGAGCTTGATCAAAAAAAGGCTTCCTTACCTGTGTAATAGTTTGTTATTTGTTGAACATATGCTCAAGAATATCTGCAAACGGTCCCAAAAAGAAAAAAAGAAAAATTTTCAACGAATATCTTGGAGTATTTTTTGGATATAATGTTTTCAACCTATGCACTTTAAAGAGGTTTTGCAGAAGCTTTTTCAGCCTTTCAGTACCTCTTTCAGCTGGTTTTAATCAGTGGCTACCTTGGTTGGCCATCATCACACTTACAAGCAATTGAGAAAACGATGCCTTTGCAGCGTTTTCAGAACCTGTTCCTACGGAATTTGATTTTGAGAGGTCGGTTGGCTGCAACTGAGGGAAGTTAGGCGAGCCCCAACACCCATACACCGCTTGCTGTTTATTTTTCTACAGGACCCTTGAAAAACACTTCTCTTTGTTGTAGCAATTATATTATGGATAGCTATTACATAAATTTAACTGACACTTAAAAAGTTGACTATCTTGCTTATGATTTCTTAATGAATTTATTCAAGAAATGCCTTCAGCGTTTTGTTTCGATTGTGATTTGCAATTGTTATACAAAATATTATATTCGGCTGCAAAATGAAGCACATTGCGAAGTTATTTGCTTAGGTTTGAGGTTCAGAAACTTGGTGTTACATATTATCAGTGTGTCATGCTGCAGTACAAGTATTTTAAACATACTACTTTTGAGTATGCTATCTGTCATTTTCTAAAACCCATGAAATCATTTCTCCTTTATGTGTTTGATTCTTCACTCCCGTTCCGATTCTAAGGGTCCAGCAAGTCCTAGTGTCACTGAACTACCAAATGTGAAATACATACGAGCGCACGCCCCATTAGCAATGATTCCCTATCTTTGACCAAGACTCCTTTGGCGTTGGTCTCTTCGAAAAAGGAGCCGCGGCCAAAGACGTAAGGACAATGTCCACAGCACAGCAGATACGGTCACTCAGAAAGACGACGAAGAAATACTAGAATACATAAAAAAACTCCATATTTTACTAAGACAGGGTTGTGATTAAAAGGTGCGTTCCCTGATTGAAATTTGCAGCCAATCACATAGTACAAGAAAATATTGAAACAAAGAGCGTAGATGAATAGAGGGACTTGGTACATTTCTCTTGATGATGCACTTTCGGCTGTAATATTTCTAAACATTGAATACTAGATCAGTCAAACTTTACAGCACTAAAGCTAACTTTATTTGGAAGCAAGAATGTAGTTGATAAGCCAACCTTTACTAAAACTCTCAAAATAGATAATTGATCGTGGTATGACAGACTAGGGTACTCCCTAGATAGTTCCTTGATAGCTGCAAAGACATAAACGGAAATAAGTTTATCAAGATTTTTTTTATCAATATCTACAATGACGTAACCAGTTCATCTTACAAGATTGATAAGGATGTATATTCTTGTGAAAGGAAGCACACCTAAAAGAAGGCAGAGAGCTTGCGGAGCAGAGTAATGACTTCAGAGTCCAATTGCATAGCGTAAGCTGGAGGATATACAACAAGAATTCCCAGTGAAGTAGAAAGATAACAACCCGGTAGGGACAGCATTGTATGGAGCGTACAAGGTAGTAGCAGGAGCATTTGCGTTTCATCTTTGCGTTTCATCTGTCTCCCTAGCCGACCAAGGACTGAGAATTTTGTTAATCTTCTCTTGATTCACAAAAATTCCAAACAAATTGGATGTAGTGGTCCAAGATTAAGACTTCTCATTTATAACACGGGGCTGCTTGGAAGAACCTTGAGGCTTGAGTGGAAGAACTCTATTTCAACTGTGATCTGCATTCTAAAAGTTCCTTGAGGGTATGCAAGAGAGGGTAAGAAAGAGGATTTGCTCTATTTCGCTTGTGATCGAGCTACGTAGAAAGAAGATTTGTTTTATAATGTGACTCCTGCTTTAGAGGTCATCTGAATGGAGGTGATCACTCGTCAATGCAAATATGAAATGACCTACACGCGATATGTCCTCATTCATGTATCTCATACTCCTGAAAAAGAGAGACAGCTAATTTGATCTAGCCAAAGTATTTCCATCTATAGGATTCCTATGTGATTTTAATGCATCTCGATTTCTGCTCAAACGTCTTGAACAGTTCTTATCATTCAGTTACTGTAGGAAATATATATCATGGTTAAATTGCATCCATTTTGTAAGAGCTTGTCAATGGAGTCAGCCAATCACACATTGCAATCCAGTTCCTAAAAGCCCTGGAAACATGGAACTCAAGTGATAGTTCATGAAGCGTTATCTTTGAGCTTGGACCGGAATTAATTGAAAAATAATTGTGAACGCTGGCTCGCATAGATTGCACATTACCTTTTCACATCACTGAGTAGTGCCTGATTTAAGATCCCCTAGAAGGGTTATTATATTATCAGGGACCTCCAGCTCAGCTGAAGTCAAAAGTCTTTTAATCTGGCTCTGAGGTGTTAGTAACGAGAATGCTATTTCAAATATTTTCTTCGTCTTTTCAATACCAGGACGAACAGAAACATTAGTGATCTCCCGAGCTTTCAGAATAGGAGGTACTAAAAGAGAAGGAGTTGTGAAGCTTCAACAGGAAATTTATGAATTTTGCGTGGAGTAAAGCTCTTTATTTGCGAATTGTACCCCGATTTTAGTTACTAACATCAAAATTATCGTGGTATCGGATATGTCCGTCATTCTACATCTTCTGTGATCTATTTTGTGTTTCTTTGATAATATCTATTTCCAAGTAGAAACGAATAACCCTCAAACTCTTCGAAATAATCTTCCATTAGTATGCAATTGGCTTAATGGTGGTTTTCCTCAGCTTCCTCAAACACGAACCAGTCTTCCTCAGCGGCAATGGTGGCGCCGGATCCAACAGCTTCGGTCTCAACTTCAGAAACTTCGTATGCCTTCAAAGCATCAGCAGAGATCTCGCCTTCTGGAACAGATGCCTTAGCAGGTAATTGGAAAGCCTGAACAGCGGCTTCAGCTTCCTTAGCAGAAATCGGGGTTGGCTTAAAGCTCTTGATTTGGCTGATGTATAAATCAGAGACCAAGTTAGATCTTTGAGCTGTTACAGAGAAAAGTCTCTTGGAAGCAAATAAACGCTGCAGAGTTAGTAAAAGAGAGTGATATAATTATATGGTTCATCGAGTGAAAAATCCGAATTCTGGATCGGAAAAGTTTCAAATATAGTATTCCTTCCAGAAGAATACACTTCACCTCGATTATATTGGAAAACTCCATCGTTCGAAGGAAATCGATACACCTTGTTCATTGCCGAACATGGAGATCAACGCACACGATTGAGCCCGGACCACATCCCCTCGATCTCCGAACACTTAGCCCAGAATGCTGGCTCTCATTATACATACAGCTGACTGTCTGAACATCCTGAAATCAATAAGTACACTGTAGAAGTAAACTGCTAGCGGGTCTTAGTTGTGAACGAATACTCGCTTCGAAAAGCTCGTAGTTACACAATCTCGGAATTGATTTCTGATTGGTCTGCCATTAAGGCACGTGATTATTTCACGTGATCTAAGTATGAAAAGCTCTACAAGAATTTGGTGCCACGATAAGATGGATGCACAAGGATAGTAATGAAAGCAGGTAAGACTTTACAAATAGCCCGCCCGCCATATATAAGGCTCTAATTACCTCTTCATACTTTTTGCTGCTCACTTTTCATAAGCAATATAACGCACGAGCTCCACCCATCCCCAATACAGCCGCCACTTCATATCATAGTCACTTCATTTACTTCACAACATCCCTTTTAACCAATTAAACATGCCGAAATACTACTGTGATTACTGCAAGTCGTACCTCACGCATGACACTATGAGTGTTCGAAAGTCTCATCTAATAGGACGCAACCACATCAAATACTATTGTGACTATTACGAAAAGAAAGCTCGACAAACTGGAACATGGAACCCACTGGATCTTCCATATGAAATAACTTTACTGTACTTGAATAGAGGAGCCCCGGGTACGCAAAAAAATAAGCGACTGAAGTCCCTGGAGGAGCCTAATGAGTATGTGGTGCAGAAAGAATTCAAGCTTCCCCCACCTCCAGGTCTCCCCAATTTCCCGAACCCCCCACCCTCAGTCTTGCATTACACTGAAGAATATCGAGATGCTATAGCAGCTCATAAAAAACAGGAAGAGGGCTGGTAGGTTCTGTCTAGTAGGTTCCTGGTTTTTTTATAACTCTGCATAGATCATTAATGACTACTATTTGAGTATATTTTGTATATTTGGACTAAACACAATCTAGATTTGTGACTCAGCTAAATGACTATTGCTGCTTACAAATCAGCGTCATCTTCGTCTGGCAATGGCAAGGCAGTAGCCTGTTCCATTTCTTGTTGGTATTTCTGCATCAAGTCAGCATCGACCTGGACTTCAGGTGGAGCCAAAGCTGGGGATGCAACAAACTCTAATTGAGGGTTACCAACCAACTTTCTGGCCAACCAAAGGAATGGCTTCTCGAAATTGTAGTTGGATTTGGCCGAGATATCGTAGTACTGTAAGTTCTTCTTTCTGTGGAAAGTAATGGTCTTAGCCTTAACCTTACGTTCCTTAACATCGACCTTGTTACCACAAAGAACGATGGGGATGTTCTCACAGACTCTAACTAAGTCTCTGTGCCAGTTAGGAACGTTCTTGTAGGTGATTCTAGAGGTGACATCGAACATAATGATACCACACTGACCATTGATATAGTAACCATCTCTCAATCCACCGAACTTCTCTTGGCCAGCAGTGTCCCAGACATCGAACTTCAATTCACCGAAGTTGGTGTGGAAGCCCAAGGGGTGGACTTCGACACCCAAAGTGGCGATATATTTCTTTTCGAATTCTCCAGTCAAATGTCTCTTAACAAAGGTGGTCTATTTGTTAGTAATAGTTAAAAAAGAAATACGCATCAGATGACGGGCGATCGACTCGGCTAATTGACTAATCCAATCGTCTTATATCATCACAAATTCAATTTGATTAACAACAGGAACCAAGATAGATCATCGGAGGCCATCCGACACGAAGTGGCCATCATGGAGAAGATTCCTGCTTTTAATCAATCGATCTGTAAAAATCTCGTTACATACTTTACCGGTACCACCATCACCGACAAGAACAAGCTTGAAAGTTGGAACTTCTTGGGCCATATTGGAGTAACTTTATGAGTACTTTAGAAGATAAGCTAAGGATCGAATTGTTGCCTTCAGATTATGTTTACAAGTTCATCGAAAAATTTGTCGACTTCCAGAAACGGCAATAAGAGAAAAGAGACATGTTGGAAAAAATCTAGACTGCCTAGTTTGGAAGTATGTGCACATTGTGGCGCAATGAGTGTTAGTGAAGCGTAAATGAGCGTGATAAATGGACGCTCTAGCTAGCGAACAGAGGCGAAAAAAGTGCCTGAAATTAGCGAACAAGCTGAGCTTTGTGTCGAGCACAGTAAGCAGGAGGCGTCGTCCAATGCAAAGTGAGATTCATCCGAAATAACAATTCCGAAATAACGCAGGCAAGTTAAGAGGCCAAGGGATAAATTGTCAAAAGGTATAGTGTGTGAAATTAGATTTAGCGCATGTTCGAAAAAATGCCGTATCCACTACAGGTAATTAATAGTCCCAATGTGAAGCTATGCTCACGTAAAGAGGGATAGAATTCTAGAAACATTCAGGCCTTATTCAGGGTTCAACGTCAAGACAATAAAACGATGCAACATTGAAGTTAAGATTTCGGGAGCATTCGAGGTAATTCCGACGAGCGCTCTGCTACTGCCTCTCGCAGGTCCTTGGCTTTACGAGGCGGAAATTTCATGAGAGCACAAAAAATAATCACCTTACCAAGAGGCTAGTTGAAACAGCTTGATTTGGAAGAAGTTAGAATAGATGGGTATACGTGAGAGTTGACATTTGCCATAAGGGAACCCTAATTAGAGTTAGTCAGGCCTGCTTAGGGTAAGATCAAGCAAAATACGAAGAAGGGACAAATTACCGGTAGAACTCTTGGCACAAAAATATTAGGCACTGGAAGACTTTTTCCCGGAATGCCGGGACTGTGGAGGTTTCAGAAGGTGTCAGTTCTGCAGACGCTTCGAGGCAGAGGACTCAACAAAGTGGGCCGGTAAGCGCCGGTGCCTGAATCTTCACGATTCCACCAGATGCGGCAACTGCTAGTGGAGCCCCAGCTGGCTGTCTCGTGCGCCTTTATTTTCTCCGAGAACGTGTTCCATACGCATGGAACTGCCCTTCCCCAAGGCCACATGACAGACAAAAAAAGGTAGCAAACTCAGACTTGTGACAGCGGCTGAAGAATGAAAACTGAAAAGAGAACCAAGTTCAAAAACATTCTCAATAGTAGCAGCAATAACATTGATACGAAGAGGAGCAGCAAAAAAGTTTAGTGCTAAACCGCGTCATCACCACTAAAGCAATGCTAGATGCGAGTATTTTTTATTTCTGCTTTTCTGGGCTCCAACCCACACGAACAGCACGCCAATGAGACACGACACCCTCACCTGAAGACACGAAACGAACCACCAAATCATGCGAGCCGCGACACTACGAACTTGAAGGCAGCCGTACAGTAGCTGAGGAGAGGAGAAGAAAATGAGAGTAAAGAGTAGAAGGGAATGTCGAAGGAAAGTAGAAGAGTAGACTAAAAGCGGAGAGGGCTGGGAAAACTAGCGCGTGGCAGCGAGACCCCCTAACGGGGCCCTGTGTGGGCGCCTTTTTGCGCTTATCTGGGCCCAATTTCCACCGGCCCATTGTTGCCATATGTACTCTCACACCTCTCGCCCTACTCTTTCGGAACTGCACTGAACTCACTGCGTCTCCTAAATTTCCTACACGCACCAGCAAAGGGAGCTTAGTGATAATTCTTCCGCTGGAATTTACGTTTTATTTTTCTTTCCATCTTGTGCCATCATCTGACCACTCCAGAGGCTAGGACCTTGTGTTTTTTTGTGGCTCTGACTTCAGTTCTGAAACGCTCCTGCCCCGCTCAGAGACACGTAACTCACAGTTTTCGACCACGAATCTGCTAGACATCGTGGACCAGACTTAAGCCAAATACCACTAAAACATCAGTGCTGGCGATAACACACAGCTCGCCACGCATTCCAAACACTCGCTACCTACAAACAAGAACAAAAGAGTCTCGTCCTCGAGCCTAAAAGTTTCCACTCGCGACAAGCGCCCTTACAGGTCCTTACAGCTTCTTGCAGTTATCCACAGCCTTTTCCATCACGGCTCAGCTAACCACGACCTCAAAGCACCACTTCAAAACACAACTATTTATTCACAATGTACTCACATCCACCGCCGCTCTACTATTCTGGCCAATATGACAGCTCGATGCCCGTGACGCCTCTCGACCTCTCATTCAGTCACCCCATGCTTCCAGCTAACGCTGTGCCTGGTTCCCCCTACTTTGTCAACGCGTTTCCACCGTCACCAGGGCCTCCACACCCCCAACTTATGCGTACAGGTCATAATCGCTCGGCGCCATCCTCTAACACCAACCTTCCCAGCCAATTCCCGGGAAACTTCGTGGAGAATCTGCACTTACATTCACATCATGTTATGCCCTCGTCTCCCTTGGCCTATATCGCACCAAGCGACAACATGGACCTCCTCTGCATTACGCGCAGTGTTGTGCTCCGCAACTTGGCGCCTGAACTCACGTTGAAGGAGGTGCTAGATGCTATAGATTACGGACCTATTGAACACTGCAGATTGGTCAAGAAAAGGGCCCCTCCTCATTATAAGGATTCCGAATATGTACAGACCTGTTACATCAGTTTCTTGGATTCCAAAGTGGCGATAAAGTTCCATTTGAAGTACCAGAAGAACCCATCTCAGTTTGCAAAGTTACGGGAACAGCTCCATGATTCAAAAAATTTGCGAATTTCTCTCAACGAAGGCGCCAATAGGGTCCTAGGACCCAGGCACGAGCAGATTAAAGCAAAGACCATGAACTATATTCACGACTTCGGAGCCACCCGCAGCCTTCACTTGGTAGTGAGGGGACTGCGCCCGTTGTCTTTCCAGGAAGTAGAAGAATACGGAGAGCAGTTTGCAGAGGTGGAGAGTGCAGAGGTGACGGTAAGAAAGAAGGCCGAGGAGCCAGAAGGGAAAAAAGCTGGAGCGATGCTGGTTCAGGCTTTGGAGCCAGAACAGGAAAAGCTGGATCTTGGAGTCTCAGGTCTTGGAGTCTCAGATCCAGAGCTAGAGCCTATTTCCAGAGACCCATCTTCAATCTCTGAACCAGAGCTTGAGTCGAGTCGAGAGCCGGAGCTTTTGCTGCCGGTTCCCGTGCCGCCCTCTCCACCATCTTCTGATTCCTCACCTCTAGCATCCCCCACCGATACACTCCCTGGGGCACTTTCCTCCCAGACGGGCACGCTCTATGATGTCATCATAAACTTTGCCAGCATCGACTCCTGTATCCGGTGCTTCGACCACCACCTCAAGAGACTCCAGGAAAACGGCTGCAGTGACCTTTCCGTTGGTGACGACGAGAGCTGTGATTTTGTGGTAGAAGATGTTGCGTTTTCACGCGATCGGTGTGACAAGTCGCTGGGTTCAGCGAGCCAATCACCCTCCTTCTCCAAGCGCAGCACAGCAGGCTCGAACCGTTTCTTCCCAACCGATGGGATCATGAGCATCCCGGAGGACGACAGCTTTGGGTCGGAGGAGAGCGAATTGAGTGAATTCAACGGACGTTTGGGACTCGACAGCATCCAGTCCTTGAGCTTTGAGGTGGAACTGAAGAATTCAGCATCCGGAGGAGTGGCCACGGCTTCGACCACAACAGGAGTTTTAAGACCTCAAGAATCTTCCAGCATCACACACAACCAAACACCGTACCACGATCGGTCTATCGGCAACCTCAGTCAGTATCTGATTCAATCGATGCCGAGTCCTTATACTCCTTATGCTACCCATGATCCTGCGGCAGCCCACGCAGCAGCCCAGGCGGCCCAGATTGCAAAATCGGGTAACAGGACCATCTACTTGGGGAACCTCCACCCAAACACGTCGGTCGAAGAAATTGCCAACAACGTCCGGGCAGGAGGAATCGTACAGCAGATTAAATTCATCGCCGAGCGCCGCGTTTGCTTCATAACCTTTGTGGACCCACAAATTGCGCTCCGGTTCTATCTTAACCACCAGGTATTACATCAATTGGTGATCCACGGGTACGACGTGACGGTCGGATGGGCCAAAAACCATTCAGGACCGTTAAGTCGTGAAATTGCGTTGGCTGTGACGGCAGGGGCATCGCGTAACGTATACATTGGGGTGAAGAACAGACAGGGACAGGGCCAAAACCTGAGCCACGATCAGAATGTGGAGGCCCTGAGTCTGGGCTCCGAGCTTCAAGAAACTGATTCTTCATCTTTAGCTTCCGCTCTTCCCTCTGAAGATACACTTCGCAGAGATTTTGGCTGTTTTGGTGACATTGAGCAAATCAACTTTTTCCATAATAAAGATTGTGGGTTTCTCAATTTCATGAACATTTCTGATGCAATTCGGTTGGTGGATGCATTTGGGATGAAAAATGAGGCCAAAATCAACAAAATCGTGGGAGATTCAGGCCAGTTTTATGCCAAGTACAGCGATTTTAAAATCAGTTTTGCCAAAGACCGGTGCGGCAACCCAGCCAAATTTAGCTTCCGGAAGAAAGCTCCGCGTGCTCGGTTCCGTGAAGAGGAGCTTTATGAAGGCGACATTATCAGCGAATTGCGTGAGGCATCACGACTAGAGGAGAGCCAAGATGAAAGCAGGGGAAAAGAATTGAATGAAGAAACCGCGAAGGTGTTCGGTATCATCAGTGGGCCGGTAGAATTCTCGTCGCTTGAGGGGAGCGATGAAGTGCTTGATGAGAAGAACGGAAAGAAAGAGACAGACGCAGAGGGGGATGAAGATGCGGAGGAGGGAGAGACTGGGGCAAAGGAAGAGGCTCTCGTCGCAGAATCTGCACGAACGATAGAGACACCTTTGGAGCCCATTCTAGCGGTTTCACCTTCAGTTGCCTCTCCTCAGTTGGCCAGTCCCGAAGTGACAGGCGGCACGCGCGATCTTGATTCATACTCGGGCGATGAATCCTCCGAGGATTATTCAATAATCATCAATTCGGGAGAAATTTCCAACTCGTCTTTCCTCAGCGAGTCTAAAAGCCCGACCAAAGATTCTCCCAAGTTCTCCCGCAATGGACGCACATTTAAAAACTCCGACGTTTTCATTCCGAAACGAGACTCGCGGAACTCTTCGAACATTTCGCTCAATTCGAACTACGGCAAAGGAGGATATAATCACCCAGGAAAACAGGCACCCCTGTATCCCTATGGCTATTATCCACCTCAAAAAACTTCCATGGGAACTGGCAGAAACGCAAGCCCGGGCTACTTCAATTACAACCCCCACTATGGACCCGCCATGCCACCGCAGCCCGTGTATGCGATGCACTCCGCGTATGCCCCACCTTCGCCATATGCACCGGGCCCGGGCCAGTTCCACCCGCCTTCAGCTCCCCACCCGTCCGCGGGCTTGTATCAGCTTCACTATGGATCGCAGCCACACCTAGGTTCCAAGCCCTACGGCTCTTCGGGTTCCCAAGTGATGGCCCAGTATTTGGCTCAGTCCCAGCACGAAAATTTGTTGTATGCCGCCGCCATTTACGACCAGAGTTTGGAGGATGATGAATTCCAGTACAAGGGGCGTTCCCGCAAGCGTTAGCGCCCAGGACTACAGTGTAAGATACAGACTGTCGACTTGATAGAACCATAATGTAGCACAATGAGCTAGACAATGAATAACAGGAGCCATTACGTGGTGCTGCTGACTGCGCTCGACTCATCCATGTACCATCGTTGATCTCTCAAGAAGACAGTTTCGCTAGGCATCCACATCGTACGCTATGGAGGCGTAGGTACCTGCAACGGCGCAGACAGCACCAAATGCGACCCCGGTCGATAGAAGCAAGCGCTCCACATAGCCCAATTCGTGACGGAAGAGCTTCAAGTAAAATAAAAGCGGGAGAGTAACGCATATGGTGAAGCAGATAGCACTGCCCAAAAATGCAATAATGGTTCCAAATGAGGTGATGGTGACAGAAATGAAAAGAAGGAACGCCAAGTAGAAAAAGCGGACCACCACCCGTTTGAAGCCATAGGCCTCTTTTTTGGAGCCGTCGGTCCCATTTCTGACTGTTTCAATGGCAAAAAACTTCTCAAGCGCCGTAAAAACAGGCTTAGCGACTAGTGGTGCCTTCACCACCGATAGCACACCCATGAGGCCACTGATGAGTGGTTTAACGACAGGCGGGTAGTTGGATTGGCGCATCAAGTTCTTGGCGAACAGGTCGCTGCATGACGCTCCGAACATCAAGAAACCGACCGCTGCCACCAAGTAGTCGACGCCGAAGGTGAATGAGAATGTTGTGCTAACGGCTGAATTGAACTTGCTGGGGTGTCTCATGTCACGATAGAGTTCTGGAAACACGACATGACCTCCCCAAGGGGCCATAAAAATACCTATTGATAACAAAACGTAGCGCCAGTCCATGGGCCAGGCGTACGTGGGTGCTGGGTGCATTAAGGAGCCCGAGGTCTCAGCAGAAAACCCACAGAGAACGATCACCACCACCAAGCCCGAGGTGGAAATAATTCCAAGCAAGCTCAGAAGTGAAAGCACCAGGAGCGGCAAAAACGACGCAAAGAATACCACCAGCACCATGAGTGCCTTGAATGCTTCGTTGGGCACAGAAGGCACCAAAAGAGAGAAGGAGTCGCCAAACAAAATGATAAGCGATACCAATGCGCCAATGAGGTCGAGCGTGAATACAACCGATACCGCCAAGCTGATGGAACGGCCATAAGCAGCACCGGCGATGTCGCCGTATGAGAGCAAATTCGAGTGGCGGTTCAATATTCGGCCCAAAAGTTTGGCGGTGTAGGTGGTGACTAGTGCACTGGCCGTGAGAATGAGTGAGCCCAAGACCCAACCGGAGAACTTGAACCCGAGCGGCAACGAGAGCATTCCGATCCCGATGAGCGTGTTGATGGCATTGAAAATGGTCTGGGCCTTGGTCGAGCCCTCGAATTGCCGCACAAAACCGCTGGTACGGGAGTCTATGCGGAGTAAGGGCTCGGACTCGGGGTCATAGGCAAGAAAGCTTTGGGAGCCGGCCCGCCCATGCTGATGGTCGCGCAGATTCTCGCGAGACCGGAATAGGGGGTTGTCTAAGGAGCCCAGTCTCTGGCTTCCCGACCTCTGCCCGGGTCTCTGGTTCTGAATTTGACTTTCCTGACCCTGGTTTCCTTGCTGGTACCACACAGGTCCCTCTGTATCATCGTCACCCTCAGCAATTGCGGCGTAGCCCACGGTGCTGGCATCTTCTGAGTCAGGCTCATCGCCCAAACTGTGTGCCCAGTACGACTGCGTCCGCGTGTAGGAAGAGGCAAAATTGTTCAAGGAATTGGGCCCCCCTACGTCCATAAAGGACCTTCGTCTGGCCCGGGGTGCCTGTGCTTCTTCGGCAGACATCTGGTGTGTAGAGAGCAGAGTGAGAGAAGACTTACTCGTAGGTCACTAGCGCGCGCACTGTGGTGGTGTCAGAACCTAGTGCGGCTTGGCATTCAGCATCTCAGCCCATGAACAATGTGACGCTGTGGCGAGAGATGGATCTGAGGCTTCAGATCCCCGGTCAGCAGATCCCCGGCACGAGCCCGGAACTCACAGCGAGGCAGATTTGAGAAACAAATCTAAAAATGGCCACATGAAGCTGTCTACGTGAAGAACAATGCCATTACTTTAGTTATCAATTACCAGCCACACCACATGGCCTAGTCTCTTTACTCTCGTAAACAGCCGCGCCAGACTGCAAGTGAAGGCTGGGCAGGGTGCGACCAGGTGCTAAGCCATAGGCCGGCCGGTCGTGTTGTTTTCACTTGTGTGGAAAGTCCTGCAGCGGATATCAAAAGAAGCGAGTCGTCCTGGAGGACTTGAGCTTGGCTCGCAAATTTGATACCACAAATGCCTTGAGCTTCCAAAATGCTTCTAAGACAGCAACATGGCTGCGAACCGCAAGCTACTAGGCTCCTGATAGACAAAATCACACGCTGGACTGTAGAGTCTCCTCCCTGAACACACTCCCTGTGCCCATTGTGCATCAACTTACACCAAGCTGCTGCGGACCACAGCAGAACCAGGATCTGTTTGCGATTAGGGAAGTTGCAA
Organism: Chernovozyma palmyrensis; assembly: GCA_030558275.1. Classification (NCBI taxonomy): domain Eukaryota; kingdom Fungi; phylum Ascomycota; class Pichiomycetes; order Serinales; family Debaryomycetaceae; genus Chernovozyma; species Chernovozyma palmyrensis. The sequence continues at coordinate 18,619 of JAJMSF010000002.1, forward strand.
AGCCCAGCGCAGGAGCAAGTATACCAATTACATAGAGACTGTAGCCTCTAGCCCGAATATATACTCACATGCACCCACATCTCTGGATTAAGCTTTGTCCGTTCTTCTCTCAAAGTAATGGCCAATCCAGGCCAACAAGGCGTCTATGCACCGGAGTACATGGGGGAACTTCGCACCTTCAACGACCAGCTGCATCAGGGGGCTTCAACGCCTTCCCATCTGGGGTCGGTGCCTTCATATGCAATTCAGGATCTTCCAAACCCGTCATTTGAGTTCCCAGCACAACTTCAACAACCTCCGCAGGCCCCACCTTCTCAGGGACTGGGCCACTCTCTGTCGCAATACCAGTACCAACACCTGCCCCAGCACCAGTACCAACACCCGCCGCATCAACACCAGTACCTGCCACAGCACCAGCACCAGTATCTGCCCCCACACCAGACCCAAGTTCCCCCTCAGCTCCACAATCCACACTCCAACTATATTCCAGAGCCCGCATCATCGCTGCTTGGAAGCCTTTATATGAGAGGCAACTATGTGCCCGCTTCCGACAACGTCTACGATGCAGCTGCGGCCCCACCGCAGCTTTTTGCACCTCACGACTACCGCCCAATAATGCCACAGGGTTATTCGTATCCCCCTGCGAGACCAGCACAGGGACGGGTATTACGGGTATTAGACACTAGCGCCTCCGCCCACCAGAAGACCCCCTCAGTGACAAAATCAGACATATCTGACCACACACAGGGAACTGGGTCGTCGAGGTCTTCAATATCTAGACCTCGGAAACCTCGAATTGCTACCACGTACTGGGAGGACCAGAAAACCATCTGCTACCAAGTGGAGGCCATGGGAGTGTTGGTGTCCCGCCGGCAGGACACCAATTACGTGAACGGGACGAAGCTTCTCAATGTGACGGGAATTTCTCGGGGGAAGCGTGACAGTATCCTTAAGGCAGAAAAAAACCGAAAAGTGGTACGAGTAGGGACCATGAAGCTCAAGGGCGTGTGGATTCCTTTTGAGAGGGCTGCAGAAATTGCAAGGAACGAAGGGCTCGATACTTTACTTTACCCTCTCTTCGTGCCAAACATCAAGGAATTTTTCGAGAGCAGAGGCTTCGAAATGAAAACTTGGGAAAACAGAACGCATACCAAAGAGGAGCCCGACAAGTGAACCAACCGCTGTCATTCTGAGCTAGACTCTACAGGTAATATACAAGTGAATAACAGTAGTAGATCATATACAGTATATCTTTCTCATCTAAGAAAACAAAGATGGCGTACAGCTCAGATACGAATATGGTTCGTCAAAGTGCCCCGGAGAACCTGTTGAGCCTCAATTGTTTCGAACAAACCTTTAAAAGTGCCCTTTCCAAAGCCGTTGTGATGATGGCGCTGGATGATTTCAATAAAGAGGGTGGGCCGATCGGATAAAGGCTTGGTGAAAATCTGGAGAATGTAGTTGCAATACGCAGTTTTTCTATTACGGGTGGAAGGATCATAGTCTACGAGGATATTAAGGTCCTTGAGCTCATCCAAGGACTCGTGGATCCGCACCCCATCGTTAGCTATTCTGCGAGCTAATTCCTCATAGTAGTGGGGGGCCATTTGATTGAATTCCACTCCACGCTCAGATAACGCCCGCACAGTGGCCACTATGTCGTAGGTGCGAAACGCCAAATGCTGGAACCCAGGGCCTTCATTGAACTCATAGAACTCCTCAATCTGGCCCTTTTTCTTGCCTTCACCTGGCTCGTTGATCGGGATCTTCACTTTGCCGTTGCTAGACGCCATAACAATCGATTTCAACGAAGTGTTACCTGTTGACACGTCTTGCTCATCCACAGACCAGAACTTGTGGAACCCGAACGCCCGTGCGTAGAATTCTGCTTGTATTCTCATCTGGTTCCAGCTATAGTTCTCCACACAATGGTCGAGACAGACCAAGTCCACCTGGGGAAAGGTCGATAAAAGATCGTGGAACGTGTCTGAGGTGCCCTGCACTATTGTCTGATAATTGGGCAAGTAAGCGCCACGGTAGTCAATACTTTGAACCAACGTGTGCTGGAGATCTGTGCCTGGAACACCCACTGTGGCCATCTTTACCAGACCGTACTGGTCGCGTACAATTACCGGGGTCTGAATAGCAATTGCACCCGCTATCACTGCTTTCCTATAGCTGCGCTCCACATCAACAACTTGCAACAAAATGTCCTGGACCCCGTCTCCGTGGCGAGTTACAAAGTCTCGGACGGTAGCCATCTCGATGCGTTCCTTGACCAAACGAAGCGCCACCACCGTGCCCTCGTAGTTGCCATAGTGGTGCTGCTGGTTGAGCACCAGGAGTTTGTGAAACACTGAAGACTTAAGCCCTATAGCGTGCAACACCTGCCTCCGTGCAAATCGATTGACCTCCTGGTTGATGATGTGCGCTGCCCGGGGGTTTAAGTACTTCGGAGCCGCCTCCAATTTCGAGTCGGTGCCGTGCAATGCATTCACCACTTCGATCACAATGAGTCCGTTGCTCAACACGTGCGATGAGAGGTAGCTGGCCCCAGTTTCAAGGCCCCGGTACGCAACCTCCCGAAACCCCATTGACATCTGCAAGTAGCTGGCAACAGCCTTGGCATTTGAGCTGCAGAATTTGATTGAATGGAAAGCCAAAATACCATCCCGGGGGTATTTATAATTCATATTCCCATTCTGGAATAGCTCCTCCACGGAGTTGTCCTTGAAGCATCGAAAGAACGGGAGCTCACTTAGCAACGCCGTAGCGGACATCTAGGATGTGATAGTAGGAATTTTTAGCTCAACCCACAGCTTCAAAAAGAATTCTCTTGATTCCAGTTCTCCACATTCTCAGGCTCTGTTCTGTGCACCGATTGTAGCTATTTGCGACAGCCTTTTGGTGCTAGTAAACGAAAACCACACAGAGTCTTCATATCGCCCCACTATCTTCCTCAAGTTGTGATATCATCCCCAATGTTTCAGTCGATCCCATGCAACCTTTGGAATACACCTTAACAAGGAAGCCTAACCCAGGCCTACTGCATATTGAGGACCAAAGCCCTGGGCCTACAGCCCATACGCCAATACCTTTATGTACTATACAACACATCTCTCCCTCTCGCCTATACCGCAATGTTTGTAAGCGGCTCCTGTTCCTGCTCGTACTCGATTTCCACTCTAGGTCTTCTCTTTCTCTTATTATCGTCAGAGCCTGCCTTTCTCTTGCCCGAGGCCTCATCCTCAGAATCAGAATCTTCGCTCTCGGATTCGGAAGAATCGTCCAACCATTTCTCCAAATCCTCCATGTCCACCAATTCATCTTCCTCACCGTCATCTTCGACGTATTCCACTTCTTCCAAGTCACTTTCGTCCTCGAGATCCTCTTCCAACTCTTCGTCCTCTTCGTCGAGCTCGTCCTCTTCGCCCACCTTGCCCAAGACCTTCTTCCAAATGCTTTCATCCACATTCAAAGGCTTGTCTCCATAAGCTCCACTCTTCAAACGCTCCAATAATTCCTTCTCGATGGCCTTCTCGATCTTGGCTGCCGCTAACGCTTTACGCTCTCTGTTCTCTTCTCTTCTCTTCACCTTGGGCTTGACTCCCACGTAATGACGCTCTTCCTCTCGCAATGCTAACCGCCGTTCGGTAATGGCCACCTGGGTCAATCTGGTTAAACGCTGCTTGCATTTGTGAATCAAAAACTTCTGCCAGTACTGCAACCGCTCGTCAATCTGACTAAGCGCCTTGTTATAATTCTTCAGTAATCTGATGCGCTCCCACAACCGGGAAGGCATGTGAGCTCTTTCCGCTGTTTTCATGTATAAATAGAGCTTTCCATCGACGTTCTTGACCGTAGCGTACCTGGCGTTGGCCAAAGGACACGACTGACGAGTACAGAGACCAGTAACATTGTACTCGTTTCGGCAGAAATTCTGATCCTTGGTGGTTTTGATCTTAAATGCACAGAATTGGTTATTTATAACCTGCCAGATGACTTCGTCAGACATGGTAAATGCAAATGTGATGAGGCAAATGAGATGAGATCTGCTCCGGTGTGAATGCCTGTGATGCGCTGGACAAATGAGTTCTGGACCAGCTACTGTAAATATTTAGCTCGTTAATACCAACAAAAGTCTCCGTCTTCAGTAGCCTCTGAAATAACTTTTCGGGTGCAGAGTACCGGTCTGGAGATGTAGAACACGAGAAGCTTGGGCTGAGAAGACCCAGCCCATCGAGAAAAAAATTGAGAAGAGCTCGCATTCGAGCCCTGGCCAAAAATGGCCAGTGGGGAGGGCAGCATTACAGAATACAAGAACAACCACTAATGGTACCCAGCAGGGGTCCAAGTGCCCAAAAAACGGTACCTAGTTACTAAGGGGCAACATAAAGCTTCCATGAAAATTTTATACCATTTACGCTTCTAGATATGAAAACGACTGACCTAAGCATCGATAGGCTCATGGATCACGCACCACGATAAGCCAAACCGGCCAGGCCATAGAATCTCTTCTGTTGTTTACGGAAGGCCCAAATAGCTTGGTGTTTATCAAATAGTAGTGTTTATTGATTGTTAGTGTTTATTGGTAGTGTTTATTGAATGGTAGAGTCTGAGAGAGTAGATGGAGTTTGATGGAGCTTGAGGGAGCGTAAGAGAGCCCGAAGGATACCCCATAGTTTAGGCACTCAGTTTTACCCAACTAACCCCTTTTTTGAAACCTCAAAGGCTTCACTGGAACCTGAGGCTTGGTCTTCACAATCTTGGGTCCCAATATTGTGGGGAAACTCGCGGGATTGTTTTCGTGAGCCTGTCTCGAGAACGATATCAACGTCACAATTACCTGATATGGATCCTTAGCTTCAAATAAGTCCACCGTCTGGAAAATTTCTTCATGAGGTACCCCTATCAATTCGCATGACTTAAGAAAGAAGGAGATGTTTTCCATCTGAACAAAGGGCATGGTGGAGTTCTTGTACTTCACACAAGGATTGTTGGCGAGACGAAGCAAATTGCCCAATTGGCATAGCAACTTTCCGTCTTTTAAAATATCCACAAGATCCAAATTATATCTTGCATACTCTTGTATGGTAGCTTGTGGAACTTTAAGAGTCAGAAAGATCCAGGCCTTGGCCTCTTCCTTGCCCTTGGCGTACTTCTGGCTGCGAGAATTGGAGAGATCCTGGTCGAGATTCGTCAGCGCATTCTGCTCTCCAGTGACAGCATACCTGTTGTAGTTGAGGTAGCTCATAAATGGTGAATTGGCCCAACTGATGAATCACAGCAGCACTGCCTACACTGTGCGAGGCGTTCGAGACAAGCGAGAGCGCTCTTTCGCGCTGAAGTAAGCGTCGTCCCCAGAGGACCTTCATGGGCCATGGAGCGGCCGGAGTTACCAAGTGCTCTGCCCTCCGGAGGTCTGGGTCAAAGAAAATACGGCTTAGCACATGTCTACCCAGAAGCATCCTCTTACATCTCATTAGCTTATAATCATACTTTTATTCCTTGCATCTAATTGTGCAATCTCTTTTCGAACGAGTGCAAGCCGTGAACGCCACCCTCGAATTGAGCAGAGGCAGTTCTGAACTCAAATCTGACCTCCTCAGCATTGACTCTTTCTCTCAATTGCTCAATAGAGATGACTCCAATGTCCTGTAAAGAGTGTTGCAACCCGTTAAACAAATAAGGGATGAACTTGACAATTGAGCCCTTGTCAACAACAGATCCTGAGACCCCTTGAGCCACCAAGACCTTGTCAGACTCAGAGAAGTAACGAGAGGTCGAGGCGTTAGCGTTGCTTGAAGTCTGCTGCATGGCATCAATAGATCCCATACCTCTGTAGGACTTCAATCTCTTACCATCTCTGTAGAAGTAATCACCTGGAGTCTCAGTAGTACCGGCCAATAAACCTCCCATCATCACACAGGAGGCACCCAAAGCCAAGGCCTTAGTGATGTGTCCAATGTTGCCGATTCCCCCATCGGCGATACACGGAACACCGAACTGGTTCGCAAACTCAGTCACGTTGTAAACGGCGGTACCCTGGGGTCTACCACAAGCCATGACTTCTTGGGTGATACAAATAGAACCGGAGCCCATTCCGATTCTCAATCCGTCGGCTCCCGCCTCAATTAAGAGCGCAGCCTGTTCTCTGGTCACAACGTTACCAGCAATCACTTCCAACTCGGGGAATGTTTTCTTGATCCACTTGATCATTTCCAATTGGAAAATTGAAGAACCGTTAGAAGAATCCACAACAACAACGTCCAAACCAGCAGCCACCAATTTGGTCAATCTTTCCTTATCGGCCTCAATAGTTCCAATTGCAGCACCACACAACAATTGCTTGGAGTGGAACGACTTGGAAGCATTGGGGTAGCTCTGGTTCTTTTGCAAATCGGTCAACGAAATCAACGACACCAAGTTGTTGTTCTCGTCCACGATGGGCAATTTTCCCTTCTTGGAGGTTCTCAACAACTCATTACCGGTAGTCAAATCAATGCCCTGCTTACCGGTAATGACGTCCTTGGTCATAACTTCAGACACCTTAGACTCGTTGTCATCGTGGAACTGAATGTCACGCGACGTGACAATCCCGAGAAGCTTTCCGCCAACCTTTCCGTTGTCTATTGTTAGTATGGAGCAAAAATAATATTTGCAAAGCCAAAAATGCAAAGCCAAATGTCTAGTCAGGGAGAATGTATCCTCAACATCGTTTGATGGAGTTCGGTAGAACGAAAGTTATTGATTTGTTGATCATCAGTAGACAGGCGTAGGCTGTGTTCTTTTGGCCAATTGCGCTAATGTATTATACATACCAGTCACTGGGAACGAAGTGAAGCCCAAAGCTTCCTTCATCTTCTTGACAGCACCAACAGTCACATCAGGAGCAATGACCACTGGGTCGCTGATGAAACCGTTTTCGTACTTCTTGACCTTTCTCACCATCTCCGCCTGCTCATCTGGACTGCAGTTGTGGTGGATGATACCAATACCTCCCAAAAGAGACATGTAAATGGCCATCTCCTCCTCAGTAACAGTGTCCATAGGGGAAGAGACAAAGGGAGACTTCAAAGTGATTTTTTTGGTTAATTTAACGTCCAAACTCACATCCGAAGAGGCAAAGTTGATTAAACCAGGCAAAACCAAAAAATCGTTATAGGTCAACCCACCAAAATTGGAAGAGTCAATGAGCTGTTTAATACTTAATCCATCCTTGCGAGGGTAAGATTTCAAGTGGGAAACGGCTTCAGAGGGAGATAATACCATTTTTGGGGACTTAAGATAGGAAGTTTAAAAGTTTGGAACTGTGTTTCTGGTCTCTACACAAAGGGGCAAACTTTGCCAGAAACAAAAAAGAGTTCGGCCTGAGTGGGAATGGCCGGGGTCATCGCTTGTATTTATAGGACGCGAAAAATCTGAAAAAACTTTTCCAGGGCTTAGGTGTATCAGCCGCTGGACTCCGCGCTGATACAGAGGAGTAAACAGTAAGAAAACAAAGAAACAGGACACATAGAGGGCCCAGGTGGGACTGGATTACCTAGGTAGAGAGGAAATGCCGAGAAACAATGTAAAATAAGGACCGATCAATGCATTTAAGTTGAAGAGCGCAAAGTGGAGACCTGAGATCTGACCCTGGCTGCGCAATAAATGCTGTGCTAACGCGCTCGGCGCCACCGTAGGAAAGCCCTAGCATCCAAAGCTGTTCTCTGAAACTGTAACACAACAGCAAAGTACAGAACAAAGAACCGAAGTACAAGGATGCTAAAAGAAAGAATAGCCGAATACATGGAAAGGAAACAGAAAGAGTATCGCCCTTCTGTCCTAGAATACTCGTTCTTTTAACTCATACACCGCTAATGGCTACCCCCATACACTATCACCTCCTCTTACTTCTCTGACCTTCTGCTCACTTCTAACTACCTCTTGCTACATTTCCAGTTTCAAGCATATCCAGCTACTTTGTTAGTAAGCACACTTCTAAGAATTGCTGTTCAGAGTAGCGGTTCTAAATACTCTTCATTGAATCAAGACCACAGCTGGCGAACCAGCCCTGGCGAGTAAGAAATCATCATCACAGTCGCCGCGGTACATACAATCACTGTCCTGTTAACCATAGCTCTAGGTGTAGAAAAAGCATCACGACTTTCCTCAAGTTTCAGGTAACATATGAAGCGCACATCCGGGTAACGAATTTGGCTTTTCTTAGGGCCTAGGAGTCCCCAGGCAGGCCTTTCGGCGCGCAAGAGGGCAATGGGCTAGTGCACCAGTTCTTCCACCAAGTAGCTATTTTATCCCATTTCTAACAAAGGTAGCTGCTCATCCTCTCTACACTCTCCAAAGCAATATGTGTATAACTCTTATCCTGATCCAATAAACGTAAGTATGCGACAAATGAAGCAGAAGCGAAACAGTGGAGAAATAAGCAAATGTGCGCTCAATGTCCCACCAATTCCCGGTCCTTCTCGTTATTTTCAACCAGATCCACACCGCTGTCCTTCACCTGTCTCACGTACTCCTCGATGCGTCTCCAACCGTCTTTTCTGGCCATCTCTCTCGCCCGCTGCTCTTCGAGTGACTGATGGTACAACAATGTGCAGTGCTCATAAAGGATCGGGTTGTGGTCCATGAACACCTTGAGTGCACCAAAGGCAAGCAGGTGGATGGTGCGGTTCCAGTTAGAGGTGGCGGAGTTGTGCGGAGGCATTCCTCCCAGACCGGAGTCAAAATCGAGATCGCCCTGCTGCGGCGACGAAAACGAGTCATAATACTCCTCGTCAGTGATATCTGAACCGTTTCCAAGCGTAAGATTGCCACCAGGGCTTGCACTAAGGCCCGTCACTCCACTTGGACCGAGGGGAGAGGACCCGTCTCCGTTGGCGTCGCTGCTTTTCAAAACAAGCCCAGGATCGATCATATTGCCATTGGCATCAACAGTCGCGGTCGGGTTTTCCGCCAACCGCTGCCGCATGATTCCATTGGCAACGCCCGGCTGAGTCGCATTGGTGAGCTCGTACAACGACGCAAAAATGATCGGTAACACCACCTCTGCATTCTCCGTGATGAGCGTCAAGAAATACTCGTTGGACCAGAAGCATAACACTTTTTCGCTCACTTGGAAGTGTGGTGACGAAATGCACTTCAGGAGCTGTGCAAACAAAGGAATCTGGATCTTGAGGAACTCATTGGGCTCCATCACCTCAAAAATGTCCTCGATTTCGTTGAGGAACATCACCTCCTTAGGGCTGTTGATCTTAGGCCAGAATCGCAAAAGTCCCATGATCACTTCCTCAGTCAACAACGCATCTTTTTCCAAGAATTGCACAATGCAATACGCCAATTGAGGATGGTACAACGACAAACTTTTGACCTTGTGAAGCGGCATCAATACCCGGACCAAAAAGATCTTATGCTCCTCCTTCAAAGGAAGAGCAAACCCGTTGATAATAGAGCCCAAAATCTCCAACAATTCGGCAATTCCGTTGAACCTTTCTGTCTCATACACAAACTGAAGGAAAACGTTGTTGATGGATTTCCGGATGAAACTTCGGAGGCTCAAAAACTTGCCGTAAATGCGGTGTAGAGTGGTCTTGAGACAGTCGCGTTCCCGTGGATCCTCGCTGTCGAACAACTCCAAAATGCGCCAGATGAAGTCGTGGTCGATGTACTGCTTGGCAAGCTGTGGGCTGAAGTCTGGTGACTCTATGAACCGTAAGAAAAACTCGTAGATCACCTGCATGTGAGGCCATGCCAACTCGCTGATCGGCTCATCTTCGTCGGGATCATAGAGATCGCCCACTGGATTCACCGGCGGTGGAATCGGCCGGATGAGGTTCCGGCGAAACATCGCTACAACGTGCCGGTACATTTCATCGGTGTAGGTGAAACGGTTCGTCAGAATGAACTCAATGAGCTCCTGTACCGTAATGCGCTTGATTTCTTTGCCCCTGATATCGTACGTGGGGTCCCCGAAGTCGAACATGATGTTGCATTGGTCGATTTTTTGGATGAAAAGAGCAATTTGCTCCTCGGGCACAACCTCGTCAAAGTTAGGAAGTTTCACAATCTCCTGGTATTGCTCGGAGCTCTGCGGCTCAAACCGCGACGACGAGTGTCGCTTGGGCGTCACGATGAGGTCGATATCGAAGCTCTCCTTGTTGGGGGACGTGATGTTGGGCAGGAGCGTGTGGGGATGGTGGAGCGGCGGCATGTGAGTGGGGCTACTGGGGCCGCCATACTGGTGGCCAAACTGCTGCCCCGGAAACCCCTGGGCTCCCTGAGTTTGTGCCTGGACCTGGGAGCTCGAGGCTGTGCCCTGGGAGCTTGTTCCGCTAGCTCCAGCGTAGCTTTCATTCACTGGAGTCACGGTCACTCCGGGCACCCCAAAAGAGGCGCTAGATGCGTCAGTTATTGGAGAGGTAGGTGTGGCAATAGGCGTTGCTAACGCAGTAGCATTGGCGCTTCCGTTCGTTCTAGGGGCCAGGGCGCCTTGAGTACCAGTGTCGCTCGAAGCTCCCAGCGGCGCCTTGGAGGACTCGGGGGACAGCTGGACGAGCTGTGATGTTAAGGGCGCCAGTTGCGCATCGCTGGCTGTGCTCTTCAAGCTGGTGGAGCTGTTGTTGCGGGAGGGCAGTGGGGAGTTCGAGGGGCTCTTAGAACTCAAGCTGCTGACCCGAGACGAATCCTTCTCTTTATCCTTGTCCTTTTCCTTCTTTTCGCTCTTTTTTGACGACGACAGCGCCTTTCTGGTGAGCCGATTTTTGAAGCCTTTCATCATGGTGGTGTGGGGGTGGTGTGTGGAAGGGACGGGTCAATTGGCAATAAAAAGCCACGGCCTTATGCTAAAATCAATGAGCGCGTAGCAGCACAATTGAGGACCCAAGAGCGTAGACTGGGTGAATTCGGGCGCAATATGTCGCGTGGACAGTTCGTTCAAACACGGGGTCGAGTAGAACTGTTTTCGAAAAAGGTGATCAAAACCAGAAGATGAAAACAGAATAAAAGCTCGCTATGACTGGTAGGCCCAATGCCTATTTTCAGTGCAAAAGGCTCAAGATCGGTCCTTTATCGGGGGTCTGTCACTGGTGGAAAGGACAACGCCTGTTTTGGGCGATACAGCGTCTGGAAGCGGCACGAGACGGCTAGAAACTCAAAAAAGAATGCCGCTGTCGATAATAAGTACAGCAAAATGCGAGGAGCTTTTCCGAGTGAGATTCTGTGCTGAACGATCCGAATGGGAGCTATCGCCTGAAGCTTGGTTCGTTCAGCTTGGTCAGTTATTTGTTTGTGATTGTTTGAGGTTACACGACCCGCCAGACATTGTGGGAAGTTGCGCAAGCGCGGGGCCTAGCGCCAGGGAATGTTTCAGAGCCGGAGGCTGGGAGCAAGAGGCTGAGAGGTGCCGGGAGAAGGAGTAGGGGGGATAGACGATGCAAAGCGAAAGCGACATCGAGGACTTGTGGCTTTTTAGTGAACGGGCACTCAAGGCCGTCTGCCTGGATAGTTGCTGAGGAACAATGTCTCACAGGTGCGGCTTCTCGCCAGCCGTAGCGGCGAACAGCTGCCAGTGTTTGCGCCTGTCGAGCACTAAAGATAGAATTAAATATCAGTAAGAGAATGGCAAGGCTGAGCGACAGGACTAGCAGAAAATGAACAGTCACTACGCAATGGGTCTACTAGACAATACGCCGAATATCCTTTTGTATTACCTATTTCCTTTCGCTACTATTTAGCGCGTACTTCCCTAAATCACTGCCTTCTCGGCAGGGGTCAGATTCAATAGGTAGCTCAAGTAGCAATTCCACCCGATGCTGAAGCTATTAACAGCCAATAGCTTGAATTGAGGCGGTATGATGGAAAAATTCACAAACTGGAACGCGGGCCAGACGGTCCAGTTGTCACGGAGTGTAATCCACCAGTGCTGCTGTAGCTTTCTTTTGGCTTCCTGCCAAGGCTCTTTGTTCATCTCAAGATAAGACATCACCGTGTAGAACATAGGCACAGCAACGAACGGCGCAAACAAAAGCTGGTCAATTCCCACTCTAACGAGCGCGTTGTATGCTGTACCCTTGAAGGGCTTCAAATTGGTCAAAAATGCATACCAGCGGACTCCAAGGGGGGCAAAAATCAATCCCCCATAAGTGACTAAGCGTAGAGAGCGCATAAGATCGTAGCGCTTGCTTTGCGATGGGAAGAGCTTTTGGGCCAAAAAATCGCCCGTTCCAAAGAGAAATCCAGTGGTGAGCATGTTGGTTAGAAGCGGACGCTTGACGAAGAATCTGTTTAGTGTTGAAAGCACCATAGTTGGGGTGTTGTAAGTAGGGCTATTGGCAATGGGAGGATGGGGATGGATCTGGGGCTGGGCGCGGAGGATCTAAATAGCAACAGAAGACGATAGAAGCGCGCCCGCTACTCGGGGAGCTGTGACCCTCTAGCTCTATGTTGCCAATAGCAGATCTTTCTCTATTGGTTCTTTTCCTGTTTTCATCTACAGAAGCGAAGGAAATATGTAAGGTTTATAAATAGAGCCATACATCCCCGAGGAGACGATGGCGGTAGAGTCTTCAGCCAGAACCAAGAGGCTCAGCAACGAAGGAACGCTAATGCAACGAGGGTGTAGGAAAGTGCAAGAAAGGACGACTAAGAGTAGACCATGGTCTGTTCCTCATCCTCGTCCTCTATGTCAACGATTTCTTCGATTTTATGGCCCGTGCCCTTTCCATGACCAGGGGTATTATGCACAAAGCTCAAGAAGCAGTTCCAACCTATGGAATAGACATTGGCGGCCACTACTCTTAGGTGAACGGGTAGGAAAGTGACTGAAAACAACTGGAAAATAGGCCATACTGCCCAGTTTGCCAGAAGGACGCGCCACCAGTTGTTGCGGAGCTTTTCCTTGGTGACCTCTAGTGGATGCTCGTGCATAGCCAACGTGGACATGACGGTGTTATAGAGAGGGATCCAGACAAATCCTGGCACGAATAACTGATCGATTGACACACGGAACAAGTTATTGGCCAAGTTGAGGCGCAGTTGGGACACTCTAGAAAGGAACGAGTCCAGAAGAAAGGGGATGGTGATCTTTGGAAGTGTCTTCCCGTACCACAAGACGGCAAGCGGAGAGAAAAAAAAGGTGCCGTAAATCCAGGCCCTCAAGGTTCGGTGGTAGTTGAAATCGGTGGTGATTTCAGGGTACTTTTGGGGTCTATGTGGAAAGAAATACTGGGCAACACCATCTCCGATCCCGAAGAGGATCCCCAGGGTGAACATATTGGTCTTGAATGGGTGGCTCTTTAGCACCCGGTTATATAAGTGAAAGACCATGATGTGGATTGGAAATGTTCAGAATAGAAAGTTAAAGCCAGTGCTCAGTGAGGAATAGGGAAGCTCAGTGGTCTGAATGGGCGTCGATGTCTAAGCCAGTCGGCCGTCAGTGCGCTTTTTTCACGGAATGGCTGAGTGCGATGATCTGCCACTTGCGAGGCTGTCTACTGAGTTACAGCAGGTCAATCGAGAGGTCAGACAAGAAAAGAGTGCTCTGTCTCGAAACATATGGCTCCGGTTATTTACGCAAAATGTGTGGTGTAGGAACCGCCGAAATCGGCGTAGAACAAAGTACGAGCGGGTCAGGAAGAACGGAGCGGGTTAAGAGTAGTGAGATCTGGCATATGTTCGCACACTGAGAAAGCGCACGATAAACGTCGTTCGCATTATGGCAGCCAGGAGCGATCTTTGAGCCACTTTGGGGCACCTTGAACTTGAATGTAGGTGTAGCCTGGCCCGAAACTGGTCGCCTCGCGGCGCTTGATTCCCGGCCTTTGGGTGTTAGTGGTGCCAGATCCCCCGCTGTGCCCCCGCACCTCGGCGCGTCTTCCGTAATGGTCCGTCAGTTTCCGCTCTACTCCGATACCATCGTCCACCAGAATCTGAAAACTTCCCCATATTCCAAAATAAACCGGTGGTGACATCACTGTCCGACTTGATTCTAATCTCTGTACAATTCCTTTGGTTGAGACATCACGTGGCCCTCGAGACACCACCAAACCGAGAAAGCGAGCACACCATAAAGCTTCAACCGTGGAAATGAAGCATAAATTAGTGAACCATTAAGCTTCGCTAGCGGAACATGTCATCCTTCAATACCAAGTGTTCTCACGACAGCATTCCATGAATTTATTCTGCGGGCGGATCTACAAATGAACACACCTACTGCACAGCCTTGCTTGCTCTGTCAACTCTTCGCCATGTCTCTCAGTGACCACTAAACAATTGTATTGTAAGTTGCTAATTATGAACACCGGCACGATAAGAAGCTTCGATTTCCGAATGCGGCAGCGCGCACCCCAAAGCGGGAATTGGAAGAAACTGATGCGACGACAAACGCAGAGGTGACAAAGGGCACTGGAATTGCGAATTACGGGCCACGATAGAAGACAACTCTTAAGCGCAGCAAACTATTGAAGTATCCACACCATACGTATGACTCCGGTGGCCCACCAGACTGCGGCTGCCGCGGACCGAGCGGAGGCTGGCACCCAGAAAATTTCGCGTCGTCTAAAACACCTGTGCACCAGCAAGACTCTTTATCTTCGCAGCCATAGCAAGAGTTGAAAACAATGCCCAGTCAATCTTCGAGGATCAGCTTCGAATAACTAAAAAATAGCTATGACCAGCAAACAAAGCTAAAAACAATAACCGCAATTATTGAAGTTTCATGAATGAGCAGAATCACAAGCCCTCGTGAGCACCGTTCCTATCTCAGTCGCCCTATTTAATCCGAAAGCGGTAACTGCTGTCCTGTGTGCCGCATGAAAATCCTCAATTACCCCTTTTGTAAGCAATGAAAACAAAGAACAAGTGTGGATCCCCCTAGAAATTAACCCCCGAGGGCTTAGATGCAAAAATTATTTGCGAAGGGCCACCCGTCAGCTGGGAGCGCTAGCCGCCCACTCGCCCCTGCCATTGGGGCGCTGGCGTCATAGGTCAGCGGTTAGGCAGGCGCGCTGTCGGCGCTCTCCTGTTCGCACTGAGGCCTCCTGATAATTAATTAACGCCCTCTTTTCTCGACACCTTCTCTTTTCTTCTTTACAGAAGATAAAAATTTTGTATTTCTATCAAGCAATTGTCACAGTTTAAATTATCTGTTTCGTGCTACATAATCTTCTTCTAAAAGGCCCGTATCATAATGCACAGAACTTACTCGTTGAGATCTCAAAGAGCGCCCACCGCTGCTCAATTACAGTCTCCCCCACCCCCACCATCTTCCACCAAGTCCCGTTTCTTTGGCTCTGGCTCTATTTCCCATGCCTTCAGAAAGCTGACCGCTGGTGCTCTTGGACCTGAGTTGTCAAGAAAATTGGCTCAATTGATCAAGATGGAGAAGAACCTCATGAGATCCATTGAAATCACCGCCAGGGAACGTAAGGAGGTTGCTAAGCAATTATCCGTTTGGGGTGAGTCCAATGACGACGATATTTCTGATATCACCGACAAGTTGGGAGTTTTGATTTACGAAATTGGTGAATTGGAAGACCAATTCATCGACAGATATGACCAGTACAGAATCACTATCAAGTCCATTAGAGACATTGAAAGCTCTGTCCAGCCATCTAGAGACAGAAAGCAGAAAA
Source organism: Chernovozyma palmyrensis (assembly GCA_030558275.1). NCBI lineage: Eukaryota > Fungi > Ascomycota > Pichiomycetes > Serinales > Debaryomycetaceae > Chernovozyma > Chernovozyma palmyrensis. The sequence continues at coordinate 34,251 of JAJMSF010000002.1, forward strand.
TCACCGACCAGATTGCTTACTTGAAGTACAAGGACCCTCAATCGCCCAAAATCAACGTTTTGGAACAAGAATTGGTCAGAGCCGAAGCCGAGTCTTTGGTCGCCGAGGCCCAATTGTCCAACATCACCAGAGAAAAATTGAAGACCGCTTTCAACTACCAATTCGACTCTACCAGAGAGCATGCTGAGAAGATTGCTTTGATTGCTGGTTACGGTAAGGCTTTGTTGGAATTGTTGGACGAGTCCCCTGTCACTCCTGGTGAGACTAGACCCGCATACGACGGTTATGAAGCTTCCAAGCAAATTATCATCGATGCTGAGAACGCCTTGGCCAACTGGACTTTTGACTCTGCTGTTGTTAAGCCAACTTTGTCCTTTGCTGCTCACGAGGAGTACACCGAGGATGACTTAGCCGAAGAGACCGAGAACTTACAGGTCACTGAGCAAGAATGGGAAGAAGACCAGCAGCCTGTGGCAGCTTAGTTCTGAAACTGCTTTTCTACTCGTCCAGAGACTCTGGCTTGTGTCCAGCCTCTGAATTTTTGTGTCTATCGTTGGAAATATGCGCTGCTTTGTTCTTGTCTCTGTACCTTCAGCTGGCCCTCTTATCTTTTTGTTAGGAAAAGTAACTAATACTACGCTTGTTTTCGAAAATGGAATCCAGGTTCACGAATTTAGGACTATTCCCCGAATGCTTCATAAACATCTTGAGCACAGAGCGATGTCTGAGATGGGCTCTCGTCCTAGACTGAAGCTGTGGGAGCTTCTGAGATGCGACTGCGCCATTATTGGCACTGAGGTAGACTTATAGGAACCAAGACGGCGTGGCCACAGGTCCCAACCGCCCCAGTCCAGCCTGAGATTGCGGCAAGAATCACATGGCACCCATTGTCTGCGTGTATTGGCAATAGTGGCGTAGCATGGACCCCTCGTAGTACCTGCGGATGCCGCACCCTGGCGCACTACTAGCGAATGCTGGCGCGGAAACCCTCCTAGGGCCTCCAGTGTTTTTGGCCCCGGTGCTAGAACCACATAATTCCGGCATATTACATTATACCTGTATACTTAACAATCACAAAACGCGGTCCTCCGAATCACTCAGGCACCAAGGGTTTGTTTATTTTGTAGCACCAGACTAACGCCCGGTTTCACACAGCCAATTCGGTGATACTTTACTCTTCAGAGACTCTGAGATACTTACCTGGACATTTGGGGTTCCTAATATCTGCTTCAACGCTACAAAGTTGTTGCAATCGAGTCCCGGTGGTGGAATCGATCCCGTAACCTGAGGGCCACTCAGAACGTCGTTTCACAAACAAGGCCCCAGAAATCCCCCCAGCACTCCAATTTCAAGTCTCAGCTCAAATACTTGGCGCCTTCTGATCTACACAAGCTCCCAGAGACCCTCCAAAGCCCCAAGCCGCAAGCTGTTCCTTCGCTTCCATCACCATGTCATTTCTACAGTCATCTCCCTCGCGGCAGGTAATCGACCCCCTCATCCAGAGCTTGGAACCAGAGTCTAGAGACACTGTCAGGTCAGAGAGACACAGCAGAAAAACGTCCAAAGGTAGGCAAAACAAAAAAGAGACCAATGACTCGAGGACCACCTCGAAAGGGTCTGAGACACCTAATGCCAAGGATCCCTCACAAGAAAAAGGCCCAGCCGGAGGATCCAGTGTTTCTGGCCCCTCTGTTCCTCCTTCGGCCCAGAAGCTACATCCATCCATGGGCAATTTTCCCTCGGGTTTAACCGGTTGGACACCACTCATTTCCAAGACTTTATACAACGACCAATTCATTGCATACACGCCACCGAGCTCTAAGCTCTTTCATGGAATATCGCTTCCGGCGTTTTCTGGAGACAGTGGACCCGGCTCAGCCGGGCACGTGGTTGGGTCAAGCGGCAACGGGGCTGTTTTGGACTTCGACTACTCACAGGGACTCAGCTTGACCCCCTTTCTTACGCATAACCTCCAGGGCTTTGGGAGTGCAGCGCCTCTGGCAGGACAAATGACCCCATTTCACGACAAATCGCTCCATCTTGCGGACTTCTTTATGGACTCACCCATTAGACAGACCCCCGTCGGTGAGCTTCAGACCATTACGCCTTCCAAGTTCAATCTTCACAGCGTGGAAAAGAAGACGGTTCTGCAATTAATTCTGAAACGAGGTATATCGGAAGTGGACACACCGCCGCGTCCAGGGACGAAGAAGACAGAGGCCAAAAGTGCTGTATCAAGCTCAGGCGGTCCAGAAACACAACCGGCGAGTGATACCGAGGACACAGAGGCTAGTGACGATGATAGGAGTGAATCTGAAGGCAACGCTGGAGCAGAGCGGGAGCAGAATCCCGGACGCCATAAGCTGACGCAACAGCGTAATGCGTACACAATGCATACGCCGTCGAAGCGTACAGTTTTGGGCGACGTCTCGAACCTTTCGGCACTTGACAGGAAGGCGACGGAGCGTGCAGAGAAACTCAAGGGTTCTGGCACGAACAACACTTTTTCCATGGTGTCTAAGGAGTTTGTGACCCCACAGAAGCCCGAACCTTCATCACCCACTACCGTCATAATGTCGAGCGCATGTCGGTCGCCCAGTAACCGCGTGGAGCCGGCCAGCCCTACTCCCAACAAGGACGTCTCGATTTTAAGAGGGGAGACGGAAAGTGGTCCTGTGATGGGCGTATTCACTGAAAAGAAGCCCCCCGTGCCGCGATCCAAAGCGTTCAGGAACGCCGGATTTGCCGACGGTTCCAGTAACAAGCCCAGGGGTGCCTCCAACATGCAAGCGGGGATGAACAAGTTTCAGATCGTGTTTACAGACGTTCACACGTTAATGAATGGCAAAAAAAAGGGTAAGAAGCGTCTGGGACAATCTAGTGCAAAGGAGAAGAGTGCCCCAACTGCAACCTCTGCTCCTGCCACGGCATCCGCCCCTCCAGCACAGCCATTGGGCCTAACAGTTGCTCCCCCGGCTTCAGCACCACCGCAACTCAGTACAGGAGCCTCAAGTACAGTGCCCACCGGCGGTGTTGCCGAACTCAGCATCTCATCCCTTCAGAACAACTCCATGACCAGCAATATCAATATGTCCACCGACCACTCCTCTTTCGAAATTGCGACTGGTGGGTTGTCTTCAACGCCTAACTCGAAGTTCTTTTTGGACCGAATGTTTGACAAGCCGTCGCCCTACAGCAAACAACAGCAATATGCCTTTTACCCAGTGCAGCTGGGTGCGTATTATGAAATGCCCCCACCACGGCAGTCTCTGCAGCCCATGGGTCATCCTCAAGCGACAGGGGGCCAGACTACAGGGAGCATCCAGCAGGGGCAGGGACACATATCGGAACAGGCACATCACCAATCACATCAGCCCATGATGATGATGATGAGCACCCCGCAGCGCCAGAGCGTTATCAACTATCTGAGTTTTTCCCCGGGGGACAAGCCGCTTGATCCCGGCGAGACCCTGTACGGATCTTTTTCGTATCACGATCTTCTGGCGACATTTCCCAAGGATCTCAAGGTGGTGGACCCTCAGCTTCATTCTCAACAGCATCTTGTGCGGGGCGATACAGTCACTCGAAATCAACAATAGGGGAGTACCAGGAAACAGGGGAAGATATAACACGGACAAGCAGATTTTCTTAGTGTACAGTAAACGTCACTTTAGGGCAATTGTAGGTAGTAGTCCGGGCAGGAAGAGCAGATAACAGACTTGAGCAGTAGGAAGCTTCGTTAAGTGGCATCTCCTAGACGCTACAGTGAGCTGAAGCCACCTTAGTGTCAACTTATGTACAGTGTATTGGTATAAACAGCGGGTGGGGGCTAGCACAGACATAGAGTATGTTATACATTTGGAGGCAATAACAAGGCAGCCACGACATTGGGACGCTCTGTAGCCAACAAGTCAAAGTTCTGGGCCGCATTATTGCTATCAGAGGCCTCTATTTGAATTCCCAAACCGGCGAGGTAGTTCCTATTGCCCTCGCTTAAGACCCTGGAGCGACCGCCGAGTCCTACCACCACAAGCTCGGGCTTGGGGTGAATTTTAGAAAAAAGCTGCAACACGGTGGAAATATCAAACTCCACCATGAACCCGTTGATAATTTTGAAGCCATCGTTGCTCAAATTGACCTCAAAAATGTCGCTCTCAAGGAGAAGTGCCCCCACTACATGGCCCTCGGCACTAGGCGACTGAATGAGAATATTGTTGGAGAAAAGAAACCCATCCGGTCTCACCGATTCAATGTTGTTGCGTGGCTTTTGAGAGTGGAGCAACATGTCGTTTCGTTTTATAAGATCCACAGGGTCTGGGGCCGACTCGCCCTTGCCTGACGGGGCCATCATCTGGGGCGAATTGGGAGCTGGGACAGTTCTCGAGCCGTCAAACATCAGACGTCGGGCAACTGCACCACCCGCCCTGGGAAGGGCCCGGGGCCGTATCACTGAACGAATGAGGGACCTGGGGAACATTGTGGGGCATCAACTCGTGGCTTCGGCCTTGTGATCATCGAAGAAAAACAACTGCCTGCACACAATATGACACCTGAAGCCAGCAGTTGCTCCTATCTCTTAGCATCATCTCTACAACTCCCGCCCCACAGTCCCAGTTTCAAATTCTATGACTGACTTCCAGCGTTATAACCCAACATATTCCTCGAATTTCCGCTGTTTTGATAGCTGCCTCGGATCATACAATGCTCTTAAGCCCTCCGATGCTCCCCACAAAAGGCAACAGTAGCGTGAGGCGCGCATATGTTTTCGGCCCCCAACATTCGCTCCGACCCCTCCGTGCCCCTATGTCACCATGCCAAGGCTGGCAGGCTCGGCAATAAATACTGCCCTGCGCTTTGGTTGTTATGGAATTCGAAATTCTCAGATTTGAAACTTAGAGAAACCAAGACCAGAACCCAAGACCTTAGTTGTCACCTCAGAACGCTCACTGTTTGTTCTCACTTCTGCAACATCGTGTGCAGCCGCTCCCCTCCGAGCACTCAGGACCAGCCATCAACAAACTTTCTAATTTCTCAGCTTCCCACGTCCAACTTCTAACGCCAACTTTCGCTTTCCCAGAGGTTCCCGAATATTTCCTATGCTTCTGCCGCCATGTCACAAAATCTGCTCTTGCTAAAGGTTCCGCTCAGGCCGCGCAGTAAGACCGTGGGCTACTTCCAGCAGATAGAGCGCAACATCATCGCCTCCCCTTCTCATTCTATGTCGGTCGCTAAGAATGCGGGGCCGCCCAAATCATCGCAGGCTCTCTATTTATACCCCTGGCTCGACCTTCAGCAGGTGCGGGACAAGCATCCTCCGGGTTCCCGACTCAGGAGGCATGAAACCGCCAGGCCAGAGCTTTTAGAGCTGCCTTCGCAGTTCTCCCCATTTCACAAAATTCCCCTGTCCTTGGACGTGGCACCTCTGTCAGTGCCCTTGGACGAACTGGATCAGCATTCCCAAACCTTTGCGCCCGACAGCTTTCTTCCACTTTGGTCTCAAGAACCTCCAAGATCCTCTGTGTACCTCGATGATGAATATTACTTCTATATCGATGGCGAGATCCCCATGGCATCATACGAGGGCGTTATCGATAACACAGTGCGAGAGCACTGGGACTCCTTGTAGCAGGACTCTCTAATGCGCTGGGAATAGTCACAGCCATTATGCCATGTGAATGTATTGGAAGGCTAGCAATACGACACATAAAAAATAACAGACCATCTCAAAAGGACCAACACCTTCACTATGGACTAAACACGGTGGACCCTGGACCAAACCATTCCACATCAGAACTGAACTCTCTCTCTACTGTCCTTCAAACATTTTCAGGAAGAGAGATTCCTTTAAGGTGAAAGAGTCCTGAAAATCAGAAAGATTGGAATTTCCACCCATGTTGGTTCCGCTCCCTTAGCCACTAGTTTCGTGAGCGACGACCCGCGCCTCTCGTGCAAGTCTCTCCGTCACCGCGTGCTTGCATTTTTCCCATAGATCAATTTTAACCTCTGTACCAAAAATCGGCTCCGGCTCTGTAGTTGTCGCGCGAGACTCCGCGGGAGTGTAGAGTTCGTTAAGGCGGAGACGTGAGATCGAGGGCTTGGCCCGTAGCGTTCTGGTGGGAGACTGAGTGCGCGAGGGCAGCAGTGAGGTCAGCGCAACCAGCAGTGAGGGCAGCGCTAGGGGCACGGGGGCTAAGCTGGTGGCGGCGCCGCCCACTTTGGGCTTTGGGCTGGGGATGTTAAGGCTGGCGGACGTGCGTAGGGGACTGCCATGTGGTTTCCGCGGCAGAGTCTGCGGCAGAGCCGCCTGCTGCTGCTTACGGAGGTGCTGTCTGAGGTACTCATCGTAGATGCGGCCGAGCTGCACGTTGAGCGCCAATTTCTGGAGATATTCCCGGATAATCGCCGCACGCTGGTCCTTGGAGAGATCAAACTTTGCCGAGGGACTACGGCACGCGCCAGGAACCACCGTCTGCACCACCTCACGGCACCACTGGTACCGTGTCGGGATGTCGATGAGCGGGTGCTCGCAGTAGATTGGGGAGCGGGAGAGGATGGTGCAGATGTCGTCGAGGGAGACGGCAGTACAGGGGAGCACACAGAAGGAAAAGCCTCGCACTGGGCGGTCCTTGTAGTCAAGGAGCGGCGGTAGCGATGTCTGGACCGGCAGCGAGCTCTGGCCTTTGATGGGAGACCCCGGTCGCGAGAGCGCAGCACTGGGGTACGCAGACACCACGCACAACGAGCGGAATTTGTTCTTGGCGTAGTCGACAAGAATCCGGTGCTCATCATGGATCAAGAGCCGCTGGAGCTCGGGTATGTTGTAGGTGCGGTCGAGTTTTTGGTGGAAGGAGGAGGTGCCAGGCGATGCAAGAGGATCAGGGGAAGACCCAGGACCAGCAGTGCAAGTTTCGGGGTCGCTGGTAGCAAATTGAGGGTTCGTGACGCGACTGGGGACTTGTGAGCCGTGACCGTCAACATAGCGGAGGTCGTAGACCCCCAGGATGTCCTGGTGGTAGAAGGCGTCCAATTTGTTGATACGGAGACGCTTGAACGCGTAGAGGAGGGCACGGATCTGGAGGTCCACCGAGTCCTCCGCAGCTCCTTGAGCGTATGAAGCAATGGCCAGGGCCTGCCGCTCACCCGTAAGGAACGAGAACATTACTCCGGGGATATCTGCGGTGAGTGTGGGGATGGACAGCGCGTTGGTGTGCACCTCCTGGCTCTTGTGGAGCACCGCCCCTGGCGCGCACTTGATCCTCAGAGAAGGCAGGAGACCAGAGACGAGTCCAGAGTCCAGACCAAACCGCCGACGGAGCTGAGAACAAAGCCCAGAATTGACCCCACATTGAGCACCTCGCCGGTCCATTCTGCCCATTCTACCCCTCCACTCACCTCACAATGTCAACCCAGTCGGGAATTTCGGCCTCAGAGGGCCTCCTTAATGCCTTTCACTCACTCAAGACGCAGCGAAACGACCCCTTGGTGGTCCGTGTCTCTAGCGACAGCACCGCCTTGGAATTGGACCCAGAGTTCCTGCCCCAGCCTGCAGCGGACCCCTTTGCTCCCGTGGCCAAATTTCTAGCTGCTACCCACCCTCACCCCGCATACATCGTCGTCCCCGTGGCGGAGGACCTCGTGTTTGCCAGCTACGTGCCAGATGAAGCCCCAATTCGCGAGAAAATGCTCTACGCCTCCACCAAAAATAGCCTCCTTACCCAGTTGGGGTCCAGCAGCTTCAAAAAGGCACATATTTTTGCCTGGAGCGAGCTTGAAGAGGTGGCAGAGCTCAGCTACCGCGAAGCACTGGCGACCCATGAGCGCCCATTGACGGAACAAGAGCGCGCCTTGGACGAGCTCAATGCTCTCCAGAGCCTCTCAGTGACAGAGGCGGGTGCTGGGTCTGCGTTCCGCCGCCAGCTCGCGTCAATGCATGAGGCCGGATCTTCTGCTTCTGTGGGCTCTGCTTCTGTCGATTCTGCCGGATCCTCCTCCATCTCCTCACCCGTCGCCTCTACTTCTGTGCTGTTTGAAATTTCACCTGAGTTGGCGACGCAGTTAGAATCTTTCCCAGTGCTGGATCTGAGTCTCCTCGTGTTCTCCATCGACCTCCCAACGGAGACCGTTAGGCTCACCTTAGCGGAAGATACCGTGGAGCCCCAGGATCTTGTGGCCAAGTTACAACTGGCACAGAGCTCCCTGGGTGCCCATCCGCAGTATGCTCTCTACAGCTACGCGCCCCAGGCTTATGCCTTCATTTACAGCTGTCCCTCAGGTTCTCGTGTCAAGGAGCGTATGGTCTACGCCACTAACAAGAAGTCTTTGGTTGAGCACGTCCGCGGTATCGTAGGACCTCGTGGTGGCAAAATTGACCGCAATTTAGAACTCGGAGACATTGACGAGTTGGACCTTCGTGATCTCACGGTCACGGCTCCAGATTCCTCCGCCCCGACTAAGGGCCTCAGATTCAGCAAGCCCAAAGGACCCCGCCGGCGCTAGCTGGCTTGAGACAGAACTCTAGCAATAGATGCCAGTGAAGCTGACCGTAGCTGAAATTTGCTTTCCCTCCACATAGACTCTACTGCCCACTACAAAGACGTACTAAAGGATCCAGCCTCTATTAAGCCCAAATATATATAATCTCCCATTAAATTACCATTTTTCCCAAGCAAGCCTTCAAACTGACACCGCCCCAAGTATCAGAAGTCATGCCGGCACAGCCTTCCCGCAGAGACCTAGGGTTCGACGACCAGAGGGATGACAGCCCGCACATGGCGGATCGTCGCTCATTCGCTCATTCGCTCATATCTATCACCCTCACAGCGACTCCAGTCCCGAGCTGGGCGTGGCCTGGTCGCCGAATTGCGGAAGCCATCTACCCACGTACCGATCAACAATCGCCCGGAGAGCCACCGTATCCTTGAACACTTCGTCAGGACTCAGCAGTGCGAGGATATGTGCATACACGTCGTGCGAGATGGAGCGATTAAGGTGCACGAACTGCGACTCAGAGGTGATGACACGCAGATTGCGATCCAGTGGCTTGTAGAATTGGGCAAGAATGGCCCGAAGATGGCCCTGAATTTGGCTTTTTTGCTGAAAGGAGAGCTGGGGACGAGGCGACGGCGAGGGAAGTCCAAGGGCCGCAGACAGGCTGCCAGACAGCGGGGAGCCGCTCGAGGGCACTGCTAGGACCTCACGCTGAACCTGAGGCCCCTCCAGTCTTTGACCCTTGATCTGGCTCATGAGGAGCGAGATACGTGTGGGTTTCTGGCAAAGAGCGTCTTCCTGGAGCGCACCTGCTCGTAAAGGCCCCTGGCTCTGAGTTGTACCGGTCTCAGAATCCACAGGTAAGGCCCTGCGACGGCGGCGACGCTGCAGGGCGCTACCCAGAGGAATCGTCCCGGTCTCTTGGTCGTAATTCACCACACTGCTCTGTCGTGCGGTCTCGAACGCCTCCCAGGAGCGAGCCACCTCAGGTGGGAGGGTCTCCCTCTCCCGGAGCTCGCGACGTAGTAGCACTCCGCCGTTAATAACCGGTGATTTGGACCCTGCGTACACGTGTGGGTGGTTTTCAAGCGACCCGGGGGCCTCGAGCTCACCGTGGCGGTTGTAGATGACCAAGCCCGGCCGGCTCCCCGAAGAGACTTGCGCACGATCTCGCGACTGGGTGTCCTGGGGCACTTCTGCCGCACTAACGAGAGCTGCAGAGACCGCAGGATTGCGGAAAACAGCGCCGGTGATCTGTGAGTTTATGGCAGTGCGTCGGCTCTTGCGCTGGCGGGGACCTGGGGATAGCGGAGCGTCTGCCTCCTGGGCGCAGTCACACACGGGACAGTACCACACAATGGGTGCAGTAAGACCGAGGCAACGCCTATGAAAACCCAGGAGGCACCCGAGGCACGCCACCATACGCCACGAGGGCTGGTACTGCGAGGAGCAACAGATGGCGCACATGGCGCTAGAGTGTGGAGCCTCCGATGGTGCCTCCGTGGGACCTGCCCACGAGGGCCCCTGGGCCTGAGCCAGCACCGGGACCCGTGGGGTTCCATCTGGCCCCAGAATAAACTCCTGAGGGATGGCGTCGATGGCGTCGTTGGCCGCAAGGCGATCCTGGACCCTTACCGTTCGGACCACAGGGCCGGCGCGCACCGAGATGTCGATGAGATAGAACAAGCGGCGGCAACTGGGGCACGAGTTCGAGTGTCGGGTCCAGGAGGTGAGGCACGGCTCGTGGTAGAAATGGCCGCATTCGCGGACTGTTCCGATGGTATCGGTATCATCAATGGGGTCCAAGCACACAGGGCATTCGTCAAGGGGCTGCGAGAGGGTCGGTAATTTGGCGCTAGAATTGGCGCTAAGTTCGCGCGCGCCGGGGGATCGCTGGGAGCCTGGAGCCAGCGTGTGGCCCCTGTTCTTCGATTCTGAGCCCATGAGCTCTCCTTCACTCCCTATAGACTCAACCAGATGCGGCCTTTTGAACGCTGACACCGGCTGTGTGTTCAGCGACATGGCTTGTTCAGGCTTTGCGTGGATCAGGTGGCGGAAAGGGAGCAGCGACCCTCGCTTGACGCCACCAATTCTTGTACTGCACACAAAAGCACGTGATCTGATTTTACCATGAACTGCTCCAAGATGAACCCTCTACCTCCAGAGACCACACCGATTTTCAGTTCTCAGTGGACTTGGCCATTCCTTTTCGATTCACCCGACTCATCTTTGCGCTTTCCGTCAACTTCCGTAAATTTTTCAGTTCTCGCCTTCGCGATGTCTCGCCACCAGTACGACCTCATCCAATGCATGAAGCAGACGGGGCCCGCTATAGCACTCGTCTGTGCCAACTGTGACGGGCGATGTCCCCTGTGCGACTCTTATGTCAAGCCGACGACGAAAGCCCGGATCTGTGGTGAGTGTTCCTTCGGACATCTCGCCAAAAAATGCATCATATGTGGCAACAGCTTTGAGGACGGAGTTCCAGCCTATTATTGCTTGGAGTGTGTTCGCTTCGAGAAGGATCGTGAGGGATGTCCTCGAATTATCAACATAGGATCGTCCAGGAGCGATATGATGTTCAATAAGCGAAAAGAAGAGAAGAAAACAGGGCCAAGATTAACATCTTAACCTATATCTCAGTATCCATCGCCAGCTATCTACCAGACCGCTAGATTCACATTCTTCTTTGACTCCGATTCTGTGTTAGCCTTTCACTAGGTGACCCTACCATGCAACTGCATTGCCAGCTGTGCACTAGCTAAGCCAGACTGCTACGTTCCAGCTGTCCCCTTATTGTAATATATGTCATTCAAATCAGTTTAGCTCATTCTTCATTACAAGTGCATCTTCAAGCGATCGTAGTGTTTTAAATCCGTTATTTTACGACAGTTTCTTGGATCGAGAGCCCATCGATCCAGAGTATTAGCCATCTAGCACCAGCGCCTACATTTCAGGCATCCACCATATCTCTACACTCTTGCCTTTCCGTATCCTTTATGCCATATCCAATTTCCCAGCTTCGATGCCTAACTCCACCACCGACTTGATGCCCTCTTTCCATCTGTTCTGCAAATAATCATTCACCGGTTGGAATTCGTCCTTCTGTCGCCTCTTGCGCTCGCCGTTGACGTCTTCAATCTGCTTGCGCTTCTCACTACTGGAGAGGCGGTAACTATCGCGCAATTTAAGAAGCTGTTGCTTGTGGAGTTTTTGCGCAATGAGAAGCTCACGCTCATGTTCTGTCAACATTCGGAGCGACTGGTCATTGAGATCTGCGTATGACAATGTTGCGTAGAGGTCCTCGTAGCGAATGGGACCACCGTTTTCGCTCGACCCACCAAAGTCGCTGTATCGACTCGTATCGATGCCTCCATCAAGAATCGGGCCTTGTGACTCTGGCTCCTCCATGGACTCGTCCATCTCTCGCTCGTAGCGCTCGATTTCCTGTAGAAGGAGCGGTCGGCCAATGGTACCACTGAGACCACCAAGGGGAAGTAGCTGCTCCACCCGTGGATGCACGGCATTGGGGTCAGGGGAGGTAAAGGACTCCCCAGTTGACATGTTCGGCCCCTCCCCGTTTCTATCGGCTTCTGCTGCCTCCCTTTCTCTGGCTGAAGCAACCTCATCCTCTACAAGACGCTCCACCTGCGAGCGTTCCACCGAAGTTGTGGTGTCGAGATCTGGACGTTAGTAAATGAAATGCAATGCCAGCGACGTGAGAATGAGCCTGAATAGGTAATATGGCCACACTTGGCACAACTGGAGGTCTCTGCTTTGCATGTAACGCTTTGCAATAGGTAAATCGTAGGTGGAACCAGCCAGCAGAAGCGGATGGCGTGGGCCCATTATTAGAGCGCATACGCTTCAAAAGTGTGTTTTGTTCGACAGAGAACCATCCTATGTACACTTGTGCACTATTGTTATGAACTGCACTCAAATATACCTAGGATCTGCTTCTAGCTGACAGCTTACTAACAGACCAAGCAAACATCGGCCATGCCTCCTAATTCTCATTTACTCCCCCTTCGCTTAATGTCTCTTCCCTTATTACTCTACTTACATGCCAAATGGTCAAATTGCTGGTAATTTATGATCATTCTAGCCTCGCTGTCCAAACTCCAGCTATAACGGGGTCACTTCAGTTTTTATATTTCGATTGGCCCTAAAAAATATTGCCGTACCCGCCTCAGATGCCACAAAGTGAGAGCTGTCGCGGAAGCGTGCGGAAGCGGCGTAGATCTTCCCCACACGGGCACCACTTGAGGGAGCGGCCTCAGCAGCCGTAGAAGCGTCGGCTGAGGCTTAGACCTTGAACTTGGGTATAAACTTAGAATTAGAGTTTAGAGAAGGGCGCATAGGGCAGGGCAGCCAAAGTAGAGCAAGCGAGACGAAAATCGGCTTCGATGGGAGCTCTAAGCGAGCTGATCGCACCACTGAGAGTGCCATAGACAGGGTCACGTGGCGTTGCATCCTATCCCTCTGGGCCACCGTAGTCCTTCGAGTACCTCCAAGCCTCGTGACCAAGACATAGCAGTGGTAATTTGGGCTCAAAGCCGTCCTTTCCTGGCGACTTTCAGGCACTGGGAGTTTGCGCAGGATATAGTTCATGTATATGTATAATAATTTATAATGCCAATAAGAGCTCATCGCACTGAGACATTTGGAAGAGCGAAATGATCGGCCCAACTGAACTAGAAACAAATCTTGTTGCTAGATATTTCTACACATTCTCCGCTATGTTAATATTACACTAAGCTATTTAGTTAGAGCCTAAAACATCAGCATCGTATCTCTGCTTGAACCAAGCAATGGTGTCTTCCTTATTAGTCTTGTGCGAGTTACCGATGACACCTCTAGCTCTCTTTCTTCTGGCAATTCTGGCACCGGCTCTACCCATGACGACGTAGAAATCCATACCGTAAATACCGATACCTGGGTCGTACTTGATACCCAAGTCAATGTGCTCTTCGACACCGAAACCAAAGTTACCGGTAGCAGAGAAGTTCTTGGCCTTCAACTGGTATTCCTTGACCTTTAAACCTCTTTCCAAGATTTCTTCAGCCTTAGGGCCTCTGATAGTGACGTGGACGGCAATCTTTTCGTTTCTTCTGATACCGAAAGATCTGACGGTGTATCTAGCCTTGGACTGGACTGGGGTCTGACCAGACAATTGTTCCAAAACCTTGGCGGCTCTGGTCAATCTGTCACCGGATTCACCGACACAAATGTTCAAGACAAGCTTCTCGATGTGAAGGTCACGCATAGGATTTTGAGTTTTGGTAGACTGGATGTTAGTGACAGTTGAGAGAGTAATGTGAGGGAAAATATATGGCTCTTTCAGTGAGACAAGAAAAGATCGTGACAAGCTAAAATGAATCAAGATGTTTCAAGCGAAAAACAGGAGTTGTAATGCTCCAGTAAGTACTTTGGAGGGTCTTAAAACAATTGGGGAATTTCTAACGATTGGTTCTTCAAAATCACTTTATTTGAATGCAGACGCTGATTGTGATTATGCAAATGGATATGATATGTCGACAAACTCATGGTGGTCTGGTTACGCTGTCTCTTGTCGAACATTTTGAATCGTACTCCATCCTTGATCGCTTGGCCAAAGCTCTTTTCCAGGTAGCTCTTGAAACCTTGCATTTAATCAGGCAAATGCATATTCCTCAAAGAGCTCAGATATCTCTTTTCCACATCAATACATACCATTTTGGCTATAATTCTTCGTGGTTTTCAGCTCCAAAAGACTTCACAGTCAAAAAAATTTTCAGAACCACTCGCACCCACTCTGGCAGAAAGATCTATGTGCAGGCTCATAGACCCTAATTTGCACACCTTCGGTGCATGCACATCGATCATTGGCCAAATAGGCACACGTGATATTAGGGCTTGTGCCCTTTTAGAGAACCCTGGGCTATGAACAGATCTGGGCATGAGTGAACAAGGAACTGATGAACACAGAGTAACGAACAACGTGGTCATTCTTTTGTATCGCTCAGAGCCCACGATACAGGGTCAAAGATGATTATCAGTAAATAAAGATATCAAGTTCAACTGATGGATTTGTGGTAGTCTTGTCACCCCCATTCAGTAGTGGGCACCTTAAGTTTGCGCGCAGTTTAGTGGAGACCTCACTAGTTTCACGGACAAGTAGGCCAGACGGGCGCCGTTGCCGACCCGTCTGTAATGGACGTTTCAGCGATCTTTCACCGCAGACAGTTCAGCTTTTAGCCGAAACGGTCCACGCGCTTACTCTTAAGTTCCAAGTAGTGGCCCATACGGATGGAAACTTTCCTAGTCAATACTTAAGAGTGGTTTTAGCGGCTACCGCTCTCACTAACTACAAAGAATAACAATTTGTTTCTTTTCTAGTAAATTTGATTGACAACTGACCACCTCTAGATGCGTATTCATCCGTCCACATTATTGAAGGAGCGTTCCTTCTCCTTGATGTCGTAGAAGATATCGCCAACATTGTGGTTTCCATGGAAGACCCACCCCTGCTCTGTCACATGGTACAAATTGATGGAACCTCCCGAGAAGGCATCTCTGTGAGTAGCTGCAAGAATACTTCTCTTGCCCAAGTACAATGCCTCCTCGACTGTTAAATCCCAGTGGTACTCGGAATCCAAAACACCGTAGGCAAACGTTTGTCCCGAACCCACACAAAACAAGTCTCCCTTCAATCTTGTGCCATCAGAATCCACATAGTAAATGGCTGGGCCCTCCTTCTTCGTGTACCCACATACCATAGTACCCATTGATAAGCCCATGCCTTTGTATTGATACACCAAATTGCCCAAGATCTTGGAGGTAGCAGCCACCGAAATGCGTTCTTTCTCTCTCAATTCGTGTAATCTACACTGGGTACCTAACCAGGTCTCCCAGTATTGACAATCAGCAGCTCCTCCCGCCAAGGTCCCCAAAAGGAACGGGTTGATCTCGATAACTTTCTTAACCGTCTGGGAGGCAATCCAGTTACCCGCAGTGGCTCTAGAATCGACAGCCACCACAATTCCGCCTTGGAATCTGAATGCCAACGTAGTGGTTCCGTGGGCAATTTTGATTTTGCAGTCTGGGTTGGTGTTGTCATCTGTGTGGGCCCTAAGGAAGTCAGTGGGCTGGGAGATAGGGGGCAATTGAATAGTAGGAGCCAAGGCTAAGTGCGCGGGCTGGGCGGTTCCATCACGCAGGCTTGTGATTTCCCTGAGTATATTATCGTTCTGGCGATGGGTGAACTGCTGAGCGATCGAGTTCATGGTGGAGGGTGTTCACGGCAGAAGATGTGAGGTCGGTTGTGTGTCGTCTATGCAATGGATATGACGCAAAAGTCCCCTATGTGCTCCTGAAAGCTGTTCAAAGCGGTATCAATGCGCTATAGGCCAGGATTCTCAGAGCGCCGGTCGATTGGTGTCTGCTGGAGGTGTCGCCATCCGCTCCTCGTTTCTGACCACTCGCCACCAAAATCAGCGTGCATACAGATCTAATACTGCAGATAGTTATGCAACTGGCACCCTGTAGCAGCGGCAATAGCCTCACTAACATCAGTATCTCTGATCAAATTGGCCTATAAATTTACTGTATTCGTGAAAAAGTGTGTATTTATGAGTGGGGAATTTCCTGGAGGGACTGCTTATCAATAATCTTTTTTGAGCATTTGTGTGGTGCCAACTACCGCTAATCTAGAGGAGGTGCGCTCTCGCGATCGCTAATTGGGGCGCACAACTAGCGGGCCACGGCCTCTCATCTGGCCCACATCTGGTCTGACCCACAGCTGGCCTCATCCAGCCACATCCGGCTCACACCTCCAACAACTTCAAATAATTCCTCAACTTCTGATTTCCATGGAGTCGTCCACTCACAGTGTCTTCGCAGCCTTGCTGGCACTGACCTCCTCGGGTTCTTCCAACTCTCGCTTGGCGCCTGTGTAGGAGGGCGGTCTGGAGGCCTCAGTTGGCTTGCTCAGGTAGCCTGGGCGTGCAGGCTTGTTGGAGAAAAACTGTGGGGGCTTTGAAAGAACGGGGGCGCTCGGGTTCCGCGATGAAGGGGAAGCGCTGGTGAACTGAGGAGGGGGGCGGGACAAGGGACCGGCGTCGGTCTTGGTCGCGAACAGCGGCGGCTTAGGGACTCCGCTGGCATGTGTAGCTCTCGCCAACGAAGGCTCTTCCGGCACCTTATCGGGATCTGCCTTTATCTCCGGTGTGGAATTCGTCCCAGAGCTCTCAGCGCTAGGAACCGCCACCGCGTCCAGAGGAGATGCCACCGCGCCCTGGACAGACCCTGCGAGAGCGGGCGTGCCAACCCTTGGGCTCGATACGCCACTAGCCCCGGGGCTGTTGACGGTACTTGGCACCGGGCTCGCGCGACTCGTGCCAGGGCTTCCACGGCTGGACGGCGCGAGCCCCTGCTTCTCCCGAATCGACTTGCTGAGTGCAATGTCCAAAATTTTGCTCACCTGCTGTGGTGCACGCTCCACTAGAAAACCGAGTGCATTATCGCCGCAGCCGGCCTTCGCCCCGATGACGTTGACCTGGGCGATGGTGGTGGCCAAAGCCCGAGTGATGATTTCAGTGGTGGTTGCGCTGTTGTACGACAACTTCCGCGCCTTGTAGAGGGTAAAAAGCTCCTTCTGGAGGTACGCGAGCGACTTTTTCGTGTCGATGCTGATGGTGGGAGGCCCAGGAGCACTCCTATTAGCGGCAAGCTGAGCCTTAATGTTGGAGTGCGCGGGAGTGGAGCCCAGGGACGGGGTGCCCGAAGTTTGCTCGGGAGTTCCGGCTCGCTGTCCAGGGGAATCAGTGGCGCTTGGAGATAAGCTGCTGGGGCCAGGAGACCCAGAGCTCGGACCCAGAGTGGCCGCCAGACGGAAGTAGTGCGGTGCTTTGGGCGCGAGCCCGTCGCGCTGGATTTCACTGGCAATCTCCGCGATGGTCTTTGGCTTTGCTCCACCTAGAGCTGCCGCTCCGGGGACTGAAGCGCTAGCAACTCCCGAAAATCGAGAGCTGAGACCGGTACCGTATGTGCTGTATGCCGGGCGCCCGGCTAGATGGCCAGAGAGTTGGCCCATGAAGGAAGGCGCGGAGGAGGCAGAAACGCCAGCAATTCCTGCAATCCCAGGAGCAGACCCCTCAAGCCGCTGCTTTTGTTTTATCTCCTCGGCTCGAAGGGCCGCCGCCTTCGCCCGCGCTGCTGCCATCTCCTGCTGCTTGATGCGCACCTTGTTGCGCTCATTGACGTAGGCCTCATTGATACCCCAGGTCCATTCGTTCTGGCTGGTGGTAGAAACCTTCACAAATATGCGATTGAGAGCCAAATTGTGGTAAATTGAAGGCTGCCAGCCTTCACCACAGTACATATAGTAGGGATAGGACTCCTTTATGAGATCCGAGATCTCGCCCGCTGTCAACCCTTGCTGGCCTGGCTGAGCCTTTAAAATATTGCTGATAAGCACAGAATACGATAGACTCGGCTTGATGCGATATTGCTCCGGGATCTCGTCGAGATTGTACAACTTTTTGGGCTGCTTCCGGGCGGGTTGATGCTTGGAATTGCGCGGGTACCTGGAGGGTATGGTGTACTTCTCGGGGCGAGTTTCGCGTGAAAAAAGGCTTGTGCCTCTTGCAATTCTCGGCGGTCTCCAGCTGTGCAAACTTGGACCGGTGATGGTGTGAGGAGTATCCAGATCCGAGTCCGAGTCCGAGTCCACGTCATAGTCAGCACCAAGCTTTACCACGGCAACCTCGAGCACCGGCGCGGGTGTCTTCGGTGCCATGAAACTCTCTGACTTAAACGACGGGTACCCAGAGGCCCCAAGAGAGCTCTGGGCTACGAGATGGGTCGGAAGCCCGGCAAGGGGGTTCGTTATGGCCGTGAGGCGGTTATTCACAAGCTGAGCCTTTGCTAGACCGCCGTTGGGCCCGGCACTGCGGCCATAGAGCCGTGAAGCTGGAGGTTGGATCGACGCTGGACGGCCCATACGCGGTGCTGCAGGCTTGCCCATGAGCGGCGCAGCTCTTGCGGGACCTGTGTGGATGGGGAAGGGCCCGTTCTTGACGCTGTTTTTCAAAGTTCCGGAAGAAGGGTCCGAAGTTTCACCTGTAGCTCCCCCTGCTCCTCCACGGCCCTCATAGAGCTCCTGGCCGTGCAGGTCAATCAATGGCGCCAAGTTGGCGATTTCTTGGTCGATTCCCTCTAGATCCAACGTCTCAGTGTGCTCCTTAGGTTCTGAGTCCTCGTCCAAAACAACGCCCTGCGAGAGGTTGTGCTGCTTCACCAACTTGTCGATCTCGTCTTCCTCGTCTCGAAGCTCTGACGGTCTGCGAAATTTCGGGAAACTCACTTCTTCGTCTCCGAAGCTTCCGTCAGTTCCGGCTCGCTCGTCGTTCCGCTTTCGGTTATGTTCGTCGAGAATCGACTGAATCTGAGAGTCAAGGAACGCCGCGTCCTCCTCATCTCCTTCCTCCACTGCATCTATCTCAGGGCCTAACTCGCGGAGAATTTCGTTGATCTCGTCCATTGACGCCGTGGCCAACGACTTTCGCCTCGAGAGCGACATCCGCCGCTGGATGTTGCGACGCAGAGCCTCGAGATCCGCGCTATTTTGGGCAAGATGTGCTTCCAGAAGCTCCTGCCCGGACTGCTTCACGTGAGATCCTCTATGGTAAAGATTGGACCGGAGATTAATTGCGTCGCTGGGGTTGAAAGGACGGGAGATGATGTGGCCATTTCCTGGTTCCGATGCTGGGTCGATGGATGGGAGCACGAAAACAAAACGAATATCGCCTATTTGGATCTTGCTGCCATCGTTTAGCGGCACAGTGATGCCCTTCTCCACAAAAAGATCGTCCACGAAGGCCCCGTTCCGGCCCAAAATGGAGAGCTCGAACCGCTGGGTCCCGAAGTTGTAGAAGATCTTCGCATGACGTCGGGAAATTGCTTTTTTAGAGCTCAAATGAACGTCAACCGCATGCTGCGAGCTCAGCAAAAGGTCGTCGTGTGATTTACGTCCTAGCACTACCTGTAGCGTCTGGACGAAGAAGGTCAAGTTCTCAAAATCAAGCCGTGCGTACGCCGAGATCTTGGAGCTATCCTTGTCGTCGTCTCGGCGAGAGGCAATGGTGTGCATGCCTCCCTTTGTAGGGATCGCAGCTTCTTTTGTGGGGATCACCAGTGACGTAGGGTGGACGCTCGGCGCGTCATAGTCGTGCGCTTCGAGCGGACGAGGAGACTGTGTGTTTGAGGGGGTGCGTGTGCTTCCGGCTCCTGAGCTCGGAACAGGGAATCGGGTCGTCTGCACTGGAACGCCAGAGGTCAGCATCGAAGCCAGGGAAATCTCGCTGTCGGCTTGAGCTGCTGGAGCAGCAACTGCCGAGCCATCCGGAGCAAAAACTCCTGTTAGGCCTCCAGAATCCCTAAATTCACTCGCGGGTGCCTTTTCTGATACTTCCAGTTTTTTGTTCTGCCCTCCTGATACCACTTTTTCTAGCACCTCTGAATTTCTTGACGCTTCTTTACTCCCTGTAGAATTCGGCCCTTCCACGGCTCGATCGCCGCTAAAACTTTCAACTTGTTCCTGGCCCCTTTCCAGGGGACTTTTATCGTCAGATTTCGATTTTTCCACGCTTTTTCCGGCCTTTGGCTTCACAGGCCTGTTTTGAGGAGTACCAGTTGCTCGACTCGTTCCAAGAGGCAGCACATCCGCTCCATCGCTGTATATTTTCCCGCTGCTATTCGGCGTCAGTGGCCCCGCCATGATGTCCAAATTTCCGCGACCAGATCCTGAGGGTTCCTGGTCGGCCTCTGGTGTTGGGCTGCTCATCTCCAGTACTTGATTCGATCACCAGCAATACCCAGATCCTGCACAGATCCTGGAATAAATGCAATTTTCACGGCCCAGTGATTTCCTAGTACCTTGAAATCTTAAGCCTCTCTGACTTTGCAAAAAATGGTTCTTCAATGCTCGCACGGTCGTCTTTCGATGATATGGGACCTCTTCACTATGAGCTCGTTCAATCAAAATTGGATCCTATGTGCAGGGGCGATGGGCAAGATTGCTTGTATGCAGATACGACGATGATGGAAGGAACAGTCCGGGATTTAAATTGTTTCCTTTTTGTCCTATGCAAGTTCGAATGTCTTAGGGTGTTAGTGATACCACTGGCAATATTTCAGGTGATTTTACAACTTGTGTCCGAATAACGAGCGCCGTGAGCAGGGTGGACGGATGAGGCCACGCAGCGCGCCGAAGTCGCTGATTAGCGAGCAGTAATAACTCTAATCCCCGGACTTCGCCTACAATGGAAATTGGAAATTCTCTCTTCTTCCAGCAGCAGCCCCAGTTCTGTTCCCAAAATCCCCTTATCAAATGTCCCAGCTTATTTTGAATAAGCGTTTACTTTGGCTGCCTTTGACTGTCTTTTGGGTCTGACTACTTTCTGTTCCTGCACAAGCATCTGAGCCTTCGCAGCACAAACTCATCGCTTGGATCTCACCTCTCTGATAAGTCACAGTGACAGACAAGACCAGAACGAAGCTCTAAAATGGTATGTTCCACTTTCCATACACCTTCATCTACCTTTACTAACTAGGGCCGTCAAAAAGCGCACAACTCTCAGAGAAAAATCAGCCCGTGCTTCGAAAACGGGGTTGGCATCGAAGATCGCCGAGTTCCGACAATCAGCGGATGGTCCTGAGTCTGAATTTCACGAGAATCCGTTCCTTAAACTTCTGAAGGTTTCTAAGAAAGATAAGCAAGACTCGAAGTCGAGTGCCTTTGTGTCCAAAATCCAGCATGGAGTAGGATCTTCGGGGATCTCGAAGTCGGCGCTCCGTAGAAGAAAGAGGAAGGCAAGAGAAGAGTTAAAGCCTCAGATGAACGAATTGCTCAGCAGTTTGGAGGATTCCAGCGCCAGTGCCACAACGCGAGTGGTTGACTCGAAGCTTCAAAGCGTCTATACCGCTCCCACGCCGGCCGTCAAGAAGAACCTACCCAACGCAGCCAAGCGCACGGGGCACTCTAAGATTTTGGCCCAGGAGCACAAAAACTTCAGTGCGGTGCTACAGAACCCCCAGTTTCGCAGCTCTCCTTTCGATGCGCTCAAGAGCGCCATAGCACATAACATGGGGCAATAAATGAGCATATCAATGGAGAAGAGGAGGCAAGAATGAGGAAGAAGAATGAGGTTGAACGGGGGATTGAAGAGCGGAGAAAGATGAATTGATGGTCTTCTAAGGGAGAGTTGTCTGACTGCCGTTTCACTGAATCTGGCGGTCTCGGAGACAGAGGTTTGGGTCTTCTAGAAAACTGGGTAAGCGTGGAAGCCGACTACGAGTGGAGGTATTGCATAATAAAAGAGAAAATGGAGAAATGTAGACGGCTCGCTGGGTGTTTGGGTGCACAATGGAGCGACTCGGGGAATGGACGTCTAGTGTTGGAATGGCGTAGTGCAAGAATAGCGCACGTGAGGAGCAGAGGGAAGTGACGTGGGGCAGAGGGAAGTGACGTGGGGCAGAGGAGACTGAGGGAAGGGTGAGTGGACGGGGAAGATCGGGCAGCTCGGAGCACTACAAAAACAAGGGAGAAAAGAGGCCCGGTGAAAATTGAGGCATAGCTTGACACCAGGATCCCGTAACCGGGCCCAGGCAGAGAACTCAGGCGCTCGGGACGGGCCAGGGTCTTTCACAATACGGCCGCGCCAATTTCGTTTGCGAAGCATACGAGTCGTCTCGAGCTTGAGCCCCAGCGAGTCTCTCACTACCAGCCGTCGCTACATGCTCTCTCTTGCTTCAGCTCCGTGTCGGCGCTAATCTCTAGTTCCGCTGTCTCTTGTGCTGCATCTTTTGATCCCCTCCGGTCCTCTTTTCCACCTTCTCCCCATCCTCTGCCCATCTCTTCCCGCGCCTGGGGCCATCGTCTCTCGTAAAGCCCGGGCGTGTTCGCATCGCCGCAAAAGCTGGCCCAGATTCGCGGGGCGCGTTTGTTTCAGAGATCGGACGCCAGAAACGCTGCCAAAGGCCTGTGTACAGGCGCCCTCCGTAAACAACAACAAACGCTGGCAGCACTAGGCGACCATTGGCGCTTTGTTTATCGCTTCCCTCACCGCCCCCAATTCCATCGCTACCACCACCTCCTCTTGTGGGCAGCACCATCTGCCATGAACTTTGAGATAGAGCCCAAGGCGGTGCCGCAGAACCAGCGGATCACCAGCGAAGTGGCACGGGCATTCGAGGATATCGAGCCCACCATCAGCGACGGCGAGGAAGACATCACCGCTCCCGAGGTCGTTGCGCTTGGCGAGTGGAGCGAGGACCCGTCCGTTGTTTTGAGGGACACAACGTCAGCTCCAGTGCCACGCTCAATGCCAGACCAGCATCTATCAGAGGCGGGACACTCAAGAACCGAACTTCAGGGAGACCTCGCAGCACCTCATGGTGAGGCGACATCGCATACGCTGCCAGATGGTTCTCCGGAACAGACAGTAGAGCATTCAGGACATCACGAGGTCTCAGGTTGTCAGGACCAGGCTGCGTCTCAGGAACAGGCAGAGCCTCAGCTCTCAGCACCACAGGAAGAAGCTCCAACGATACCGAGGACACTGTCCCAGAGTTATGCGCTTTCCCTGCGCAGTAGACTGACTCTGTACATACCCCAGGACCTGCCTCAGTCCCAGGGCGAGCTACAATTCCAGACGCAGGCTGGTTCTGATTCCAGTGGCCACTCGCCCCCAGTCTCCTTTGTCTACAACGCGCACAATGAGGCGATTTTCGACGATGCAGACCTCTTTCCCACGGTCGATGGTGCCTCCCCCATCGTCAATTTTGACGAAAAGAACCCCGAGCTTATCAACAGCGCCACGCTCATGGCGCTCGTGGTGCAGCTCACGTCTCCCGAAGTTATCGACTACGGGCTCATCTCCGACTTTTTCCTCACGTACCGAACGTTCGTGTCATCGGTGGAAGTCATGAGGCTCCTTGTCACGCGTTTGATGTGGGCAGTACAATACATTCATCTGGAAATCGAGGACAACATACGCATCGGGAAATTGGTGCTCCTCCGTACTTTCGTGGTGATAAGACATTGGCTTCTCAACTACTTCGTGGATGACTTTGACATGGACTCAGCCATTTGCGATTTGTTTGTGGGGACCATCAATGACATCACAGTGAGGTCCGGCTTTATTTCGCCGGCCATGGTGTTTGAGGCAAAGATTTTCAGCGACTTGAAGACTCACTGGGTCCGGTGCGTGCGCGAGATTTGGGGCGTTGCAGTGGCGGACTTTCCGGGAGAAAATGGGGACTCGACCACCGTGCTTCGCTTTCCCCTTCCGCTCGTTGCCGAGCTCTCCTCCGCGGCCCGCTCCACCAAAAAACTCTCGAAAAGCAACACCGATGCGTCTATACATACGAACCCATCATACCGTCGACTGGCAATGCTCTCACTCTACGACCTCCGCTCCCATCCGCGCTGTCTTATACTTGATGACACCAATATCTCTGACGAGAACCCCCAGCTTTCCGTCGCTAATCTCTTGCTCCAGCATCTGTCGTCCCACATGTCCCTCAACGCCCAGTTGCAGCAATTACAGCAGATGCTGCGTGCTGGAGTCCGTTTCAAGCCGCCCCCGAAGCCTAAGCACAGTCACATCACGCTCCAGGATAGTTCCGTGGGGCTCAAGCGAACGAGGGACAAGGTAGGCGTCCCGGGAACTGAGCCAGATGCAACCGGCCCAGACTTCGGCTCAGAACGTCAGGGCAGAATCTCTCTGCGCCAAGGGGTGGTGCCAGGAACCAGCTCAGCACATGTCTCTGCCTTCCCCCTTGTCTCTGTCCCAACTAGCATCTCAGGGGCCCCTGGGTTTACCACCAACGGTATTGTCAAATTGCCAAGCAGCCGGGTCGACAAGATTCTTCCAACGACCCCTGTAAAGAAAATGGAGTACAGCATCCGCCGTGAGCTGGAAGGGCCACGTCCACCTTTCGTTGAGGACGTGGATCGGCGCAGCAGCATCAAAAAGTTGGTGGGCACCTGGAAGCGGTCATTTCAGCACCACGAAGAGCCCACGCAAGGTATCGAAGAGCCTGAAGCTGCGGAGAGTTTACCTGAAGCTGAACGACTCATCGGCTCCCGTGTGGACGTCTTAAGTGGGCGCATTATCGACGAGCTCGAGTTCCTCATTCGCCACTACATCACCGAGCCCACGCCTACCACCATCCCTGAAGACCACCGCGACGAGTTGGAGCATGCGGGGTCCATAGAATGTACGCCTACCAAGCGTAGGCGCCATAGCGCTGAGCTTGGTCTGCCAAGCGCCAGAGAACAAAAGCTCGAGCCTCGCTCAAAAGCAGATCGAAGCCCCAGCCGCTCGCCTGGAAAACTCCCACGGAACTCCAGCGACATGGCCATTGACATTGCAGACTTGTCGGACCTCAATATAGTCAAGATCGACCACTTGTTGAACGAGGGAGAGCACAAGGTGGGGTATGACGAGAGGGAAGATGCGGGAGCGGAAGAAGGTGTGCCAGACCTGTCAGCATCGTTCCAGCGCCCAGCTAGTATCAGCTGGAATGACGCTGAACTTGAGCGGTCTCACGAGAGCGAAAACTCATCTAGACACAGAGCTAGTTCCCCCAGTGTTGGCAGTCGCAGTCTCAAAACAACGCCGGTCAGGCAGAGCGTTGCCTCGCGTTATTTTGACGTAAGCTCAGACTTTGAACGTGATTCAGTGCACTCACAGTCGTCGGTATCCACGCCCAGCAACTTCGCCCGGTACGATGCAGATGTCTCCGACTTGGGCATAGCGTTAAGTCCTCGGCAGGAGGAGTCGGTGCTTGCGGATCCAGTCAGCCGCTCTCAGGCTTACCCTCCGTTCTCGCTGCCCCCAGCGCCCAAGAAAAACCCAAAGCGCATCTCCTTCAACGAGGCCAACATCAGCTACAACCAAAAGCGGCTTCTGATCATCTCGCGCACATCCTCGGGGTCTGTTTTCCGGCGCGACTCGGTGCGTTCGTATGTGAGCTATGACTCGGTATTTTCGTCATCAAATGGCTCCATGAAACAGCCGGACACAGGAAATCTACGCAAGAAGGCAGGCTACACTAACTTGAGGGCAGCCGGTTTGGCGCCGAATGCTACTACCTTTACCCCTAGCCGTCCGGTCTCGGGCTCCAACTTTTCGCTTGCCTCCGAACACTCGCACCCGTCATCATACGGTCGCAGTGTGCGATTCAGCGTCTTGTACGCGCTCGCAGAACTCCCGTTTAGCTCCGATGTCTCTGGCGCCTCTCACCCATCCTCACGTTCTGCTAAGCTGCTGGTGGATGTTGCCGATAGCTCCATCTTTTCGGTAGCACTCACATGCAAAAAAACATCCAAAGTCCGCCCAAGCGGCTCGGAAAAGCTGGACTCAGTGGCAATTCCGGGAATCAGTACATATGTGTTGAAGGAGCTTGCAGCTATTCCTGACGAGTCGTTCCGATCCAATGATCCGGTACAGTTTGCTATGTATAAGCTCGAGGGTCGGAATACAATTCGGCGGTCGAAACTGACTCTGAAACTGCTCCCAGAGAGGCTGCCGTCGGCCAATGGGCCCCAAGGCTTGGACGGAGTATCTTTTGAGAACACACAGGACATTTTCGATGTGATTAACAACGCCCGCACCGAAGACGCAATTGAAGTGGGCGAAGAAGGTCCTGCGGCGTATAGCAGCGGATACTCGTTCTCCAAGAGTGCATCGGTGGGTGCATCGGTGGAGGCATCCGCTCCACCATTGACCCCGAAGCGCACACAAAGTGAGCCGGAATTTGTGTCGTCAACGCCGAACGTGGCTGACCAGGTGGAGCTCCAGGAGGATCCTAAGGAAGTGGAAGCAGTTTCTGGTCCTGACCCGCAGGCTACGCATCACAGACGTAAGGAAGAGCATTGGCCTAGCACATCGCCGTTTGTGCGCGCAGCGTATCCGTCGCCCAAGGCCCTTCTTGACATCTACGTTATGAACGATCAACTCTCGGTACAGCGGGTGTTGCAGCGCCACGCACACATCTCCTTTCTTCTCAGCTACAATCTGCAGGTTCTCGCAGAGCATTTTACTGCTATAGAACAGGACATCCTTCAGGAAGTGGACTGGAAGGAGCTCATAGAGTTGCAGTGGAACCAGGAACTCCAGCCAGTCAACAGCTGGCTCGAAATCATTGTCAATGACACCTACTACAACTGCAACCGCGGAGTGAACCTTGTGATCGCGCGCTTCAACCTCGTGGTCAACTGGATCATATCCGAGATATTGTTGACGCAACGTCAAAGTGAACGTATCAGTATCATACTGAGACTTATCCATGTGGCTCAGGATTGTCTTGCGCTCCAGAATTTCTCCACATTGATGCAGATCATCTTAGGATTGACTTCCGAAAAAGTGAGCAGGTTGAAGGAGACCTGGAAGAACTTACCGCCCGGAGACATTTTGATGTTGAAGAATTTGGAGGAATTGGCATCACCATTGAAGAATTTCCTCAATATGCGGCTTTGCATCAACCAGATCCAGCCCTCACGTGGATGCATTCCTTTCGTTGGGTTGTATCTTTCAGACTTGATTTTTAACGCTGAGCGGCCCGCTTTCATTGCCCCCAAGGGTGCGGATGCCACATCTACAGCCCCAGATGCCGAGAAAATTATTAACTTCTCGAGATTTCGTACCTCTGTTCACATCGTGACCTCTTTATCACAGTGTATCGAGTGGTCCTCCCACTACAACTTGCTGGTCCAGAAAGACCTACTTTCGCGCTGCTTATATATCAAATCTTTGGATGAAGACGAGATGAATTACTGCTTGGCGCAAATCAATGACCAGATGGAAAGTGATAGTGAGGAGTGAGCAAGTGATTCTGGCTCAGTGCCTGTTTTTAGGGAACTTACGACGTCCTCGCCTCAATAATACGCCATTTTACGAGCCGCTGTAGCGCTAGCCCTGGTCCGCCTAGAGACGCGTAGGATCCATTTGCCCGCCGCGCCGGGTCCCGTAGAAATGGGGCCCATGCTTCCTTCAGTTCAGCAGCATCCTTTGAAGGCCCTTGTCTCCGTTAGCACAACATCTCCTCAGCTTCTTACAGCATCTGGGACTATCTGCACTCTTGGTAGTCGTTCACATGAAGCACTCCCCTCCATCAGTAGGTCCCTCATTGCGAAATGTTGGGAATGAGATCCGGGTGATCTCTCCTCGGATTCGCAACTATCTGCCTTTTGATCACGTGTTACCCCCGTATATCAATCACCCCACAAAGTGCGCTGTTCTCCTCGTCCCATTGCTTCTCTGGTGGGTTAGCTATCCTGGACAATAAAGAGCTCTAATTCCTGGATATTCTCTCTCAGCAAACTCCGATCTTAGTCAATTTGGCCCTCCCTTTGACCTGGTACTCTACACTGCGTGATCCCTTTGTTGTGTACGCGTTATCTGAGCCCAGTGTCTCGCATTAACTACTCATTTGCACAGAGTCTCCCATTGAAAAGCTCCAGAAATTGTTTAAGGACTCATTTTAAAGCCTCAGAAAGTGGCAAGCTCCAATTTTCTCATCTCTCATGAGCTACAGAAGACTTCAGAAAAACCCCAAGGCGCTCCTTGTGGCTGCCGTAGCCACCTCAATTTTGGCCGTGTCCATACTGATCTACAATATCTACGCCGCCCCCCCAAAACAGGAGAAATCCTCCAACAAGCCCATCCTTCTGAGAAAACATTCAAAGAAGTACACTAATAAGTCAATAGCACTCACTTTATCGCACTCGATTCTCAGCTCGCAGTTGCCCTTGAACGACATCTTGCTCCATTCTGAGAACGTCACATTCATCTTGCCCCCCAACCTCTCGCTTGACGACTTGGAATTTAATATCGAGAGAGACGGGAACAAGGAAAACTCCTATAACTTGCCCAGAACTCTCATCAGCAACTACAAATTGCTCGACTGCCTGAACATCGAGGGCTACGTCAACATTTTGAAAAGCTTGAAGCCAGATATGCTTCTTGTGTGCAGCGATGACTTGGGAATTGGCAAGAAAGTTCCTGAAGACCTTGACAAGTTTGTCAAGGAAATCGTTACAATTGACCAGAACAAGGACGATATATATAGCAAAGTGTCGCCCATTTTCTTCAGGTAAGTCGACAGCCTACATTTCGGATAAGTATACGTTAGAGTCATTACTGGGTGTAGATAGTGACAGAAGCCCCGAATTGTAAAAAGAGTCTGAGCCCATCGTTTCCTTTGACTCTCAGCCACTCACCATCCTCTGGTCGAAACCTTCTGCTTTTCGGTCAAGGTGTCAACGGCAACTCCGAACATCAACTCACCCAAATCGGTGGAGTATTCCAAGATCTTGGCAGGATCGTCATAGTGGGTCACTGCATTGACGATGGCACGCGCCAATTTCTCGGGGTTCTTGGACTTGAAGATCCCGGAGCCCACGAACACTCCCTCGCAGCCCAATTGCATACACAAGGCAGCATCCGCAGGGGTGGCGACACCTCCAGCAGCAAAATTGACCACTGGGAACTTTCCCCCATCAGCAATCAACTGCTTCAACACATCCAAGGGGACCCGCAACTCATTGGCGTATTGCTCCACTTCTTGCTCAGTCTTGAGGGAAAGGGCGTGTTCGATGTGCTTCTTGATCAACGAAATGTGGCTCACAGCCTCTGAGATATCGCCAGTGCCTGCCTCACCCTTGGTTCTGAGCATCGCAGCGCCCTCGCTGATTCTTCTCAAGGCCTCGCCAAGGTTTCTGGCCCCACATACAAAGGGCACCTTGAATTCAGACTTTGAGATGTGAAGGACCTTATCGGCTGGGGTCAACACTTCTGACTCATCGATGTAGTCGATTGAAAGAGCCTGAAGTACCTGGGCCTCAACAAAGTGCCCAATTCTGCACTTAGCCATCACAGGAATGGAGACTGCCTCCATGATCTCCTTGATCATTTGAGGGTCCGACATGCGGCAAACCTGGCCTGAGTTGCGCATATCAGCCGGGATCCGTTCGAGGGCCATAACGGCGCAAGCACCTGCGTTTTCGGCTATTTTGGCCTGTTCTGCGTTGACAACGTCCATGATGACACCTCCCTTGAGCATCTGGGCAAGCCCAGCCTTGACTTTGAAATCAGACATGTTGCAAACTTACAGTATTAAACTCAGCAAAAATGAAGAAAAGAAAAAGTACAAGAGAAGAAAGGCGACTTTTCAGCGGCGAATTTGGCCGATGTGCTGGCGCTATCACGAAACGGGGGATCTTGGCGTAGAGCTTCCGGGTTCGGCGGGGTCGCTAACCCCCAGTGACTCGCTCTGACTCGCGCCCCGATATGTCTTGGGTGTATGGATGTAAAATAGCGGTTGGCTTCGTGACACATTTAGTGGAGATCAGAAGAAGCGCCAGAGTCAAACGGGCGTATTAAAGGCCATTGGATAGCGGGCTGCTTGGTTTCAGTGGGATACCGCCGGCAATGGGCGTTGGCTTCAGAACTGAGTCACGAATGGTTCCTGCAGAGAAGACGATTAGAGTAGGCTTGGCCCACTTTATCAACCACCCTCGTCAAAGCCTCGCTGTCATACGCAGCGGCACTTTGAAAATATGCCACGGCGCCAGTCGCTAATTAGCGCGCGCTTGGCGGGGAGCCGAGGTCGCTAATTTCGCTCCTTATCGCTCTTGGAACAAGTGCGGCCTGAGATCTGTGCTCTTCTTTCTCTCTGAGCACTCTTCCCATACCGGTATGACTCGTGTGTCTACAGTGGGCGTCTTAGCACTCCAGGGCGCATTTATCGAGCACATCCAGCACTTTGAGCAGGCAGTTGGGCAAGCGCATGAAGAATCGGCCTACCGCTTCCTAGAGGTCAGAACCGCAGAACAGCTCCAGCAATGCGATGCTCTCGTCATTCCAGGCGGCGAAAGCACCTCCATGGCGCTCATTGCGCAACGCACTAACCTTCTCGAGCCCTTGATGCAATTTGTGCGTTCGGAGCGCCCCATCTGGGGGACTTGTGCTGGGCTTATCTTTCTCGCTCGCCAGATCATCAACGGCAGAGTAGGACAGCAGTTGTTGGGGGGCATGGACATCGTAGCGAGGCGAAATGCTTTCGGGAGGCAGTTGGATTCGTTCGAGACCGATCTCGACTTCTCGGCATTTATTCCCGGGCTTACAGACTTTCCAACGGTGTTTATCAGGGCGCCGGTAGTGGAGAAGGTGCTTGATTCTGGTGACAGACCTCAAGCAGGCTATCTGGCGGACTCTGGCGCGAACTCGAGCGAAAAAGAGTCCCTGGACATCATCTACTCCTCCAACAGCTACCATAACGCCAGCCCTGTAGAGATTCTCCATCAGCTTGACAATGGGCTCATTGTGGCCGTCCGACAGGGGACGAAGCTCGGCACATCGTTCCACCCCGAGTTGGCCGACGATGTCCGCTTCCACAAGTGGTTCCTTGACGAATTTGTGCGACCCAGCGTCAGAAGTAGAGAATAGAGGCCCAATAGCTCAATGTAGGACCAGAGCGATCCGCAAGATTTGGGATCCCCCTATAGTTTCCCATAGCTACAACTGCCTCTGGGTTAGCTCCTGGCAGGGCTAGACCTCTCTCTCCTCCTGGCTGGTCTTCTGGGGCTGCCCTGATCTCACTGCCCACAGCCTCTGCTGCCCGCAGCGCGCACCCATCCTCCGCCCTCGCTAGCACCTGCACAGCTACATCAAAACCCACAGTCACCGCCTCCAGGTTCCCAGCCAATGCAACACACGCGGCTTTTTGGGGCCCATGGGTACCTGAGAAACGCTCTGGGCTCTCGTAACAATGGACCAGCTTCGAGACCCGGAAAC
Organism: Chernovozyma palmyrensis; assembly: GCA_030558275.1. Classification (NCBI taxonomy): domain Eukaryota; kingdom Fungi; phylum Ascomycota; class Pichiomycetes; order Serinales; family Debaryomycetaceae; genus Chernovozyma; species Chernovozyma palmyrensis. Next base: position 65,582 of record JAJMSF010000002.1, read on the forward strand.
CCCGAGTTCTCCACGGGCACTAGCTCCATAGGACGACACTCCATCGAGAATACGTTGGTGGTGGGCAGAAAAGAACCACCCAGGCCCCTTGAGACCCCAGAATTGGGCCCGGGACAAAAGTCCTCCCCCAGCACCGTCTCCAGTTTCATACCGACGCGACGGCCTTTTCTCAAGAGCTTGGCTCCTCGGTCAGTCTCGTCCCACTCCCACGCTCGGCTCGACGACACCACAGACATTACAGAACAGCCCGAAACTACCGAGAAGACGCCCCCACGGGCTCCACTAGAGCCAATTCCTGTAACTGTGTGGTTTCACGACCTGCGAACGTCCGAAGAGGACGTGGTGTTCGACGCCGGGCCGGTACCGGGGCTTGAGGAGGGCGATCTCTGTGAGCTTGTGCCCATAGGAGCCAGCGAGGTCCCTAAACGAAGGCGCCTTGTTTTCCGTGTGGGAGGGAAAAACTCCGACGCCAAGGATGTGCTGGGCGACACGGACAAGGGAGTCGCCACCGGAGGCATTAGCATCCCAGGCACTGCCGGGACTGGCGGAGGGGGTGCGGGCACCACTGGGTCAGGAGCGGTGGGTGCCAGCGGATCCGCGAGCATCAGCAGCGGTCCCAGTGTTGCTGCAGGCAGCATAGCCCCTGGTGGTGGGCCCCCTGCGCTGGTACCGGGGGCCGGCGGCACCGCACCGAAGGCCCCCTTTCAGCTCTCTCTATTCAATACACCGCTTCAGGGCCTCTTGGACCTTGCCCCGCGCAGTCTCGCGTACATTCAGCTTGTGTCTATGAGCTCGGTGGAGGCGGATACTGTGGAGATCTACATCAAAGACGTGGCACTTTCTCGAGAGTCCATGTGGGAGTTTTCACTGCAGTTGGTGGGGCACTGTGTATTTACAGACAAGCGGCTAGTGTACCTCCAGAGCCGGTGCGGAGTGGTTCGTAGCATCTACAAGGGAGGAAAGAGGGTGTTTTCGGGGTATGTCAGCAGCAAAACAAACGTTGTTTTCCGGTCGGAAAGCGCCAAGTTGATTTTCATGGTGCAATTGGCCCGTGAAATGTGGAATTTCGAAGAAACGGGCGAGATTCTCTTCCATAAGTTGGTCAATTCCCTCCTTCCCAAGATATTTCAGAAGTGGCGCGATAAGAGCACCCACCACTCGATTACCATTGTTCTTTTCACCAGTGTGGACTTGACGGTGGTTCCGTGGACCTCGTTTGGGCCCGGCGAACGGCCCAGCACGCGCCGCGACTTCTTTCGGGTGGTGGTGGACCAGGTGAGTAATTTCCACTGGGACGAGATCATGGCGAACTTGCGGTTGGAGTTTGCGAACTTCAAGCGTGACGTGATGCTACAGGAACTGGATCCAGGCAAGGGCGTGGGGAGAAACCTGGCGCAGGAGGATCCCCTGGAGGATCCAGAGCTGGGACAATTCCAAATCCAGGGTGAGTCGCTCCCTTCGGTGAAGGGCAATCTTCTCGAGGCCATCAACTTGTCACTCACGCTCGTGGCTGACCGGTTCCGAAACACCGACCTCAAGCACTCGTTGACCCACTTCGTGGTGGTGACTCCAGGCACTGGGCTCTTCGACGTAGACTATCGCTTGATGCTTGAAACCAGTCGCAAGATGCTTGCAATTGACTCCTTTGTGGACATTGTATGCTTGAGCCAGCCGCCGTTGCACATCGTCCCGCTTTTCCGGTTTCGAGAGCCTTCGGGCACCCTCACGCACTGTGTGCCCAACTGGTGCGATATCTCCTTCTACAGCGACTCGTCGCTCTCGTCAAGTCAGTGGGTCCCTAGCTGCAAGATCTACGAGCTCCAAATGATGGGCGTTATGGAGAACGAGGTCAACGAGGTGGGGATCGCACGCTTCGGTCCCTGGCACGGGCGCTCGGTGATCGAGGCCATGGACAACTATGACCGCGATGTTTTCAGCGGAGCCGACACCGCCTCCGGGTCTGGGAGCTTTTCTGGGTTGGGAGCTGGTGCTTCTGGTGCTTCCTCTGGTGTTGGCTCTGCCTCGCGCAGTGCATCTACCGTGTCCACAAGGGCTCCTTCGGGCTCTGGCGCCCCTAGGACTGCGCTCGCCTTGATGTGGAGCTCAAGACGCAGCCCTCTCATGAAGGGCACATCCGCCGAGGCCCAGGTCGTGGATGTGTCTACCACGCATTCGTTGGCAGTGGGGACGGTGACCAACGTTGGCGCTCCCGACTCCTCGGCGCTCTCGACGTTGTACTCACTAAACAAGAACACGGAGGTTGTGTCACCGCGGCTTGCGCCGTTTGCGGCTCTCTCGATCAACGCGCTCCTTCCCACGCTCTCGCAGGGCTCGCGGGACTCGTCTCAGGGCGGCGGCAGTGTGAAGGGCGCACACGGCGTGGCACTGCAGGAGGCCAAAACTTCGTGGCGTGCACCACACGGAGCCCAGCCACGCGTTATTCCGAGGGAGGAGATTTTTGGGGGTCGGGACGTTGATCCCCGGCGCGATGACCCGCGACGGGAGTTCTACCCGGGCCACAGTCCTAGCCGCGAGGCCGACCGCGAGCGGCGCTTGGTCGATCCAGACGCCGAATCGAGCGCCAGCTCCACCGGATCGCTCCGCACCACTTCCGGGTCTTCTCAACGTCCGCTCTTCGATGAACTTTGGACGGTGGTACCGAAGCCGTCGAAGGAGGCGCACGTTGATGGCTTGAGCTTCTTGCGGCTCACTCGTTGGAACGAAGTGTTTCCGCCACGGATCCGGCGGCGGCTTGTCAAGTGGCGGTCGTTCCAGTCTCCAGCGGCCCTTCCTATCACGTCCTTGGTGTTTCCGAGCCCCGAAGAATTGCGCCAGGACTACACGTTCCAGCTCTACGACGTGCTCTTGAGCCCCGACAGCCCGCGACTCGAGTCGGTGCTGGAGTTGATGCGCGCCATCATTGAGCTCCGGCTAGCAATGGGGTTCCAAATCTGTCACGGGGACTCAGTGCGCCAGGCAGAAAGTGAGCGGACGAGCGGCAACCCCGACGGTCTATCAAAGTACTTTCCGGGCCCCCGGCGCTGCTTTGGCTCCGTCTTTTACATGGCGCTCGACGACGAGATCCACCGCATTGCGTGCGATTTCAGCGGAAACTTGAACGTGCAGTTGTTCCGGAACGATCACCACGCGGCTTTGGTTCCGTCTCTCGGCTCCCTGCTGCGACCATATCGCCCGCTCATCCGCACACGCTACGCTGACGAGTACAGCACGGCCCAGCTCGATGCGCTCCAGGTCCGCCCCAAAAAGTGCAACTGGAATCAGTTGGACCAGCTTCTTGCAGGCTATGACGATGCCATTGCAGAGGACCAGCAGCTGTTTTTCCGCATGAAATTTGTCATCATGCCCACGGAAATCCCCAAAAATGCGTTTTCCATCTCCAACGAGCGGCTCTCGGCGGAGGAGATCCGTGTCGAGGGTCTCCGCAAGTTGATTGCCCAAATTGAGCGGGGGAAAGATCGAGCCCGAAGCCCGGAAGTCCATTTCTACACCGGGTATTTGTACGAGTTTTTGGTGGAGCAGGGGGCGCAATTGGCAGCAGAATCCGGTTATGGGGAAGGTGAGGAGCTGGTGGCTCGAGGCGCCTCTGACGGTTCTTTCAACAGAAGTTCCACGCTCCTGGTATTAGCCCAGGCGCTCCAGGGCCCACGCGGATTGCGACTCATCGACCGCCGCTGGCACTTCAAAGTCCACCGCCAGTGTTTCTTGGGCAATGAGCTCGTGACGTGGCTCGTGGAAAACCTCGATGACATAGACACTCGCGAGAAGGCGGCACGCTTTGGCCAAGAGTTGAAAAACAGGGGTCTTTTCCGCCATGTGGAGAGCCGCCATGGTTTCTTGGACGGATACTACTTTTACGAGTTTGAGCCAGGGTACTTAAGAGGAAAAAATGGAGCGAGAAGGAACACCGCGACAGCGACGTCTGCAGAGCTGGCAGATGGGGCTGCAGATTCTTCCAGGGCCGTTCGGGGAAGTGCGGCAACTGGCTGGTTTAATCGGCGCGGCGGTCCTGAGACTGTTGGGACTGAAACATCAGCAGTTGCTGAATCCGGCGCTTCTGAGTCCGAGACAACAAGCTCAAAGTCCTCAGCTCAAAAATTCATCCTCAGCAATGCGGTGCAATATGACGTTGACCCGCTCAAAAAATCTTTCCGCCCCGAGATTATCACCGTGCATTATGATACAGTCCACAACCCAGAGCACTGCTATCACATCCGGCTCCAATGGCTCAGTGCCTCTACCAAATTGGTTGACGACACCATCTCCGGTTGGTCTCGACACTGCGAGCGCTATGGACTCCGCCTTGTGGAAACACCTTGGAAAGAGCTATGCACTATCCCCAGTGAGAACCCTTTCCACTCATTGGTGGATCTCCGACTTGAGTTGGATCCATGGACAGATTCAGAGTTTTGCGACACCTCTATGCTCCAGGACAACAAATTCTGCTACCACCTCCATCTCTTGAGTCGCTCTGGCTTTTTCTTGGATAACCGTTCCACCAGCTTCTTCTTGAAGGATGATATTCAAATTGTTTATAGCTGGGGTGCCCCAGTTTTCAAGTTCGCCCAGTATATCCACAAAACTGGAACCTACATTGTGGAGCTTCGAGACAACGGTAACATGTTCTTGGCACCCAATAATGTGCATTTGGCTCGCCAGCGTGCTTCTCTGAGTCCGACCGCCGATACAGACGCCAGTCTCAAGCTCTCGCGTGCCAAGGACTCCGAAAAGGTGATGTTGGACTTCCGTGCCACCTGTCGCGATCCAAAACGTTTGCGGAGCATTTTCCGGGAGGCCCGCCGCTCCTGGGATCAAAATGCTGAGAAGACCGCTCGCAATCCCAAGGCGCTGCCCTCGCCGGATCCCTCCCTGGAACCTGGCGACACGGAGCCTCTGGTGATCATCGACCCACTGGTTCTTGAGGACTGGTGAGTCTCACAAACTTCAGCTTCAGAAGAGGGTTACATAAGTCAATTGCAGTTGATCTATGGAGTTCAACGCATTTTCGTTCAAATATACGCATCAAGTTCATCATAGCGATGTAAAGTTTAGTCGTCTATCGTTCCATTGAGTGAATGGAGGTCTAATTAAATTTTCATCCGTAAATGAGTGCAGACACGGTAAACGGATAGCGTCGGTTTTGTCTTCGGCCTCCCAAAGCTGTTGAGCTTTCTATTGTAGCTGCGTAGCCGAGGCATGTCACTACGCCATCTCGATAACTTCGCCTATCTTCGCTGAAGTTACAGACCAGTGGCAACAGCAGTTTAGGTACCCTCGTTTGGCTTTCTGATCCTCCCTACTGCGCCCATCATCGGCTCTACATTTCTCAGCTGCGCATGTTCAGTTGGCTATTCTCTGAGCCAATTTGATGGTGTCGGCCAAAACTCCGTGGGCTGTAACCTCAGCTCCGGCACCTGCGCCCTGGATGATCAACGGGTTCTGGTATCTCTCAGTTTTGATAGACACGACGTTGTCACTGCCCTTCAACGAGGCGAAAGGGTGGTCGAACGCATACTTACCGATTCCTACCGACACTTTACCGCTGGGAACATCGACCAGGCCCACGAATCTCAACACTTTACCTTCAGCAAAGGCCTCGTCCTTGACCTTCTGGATATCTGCGTCGAAATTAGGCAAATTTTCCAAGAATTCGGAGGCATCGTCTACGGACTCTAAGGCACTAGGGATCAAGGATTCCACGGGGAAAGAGGTAGGAGACTCCACATCCAAGCCTGAAATTCTAGCCAAAATAGTGACTTTTCTGGCCACATCCAAGCCGTTCAAATCGTCACGCGGATCTGGTTCAGTATAGCCTAATTCCTTCGCCACCTTGACCACATCCGAGAATTTGGTCTGCACTGAGGCGTCCGTGGTGGAGAACTCGTTGAAAATGTATGAAAGGGTACCCGAAAAGATCCCCTCAATGAGCTGAACCTTGTCTCCAGTCAACACTAAGTCACGCAAGGGTTCGATGATGGGCAAGCCAGCACCGACGGTCGCCTCATGGTACGCCAAACCACGACCAGAGCCCTCGGTGAAGATTTCGTTCCAGGTGGCAAGACTCGAAGAGAACGCCTTCTTGTTGGGAGTAGCAATGGAAATGCCGGCGCTGAGAAATTTCGGATAGTACTCGGCGAGCTGCTCGTTCGAGGTGTTGTCGACGAGGATCGAGGGCTTACCGGAGGCCACGAGGAACTTGGTCAATTCCTCAAGAGATAAGGGCTTCTTGTATGCTGCGGCGGTGCGGTAGCTTTCCAAATCGACCGCCTGGTAGTCGCTAGAATAAAGAGCCTCCCTGGACGACTTGGCCAAGTAGACGACGTTGAGAGCGATTGGGAACCGCTTGGTCAACGCCAGTAACTGCGCAATGTAAGCGGAGCCAACGACTCCAGAGCCAATGATGGCCAAGTTCACGGATTTTGACATTTCGAGAAGCTGCTAGTAGTCGATAACTGTGAGTAGTGGTGGAGAGCTGGAGCACCGTGGAACTGAATTTTTGTGGCAGGGCCTGAACCGGCGCGACTATGAGCCGTGTGGGCGTGATCTGCGCTTTGTGCAGTGGGAGACACCAGGAGACGACCCACGAGTTATAAAACTGTAGAGCCGATGAACTCCTCCATTGAACTTCTCCATTGGATTTTTATTGAATTTTGCTTATTGAATTTTGTTCACTTCCGGCGAATTCGCAACACCTTCTTCCTCTACATTCTTAAGGGTACTGTCATAATACTACCTATGTACAGAGAAGCGTAGACATTATCATCATTTTATCGGCAGTGCAGAACATTGAAGCAGTGATTCAGAGCAGACACATGACTGTTTCGCTGAGTTCAATTTCCGCTCACTTGGCGCAAATTCTAAGTTATCTCCGCCACTTCTAACAGGCCTTGTCATCTAATCCAAATCCTCCGCAGTTGGCTTCTTCTCTTCCTCTTCCAGCGCGCCAGGGTTGCTCTGTAAGATATTTCCAATAGAAGCTGGTACCTGTACTGCAATCAACATCACTATGAGTTCATAAACGTCTTCAGGAACAGACCTCTGGTAAATACCAAGAATATCAGTAGGGTTAGGGTACACTGCCAAAGCCTTGTAGAAGCAGATAGCAGCCTCCACTTTTTTGTCTCCCAAAGCTCCCAATTGTTCTCCAAGCGCTACCTGCTGCATGAAGAAAGACTCTTTCTCGGATAAGTCGGTAGGGATAGGGTTGACTTCAAGGTCCTCCTTGAGCGCCTTCTTGAGCAGCTCGAGCTTCGAATCCCTACTCTCTTTCTGAGCTTTGGCAGTGAGTTTTTCCTGTCTGGATGCCTTCTTCTTCAAGGCTTTTCTGAACTCAGGAGAATTTCTGCGGTTGTAGTCAAAGTAGACAGCGTAGCCAACGAGGGCAGTGGCAGCAATGGCCGTGATCGTAAGGGTCTTGCTCATATTGGTTCTTGGAAACAGCTGCAAATTACCCTAAAATATAAAATAAAAATACCACAAGCTTAGAGAGACTCAGAGACTTTTCAGCTCAAAAAATTACTCTAGTGAATGCTACTGTAGATGGTATGGTGGGCCAGGCAAGCTCATCCGGCACCTTCGATTCCGATTTTTTCAGAGAAATATATTACACAAAATATGGGTATTTATGTGCAGGGGCAATCACCACTATATGGACTTTATACATCCAAAGTAAGCTATTTAATTGGGAATTTTCCTAAGATACCTCTCAGCCTCTGGATTAATTCTTCATGCTTGGATTTTGAGTGGATACCTTTAAGTTTATGTTAGCTTTTCGCTATTGTGGTACGGCCTATAAGACGATGAAAAATGGCTGCAAGTGATTGTAGAGAAAGTCAACCTCTAAAACTTAAGAGAAGAATGGTAAAATTTGAACATTGAAAGTTTAATCTTCATCGGATATTCGGATCTCTGTATTTACTTCAATAGATCAAACTTTGGTGTCTGAGAAGGATGATTATTTTGGCCCCCTACTCTCTCCCTCTATTTAGCGTGTAGGCGCGAACTGTAGCGTCTTTCTCGCTATTCAGTCCCCTCCATATGACACAAAGCTCCCCTTAGATTCAAACGGCTCCTGATTGGACCTATTCTTTGAGGCCACTACATGCAGTGCCGGAATCCAAAAAACAAGACGAAAACGAGCACCATCTGAGCCAGAAGAGCCCAAGCAAGCGCCCATTTCCAGCTAAAGTCCAAGAATCCACTCGAAATGTCAGCGGAAGAATTGCCCGTGGATGCGGTGCCTGTCGCATCAGAATTCCCAGATTCCACTTTCAAGTGGCCTAGACCATTCGGGAACCTCTCCAATGCGTCCGCCTACCCTCCCTTTGAGCCTATCGATACCTCAAAGAGAACGATGCAGGTATTCAGATTTTCGTTCTATACCACCGCAGGGGCCTACGCATGGCTCTATGTCTGGAGAAGAGCTACTTTCAAGTTGGGCCTTCCCGCCACCGTCATTGCATTCGCTACCATAGCCACTGCTACAAAGTCTATGATAACCAACTTAAGAGAGGTCAATGATGGTTGGAACACCTTCTGGGGGGTTGCTGCCGGTAATGTTTCTGTTTTGACCGTTGGTTTCAAATCCATGCCCGTGAAACATAAGGTTTTGACCGGTGTGTCCGGTGCCTTCGCTGCTGCTTTCCTTGACCACTTCAGATGGGCACAGTCCACCTCGTCCGCTTACACTGATGTCAGCTATGTCAAGGCAAACACAGACGAAGATTTACCCAAACAGCAGTTCTGGGATGTCTGGAACAGAAGGCCTTTGTCTCAGACGGTCCAGGAGTTGGGACAGGGCCGTGGAATCCTCAAGCCATAGACATCGACCCCTGGGGCTCAGAGGCTCCTCTCATCCATCTCACATACATATAATACACAGACTGTACGGTAATGGTTGTAAAGTCTATAATCTGGATACCCCGTTCACGGTATCGGGAAATATTACTCCGCTTTGCGACCTCCCGTATCCCGAACATTGGGCGCCCACAGAAGATATCACTAGAAAGGGATACTTGAGTTTGCTCACGAGGTTGTACGGCTCTCTATGAGTCTCCCTGGAGAGTGTCTCTCGGAGGCCGGGCCTGGCGTTGGCAGGCCAAGGGACATCATACCCTCAAGACACCTGAGGGCTTATTGATGTGAGACTGTTAAAGGGACATTCAAGCACCAGACGCTATATGCTGCCCATGTTGGGCCTTCCTTTAAAACATCTCTTTATTACATCTCATTCTATATACAAATTCAACAGCTCTTGTAAGGGTACTCCAAAGCCTTTATCGACTTGAGCTTCCACAACTTCTTCTTCTTCTTGGTCACCACGTGCTCAGCAAAGACTTCGTCCGCGTACTTGGCCTTCCATTTGCGAATGAACGACGGGTCCCAAAGCTCACTGGCTATGCCCAAGTCCTTGCAGCACCGCATCAACGCGTTGGATTTACAGCCTTCCAAAGCAGTCGTTATTTTCTCTTCGCCTCCAAAATAGTCCTGCTCGCCTCGAGCTACGCTTACAAGTCTCCCGTGGCACACGAGCGCGTACTCTCGAGTGATCTGCTTTGGTGAGATCATCGACTCAGTCCGTGGAACAAGGCCCCAACCTCCAGGGCCAAACGCCTTGTTGAGAATCCGCCGGTACTTAATCTCCGGTAAGTAAAGGAGTCCATCGGGCTTAATTTCGATATCTTCGTTCTCGAGGGGCGCCAAAAGCACGGCCGAGATCTCGGGCGAAAAGGGCGCCACGCCAATCCCGTGGTACGAGTCCGCCCAATTGATCGACAGGCCCAGGGACGCGTCAGGGGGCGCGTCATTGTAGCTGTAGTTGGCAGGGGTTGCAGAGGATGAGCTCGGGGGGGTGACGGACTTCAGGGGGCTCGGGGAGCTAGGGGTGCTTCCAACAGAAGGCTTTGTCGTGCTGGAGCTGCCTCCAAATGACTTGGAGGAGTTTGTAGCGCTCCCACTAGAGCTAGTGGATACTCCACCGGTGCTGGCGCTCCGGACGGAGGCGGCTATTGCTGTCTTTCTTGGAGGAAAGGTCGCTCTGGGGGGGGCCTTCTTTGCGACTGAATAGCGCACTGAGGGTACTTGTACAGAACTGGGGGCCTTCTGAAAGGCGCCTCGACTCACGCGTGAAGCCTGCGAGCTGAGAGATCTGAGCATTAGGCTTGGGACGATGAGTGGGTGGGGGCGAGAGGGAGTGATAAGACGCGAGCTTTGCTCGAGTTGGGGAATTTGAGGTGTGCGCGACCCGATGGGTAGAAGAGGAGAGAAGAGATAAAAGAAAAGGAGGACAAAAGGGAGAAGGTTCCAATGAGCGATGCTGTACGGAAATGTCCTCGGGACGTGAATTAAGCCCAGTTCCTCTAATTCCATTCAGACTAATGCTCCCGTGATGGCTTGTAGTACAGGTGTGCGGGTGTATCTTTATCGGTGCTGGTTGAGCGTCCCATTGAAACAGTCTTTAGCTGATTGTCGAGTCTGTAATAGAGTAGTATATTATAACTCAGCAGTATTGGAGTTGTTGCTTTTCAGTATTAATTCAACTTAAACATTTCAAAAAGAGATGACAGGCTGACTAAACTATTTGGGTGCGAAATTCAACACAATATACAGAAAAACATATAAAGAGTAGTGAATGAAACATTATTGGCCCTAAAAGTAGTTCAAAGAGAGATCTTGTGTCCTTTGAACAATTGCCTAAGTTTGATTAATTTTTATCATGTTCCACTCTACATGGCAGCTTCACCTTCCTACCCTATCTCAACGCCCATACACCCGCACTAACGGGCACATAAGCGCTCTTTTCAGCCATAACGCCTAGCTCCCAGAGACACCAAGCACCAGCTCTCTCCGCGGCTCCCGCCCAGACTACCTTTACAATGTGGTTACATTTCAATCCTATCTCTTATCTGCTGTCTTATTCATCAGCACAACACCCTCTATCTACATCATATGATGAATATCTTCAATTAATCTATTGATCCGACGATCTGCGCGAGCGCGTAGCTCTAAGCCGAAACATCGAGTTGCCAGCCTGGTAACGATTCTCGTGACCGCGAAGTCGCCTGCTGGCTGTCTTACTATCTTTGTCTAGCCTGTTCAGGCTTCCGCCCGCCTTTAGTTCTTCCCCTTCTCCTTCTCTTCTTTCTCCTTCTTTTCTTTCTCTTCCTTTTCCTTCTTCTCTCTCTCCTCCTTCTCCTTCTGCTCCTTCTCTTTCTTCTCGCGGTCACGCTCATCAATCTTCTCCTGCACGTACTTGGCGTACCTAGCATCCGTCTCCTTTAGTATGCGCTCCTCTTCATCCTCAGGACGGAACCTATCAATGTGCTCGTAGTTGAACAAGGGGCGGGAACGCGGGGGACGGAATACAAACTTCTCCATGAGTTCGTGGTACTCCTGGTCCTGGGCCAATTGAGACTCGGTGCGTTGCGGCCCAATCTCCGAAATGTTGGTGTCTGCGCCGTTCTTGGCTCGGAACAAGTGTGCCATTTCTTCCCGATGTAATTGGGTGGATTCACGCGTCGCGCTATACTCCAAAAGAAGGTCCTTATCCTGCTTCAAAAGCAGCAAGATATCCTGGTCCAGGAATGCCAGAACGGCCTTGATCACCACATTGTTGTCTTTGACGTCAATATCCGCCGGTAAAACCTTCAATAACTTCAGCAAGTGCACCCAAAGATTTAGCTTGTCAACATAGTAGTAGTTGTAGTATTCATACCAGGTCATACCACGGTGATATTCGTCCTTCAAGATCTCCTTGATGCGGTTATTGATGAACAAAGGCGTCCCTCCCATGCTCGATAAGCGCAAAGGCAGGATCTCCTCGTGCAGGTAAAAATGAACGTTCCGGCAATTGTAAACCTCACGGACTTCTCCGCGCTCGTCTGTCTGCTTCATGAGACGGCGGTACCGGTCCGGAACGTTCTCTTCGCTGACCCCGAGTCCAGTGATGTCAATATACGACCCAGTGTCCACGTCAATGAACCGAGCGTCGATGTGGTTATCGCGGTAGGTCTTGCTGCGGTGGTGCAAGAAAGTACCACAGTCGATGAGATACTTACCGAAACCTTCGCCCACGTCTTCAATCACAAGTGTCTGGTTGTAGAGCTTGGCAAATCTGACAATTTCCTTGGCCGGCAACTGGATGTCAATATCCTCGTCAAAGGGAAACATGAGTCCATCCCAATACCAGGCCAAAAGTGGACCATGTGCAATCCACGACAAGATACCGCGCTCAGTGGCAAAGCGGAACCAGTTACGCAAAATGCGGTCTAAAATGATGCGTTCACGAATCTGCATCTGGCCCTCAGTCCAGCCCTCCTTCACATACCGCAAGGCGCCGTTGAAAAAGCGCCATTCGTAGTGCCATCCCGCGTCCTTCGGATTGCTCTCGTCATTCTTAAGCCGTGCCATCTTGAAATATGTCAATTCTTCCCGACTCTTGTATCCGTTCGCCATCTTTAAACTGTTGAAATACACTTGTTCTCGGTGCGAAAGCACCTCGTTGTCACGCTCCATACGTGTGTACGCCTCGAGCTGCTTGTCAATGTGATGTTGGCGGTAGTCAAACGCCTCCTTTGGAATGTGCACCTCCTTCGTGTTGCGCAATTCTCCGTCGCGTCGTCTCATCCCGTAGATATCATCTCCTGAGCTTGAATCTGCGGGAACAGAACTGAGTAACGCCTGGAACTCAGCAACAGGGTTCATTGTGATTGGCTCTTCGTCGCGTCCAACTTGATAGTTGTGACGCTCCAAATAGTTCTCAAACATGTCCAGGTCCACAATACGTTGTTTCTTGGTAATCTGTGCCTCATAAACTCCATTTTTGGTGAGAAACATGAGGGAAATGGGTATCTTGGCGTACGTCAAAAGGTGAGACTTGGCCTCCAAAATGCGCACCTCGTTGGTGGCCAATGTTCCTGGTGACCGCTTGACTGCAAACCCGGGCAAAAAGGCAGTGCTGGGAAGCCCCATCTCGCGCAAGTCCTCCTTCGTAACATCGGCATTGTCGATACAATACTCTGGGTCGCGTGTTTCCTGTGCGAAGAACAGACGCAAGTACTGACAGTCCACTTTGCGGTTCACTTCCGGGGTGGTGATGTACGTGTTCAACTCGGTGAGATCCACCCAATCCTGCCATGAAAAAGGCACCTCGATGGTATTTACCTTATCGTGCTCATTGAGACGGTTCTTCTCAAGATACTGGCTGCGGATCTCACTGAGATAGACCGAAAGAGTAAACCGAGGGTCGTAGAAAACCGTAGGCTTATCCTTGCACAGCTCCTTAGTGAACTCTTCTGGCTCAATTTCCGTCTCGAAGTCTGTGAGCTGCGAGTGGGCAAGCCAGTACTTGCTGCTGTCGGTGGCCACAGTGTTGAGCAAGTGAAGGATACGCTGCTCGGTGTCAAGCTTCTCGTACGGCACATCTGGGAGTTTGTACACCGTAGGGCCCGTGGATGTGACGGTGGCGCCAGGAGAGGCCACAGCAGTAGCGGACTCGTCGGTAGAGCCTTTGGCCCCTTGAGCACCCAGTGCCTCATCCTCTTTCTCCCCGTCCCCGAGAATCAACGCCATGTCTTCATCCAGGGCTTCTGGGGTGACCAGCTCCGCATCGCCGTTCCAGAGACCCTTCCTCCAGGTCATGGGGGTGTCACTGTAGTTCATAAATAGGCCCGTGATAATGAGCACGTTGAAGATCGCAAACGCCAAAAGGAGGCACTTACTACGCTTCTTGTGCTGCATGAATTTGATCATCGTGTCGAACTTTCTAAAATGCCAGAGAGTTAGAGACCTGAGATCTCAAATGCCGATGTTGAGCTTGGCCGGAGCCTGGTATGAGTTGAACACGGATCGAGTATTTAACCTGAGCCTATGAATAAGGTTCAAGTCTCAGCTTTGCCTCTAGGCGTGCAATAGTTTTTATCTGCCCTGTGCAATGCAAGCCGACAGGGGAAGTTCTGTCAGTCCTTTAATGAGCTCTGTCGACTAGGACGGCAATCAGTTGAGTTTCTGATAAACTTCCAGCGATTCTGACAAACTCAAGTGCTGAGTGAGAAATAAGAGCTTCAGGAAGTTCTTTCAGAATCAACAACGCCGATAGACGTGGCCGATGTGATATTTACAAAAGAGACGTGTGGATAGCGTACCATTCACGCCCGTAGCCTTATGAAAAGCTCAGCTAAGAAAAAAAAAATAAGAAATATATGCCGTCCGTCCCAATTGGATACGATCCTACAAAATAATTTTAATGTCCTGCGCTCGCATGACGATGCATCAGATCGTAGGATCCAGCAAACACCGAGCAGACTCAATCTACTGGAGAGTGTTTCAAAAATAACCCAGCCTATCTTCGACGAGGTCAATCCTCCACTCATGATCTTTGCTCTCCCTCGTTCATATTTTTTGCCACTTCACTTCAATCTGAAAGGTAGACTTGTCCCTGCGGCGCACGACACGTCCAGGAAAAAGAAATTGACAGACGCCGACGAAATTCCGAACAATAATTTGATTACACAAAGTTGGCTCCACAATAAATTGTGCCTGTACACAAAGAAAAAACGGAGCTCACAGCCAATCCGAGGAAGGCACAGCCCTCTTCAAACGCCAAGGCGTTCCAGAAATGCATCCTAGAAGCCCAGAGATGCAAGGGGTACCGCGCTGGAAAATAGCAAAACATGTACAGATGTGCAAAGGGTCTCAGGCAACACTTGAGCCTGCAAGAAAGGGAAGTGTCTGTATTTCAGGCCATGGCGTGAACGATCCATCCTCAGCCACCATACCCGCCTTAAACCCCTAAGCCCCGCCCAATTCTCTATTATTTCTTCCCGATCACCGTATACTCTCCCGGTCCCGCTACCCCAATCAGCGGCTAAGCATCCTTTATTCCAGTACTAGATAACCTCTACGGTCCTAACTACTGTCAGGTATATTCAGCCTCGTCAGGCTGCCTTAGACCTACTACCTTTTTTGGATATCTTCCTCGTCAGTCAGTACACCAGGCGTTATTCAAGCTGCCCTTTGGGCTCTCTACCCGCGGAAATATTTGCCCCAACCTTAATCAATTCCTAGTCCGTAATTCGTATACATATTTCGCATTTACTAAAGCTTTTTGTCCAATGGGGTGGCCATCACTAAGGTATAAGGATGCGTACCTGGCGTCTGCAGATCAATTACCCAAACTGTCCCAAGCTGAACAAATAATAAAGTTAAATTTTCTGGCACCTTTCAAAAAATTACCAATAAAGAGGAAAAAGGGGCTTCAAACACCATCATGTTGTCATGCGATCGTAACGCGCATTTTCCAACCACAACGCTCTTATCACTTGCTGATAATAGCACCCTGCGTTTGTTCCAAAACAATGTATTTGATTTTAACAACTTTTCAATTTGCGGAAGCCCCCAAAACCGTTCGGGCCAATAGGTATTTTTTAAGATAAAGATATATTACAGATATTTTCTATGCACAATAGCTGTCGCGTCGCAAGGTTTTATCTTCGAATAGTGCCTTAGTTTCTTAGGGATAATCTCGCGTGCGCCTAACGCAATCAAACTCTAGAGAAGGTTATTCCCTGTACCCTCTACCCGACATCCCACTTCGCCGCTGCAAACTGAGAAATATCATACGGCGTATGGTTTCAGCCTGTAAAAACTGGACCGATCTCTCTTTTTGAATATCTCCTACAGTTCGCCACGGTCCGGTCTCGGCTTTCCTTCCCTTGATTATGGCACTTATCTATCCAGCCACAATTGTTCACCCAGCGAAGTGAAGTCGTAATTTTTTCCGTAAGAGCTCTCCAAGCGCTCGCTATTTACCGTAATGATCTGCTCACGATGCTGCACTCATAGTGGCCCGCTACACACTTAGAAATGCATATAGACAGCTCAAAGAGGCCAGAAAGTGCCCTTATTCACGTTTATATCCGCTTGTGGCACTAAGGTTATTTTTATAATAATCACATACATCTTCCTT
Source organism: Chernovozyma palmyrensis (assembly GCA_030558275.1). Classification (NCBI taxonomy): domain Eukaryota; kingdom Fungi; phylum Ascomycota; class Pichiomycetes; order Serinales; family Debaryomycetaceae; genus Chernovozyma; species Chernovozyma palmyrensis. The sequence continues at coordinate 81,564 of JAJMSF010000002.1, forward strand.
GTCCATTCTCCAATCCTTGCACATAAAAACGACTAGTTCCATACCTGAGACCCTATCAAGCAACATATTTCCTAACCAGAATCTACTCACGGGGTCCTGCAATTTCGAGATTGATACATTACTTCCTAGCGACTGTGGTGTGGCATTATTCTTGCACTTCCGTAGCCATCACCGCACCTATCCCTGTAGTCTAAGGCGATTTTAGCGAAGAGCTTGGAAACACCAGGAGAAGCTTCAGCGGTTTCGCGCCGAAAGTAGAGCCTATTGCAACATTCGCCGGTTTCGTCCTTGGTGTGCCAGATCCTGTAATGTCTTGTATATTTGTCATTACGGTGCATTCTACAACATTCTTAGACACCGACCGAGACTTCCAACTTATGGCATGTTGCAAGACTTCATCCACCTGCTGCTAGCCTAATGCCGATAAAGATATCACTACACCAAAACACCTCGCATGATAAAGTACTTAACTTGCTAATTTTTGATTTGCCGGAGGACATGACTTCATCTGGCAATGGAAGGTCATTGTAAAAGAAACTGAAGTCCGCTAAGGAGGCGCACAAGAATCGAAACTTTCGGACATCCAGTACTCCAGAAACCACAAATGTCCACGAAAACCCCAAAATCACAAAAGGCTCGTGCCAATTGCTCTGATGCTTAGATTCCATCCAGGAACCCTCCCACAATGCCGTTCTTGCTAAAACCACCCTCCTTCACAGCCAACTCGTAATAACCGTAGATGGTGGTCACGGACAACAAAATAGAAGTTCCAGAACCAAGAGTACCCATCAAGTCACACACGACTGATAAGGCACCAATGGTGGCTCCACCGAAAGCGGCAGCCGTGGGGATGATTTTCTTCAATTCCCTGTAGGCAGAAGTGTCTCTGTGGCCCGCAATAACAAGGCCCTGATCCTTGAACTGCTTAGCGACATCCCTTGGAGAAGTACCCGCAATCTCAATCCACGTGGTGGAGAAGACTGCACAAGAACCAAGAATGAAGGTGACATAAACCACCGTCTTGATTGGGTCCAAAAAAATCTCAGAGATGCTCAAAGGAGGTTGCAAGTAGTACGAAATACCGCTCTCGGCATACAATTGGGCACCTCCGCCGGGCCTGGAGGCCCATTGACCCAAAAGCTTGACAAAAAAGTTCTTTGGCCATCTCACAAAGAGCATCTGTGAAATAATGAAGATGTTGGAGGACAAGGCACTCTGCAACATGATAGGAATGTTGGAGGTGTAGAACAATCTGATGGGATACACGGAGTAAGGTCCTCTCTGTCTGGTGGACTTGATAGGCAACTCAATGCGGAAACCCTGAAGGTAAACCACTAAAAAGAAGACAGCGATAGTGGACAACAATTGCAAGACGTTAGGCAAGTTCTGGCGGTAAAAGGCCTCCAAAAGAGCTCTTTTCTTGTCCTTTCTGGAGCCCAAGAGGTGGAAAAGTGCCACAATGGCTCCCTCAAACTCTTTGCCCTTTCCAGTGTTGGAAGTGGTTGGCGCAAAGGCCTTCCAGAAAATCTGTTCACAGACGTTGGTAGCAGTGAAAAGAGAGATTCCAGAGCCCAAACCGTAGCCCTTCTGCAATAACTCGTCCAACAAAATAACGATGATGCCGGCAAAAACCAATTGCAAGATCAACAAGAGACAGACACCAACTCCCAAATTTCCTGGGGGCCCATACATCCCAGTCAACACGTACACAGTGGCCTGACCGATCAGGAGAAGCACAGCGAAAAGTTTCTGGGACACCTGGAAGAGTTCTCTCTCCTGCTTGTTGGTCATGTCCACGCTTATCAACTTTGTTCCTTGAAGTAATTGGAAAACCATACCGGAAGAAACGATAGGAGAGATCCCCAACTCCATCAATGTACCTCTGTTGGAGGCGAGCATCATTCTGAGCCAGAAAAGCGGATCAGATCCATCACTGGAGACGATACCGTACAATGGAATTTCGCTCATAACAAGGAAAATCAAAAGAGTTATCCCAGTCCACATCACACGTTGCTGAAAGTTGACCTTCCTTTCAGGAGCGATCACTTCAGGCAAAAAGGGCGTGAAGGGCTTCACTAAGTCCAAAACCCTGAATCCACTCATTTTTGGTATCTGTTACTTCTGCAAGAGAATTGAAGGTCGCCAGAGCGGGTGGTAGACTTTTTAAACCGAAGAACGCAACAGAGTTTTGTTATGTGGCCTGCAGAGCTCGTCGGGACCCTCGTCGCGTGGCATTTACGTGGCCAGTGCAAGTATCTATATACAGGAATTTTAAGATATACACAGGATCTTCTACTGTTTTCACTTCTTGATAAATGACACAAAGCTGCCGTATAGGTTACTCACTGAGAAGAGCTGTTCACTCACCCAGTTTGCCACCGTCACCGCCATGTCTTCGAAATGGGCAGCAAAGCTTGCGGGAGCACCCGGAGATGCATCTAGAAAGTCTCCAGTAAAGCGTGATGACTCAGACACAGGCCGTTCGCCGACCCCTCGCCTGTCTTCCAAGAAGTCAGCCACTCCCAGCTCGAAGGCGTCTCGTTCTGCTACCCCAGAGGCGGCCCAGGAATCTACGACAGAGCCCTTCAATTCTACTGAGGTATTGGAGTATCTTCATCGAAATTTTCAAAAACACCTTGCCAACTGCAATACGCTGAACGACACCATCGTGTACAAGTCGCTCGAAACGAGCTCTCAGTGGAAAACGAAGCCTCCAGCCAGCAAAAAAGTAACCTCAAAATACAATCCACGCACGGTGATCCGTCTGGACCAAAGATCGAATAGTTTAGATCTCCTTTTTGAGCTTAACCGCTCGATCTACCAGCAGCAGAAGCAGAAGCAGGAGCACAACGGCAATTAGCAAAGGGAAGTAGAATCATCGCAGCATTAATAACGTCATTTTCAGCATTTGTAGAGGTACTAGATCGAGTCGCACATTGGAGGGAAGTGGAAAAATATGGACAGAGAGCAATTTAGGGGAATATGGTGGTGTTAGTTGCTGTAGTTCAAGAAAGTAATGTATAATATAGGGAGGGAACGGCCTAGTTGGGTTGTTTTGGTACAATTTTGGCACAAGCATGCTGAATGCTTGAATGGTGCGCCAATGTGCAATCTACTCAGAGTTACCACAATTCAGAGCTGTTCTGATGGTGATCACTTCCTAACGGCCGTCCGCGAAAACTCCCTCTTCGCCAGTGTTGATTGCCGCTAAGATAGCGAGCTTTGCGCTCGAAAAAAACAAAATCTCGCAATGCATATGCGCCCAGGGCAGGCGGCCCGAACTCTGTCAGACCTTGAGTGCCCCAGTTTTCGGCGGGCAGACCCCCAAAAGATAGTACTCACGAGCCAAGGTCTTAACGCCCGAGCTAATCCCCGCAAATTCCAGCGCAGGTGCGATCACCATTTCCTGCAAAGTCATCCCACTGGAGATTAGGACTCAAGCGCCAGATAGGGCAATTTCCCCAGGAACCAGCGACAACTTGAGCAGAGGCGGAAGTAACTAGAGAGCGCCCCCCCAACTTCCAAGTAATAAACAGCTTTTGAGAAGACACTGAGACAATTACTGGACAATTTAGTGAAGTGACAGAGTGTTTGAAGACGTTCCGGGGATGGGGCACTCCCGGTGTTGTCCTATCAGCCCAGGGCTATTCGAGGCCGGGCATACGACGCGCCGGGCTGCAGTTTGACCGCTCGCGCGTGCAGCGAGGACCCGGAGAAATGTTGCGGGAGTGCGCTGGGACAGATAGTGCTCGGTGCGCACGTCACGAGACGCCATAGCCACTAGCATTCGCCCTAGTCGCACGGACACTTGCGCAGGAGCTTTCAGGTCCAGTGTAGCAAGTGCTCTGAACTGAGGCGCAGGGTGGTACACCAGCCCAGCCAGAAAGCTAAAAAGATTTCAAATAGTAAGCGAACATTTGTATCCTTCTGTAACCCCAGTAGTTCCAGGAGTCCCGCTTTCGACCCGCTAGCACACGCAATCCCGGCACCTGTGCCAGCGCTCTCGTAGAGTCGTGCCGCGACACATAGTCTCGGTCGTTCGGGACTTTGATTCTCCGCAAATGCCCGGGGGGTCGGATTTGTTTGCCCGAGTCTCACCATCCTTCGCAACTGTTACCCCAGACTATAAATTAGACGAGGATCCCTAGCCCTGTGAAACCGCCGCTCCGAACATTTCTTCTATTGATTTCAGTGTTCACATTTGCCTTTTCTGGTTTGCTAAACTCCCCAATTAGCCCGCCTACTACATTTATCAATTCCAGTGTTTTGATTGGAAATTGCTGAGAAGTCGCTGCTTTCTCTCTAAAAATCGCATTCCCCTAGAGTCAGCGCCAAATACCGTGCTCACTAATCCCTTTCTAAATCCCCCTAGCAATTACCCTCAAGATGTCGCAACCACACCATGCCGTCTCTGATGAGATGAAGGTCGAAACCGACATCATCACCTTGACCAGATTTATTCTCCAGGAGCAACAGAAGTTGGCTCCACTGGCTACCGGAGAGTTGTCTCTCTTGCTTAACTCGCTTCAGTTTGCCTTCAAATTCATTGCCCACAACATCAGAAGAGCCGAATTGGTTAACTTGATCGGTATAAGCGGAACCGCCAACTCCACCGGTGATGTGCAGAAGAAATTAGACGTCATTGGTGACGAAATCTTCATCAATGCCATGAAGTCTTCAAACAACGTCAAGGTTTTGGTTTCGGAGGAACAGGAAGACTTGATCATCTTCGAAGGTGGCGGAAGGTACGCCGTGTGTACTGACCCCATTGACGGATCCTCCAATATCGACGCCGGTGTTTCTGTGGGAACCATTTTCGGTATCTACAGATTGAAGGATGACTCCAAGGGCTCCATTAAGGACGTTTTGCGTAAGGGTTCCGAGATGGTCGCTGCTGGCTACACCATGTACGGTGCTTCGCTGCATTTGATGCTTACCACCGGTAATGGAGTGAATGGCTTCACTTTGGACACCCAGTTGGGCGAATTCATCTTGACATCGCCAAACTTGCGCATTCCTCACTCCAGAAGCATTTACTCTTTTAACGAAGGTAACTCTTACTACTGGCCCCAGTACGTTAAGGATTACGTCAGCGACTTAAAAAAGCCCCAGGAAAACGGAAAACCCTACTCAGCCAGATACATCGGGTCCATGGTGGCAGATATTCACAGAACACTCCTTTACGGAGGTATTTTCTCCTACCCAGCCGACTCCAAGCTGAAGAACGGGAAGTTGCGTATTTTGTACGAGTGTTTCCCTATGGCTCTTTTGATGGAGCAGGCCGGCGGATCTGCTGTCAATGATGCCGGCGAGAGAATCTTGGATATCTTGCCCAAGGGAATCCATGACAAGAGTGGTATCTGGTTGGGATCTAAGGGCGAGGTTGACCGTTTCTTGTCTTACATCAAATAAGAGCCCTATTGCCCGCGCCACGCGTTTTCCAGTACCATAGCATGAACTGAAAGTTTAGGTAGATAGAATTGATGCAAAAAAAGCAGAATCGAATGAACTGTAGTGTGATAAGCCGCGGCAAGCGTTGCAAGGCGTTTGCAACGTCACTCAGGGTATAAGTTACTACGGGACGGCTCTGACTGTCCAAGCAGCCTATGTAAATATAGGCAATAGAGGCCGTTCCAATGCCGATCTATATATCGTACACCGTCCTCAATGCTAGTGGATCAGTATGCCTTGTCTTGACTCCTGAATCCATACATTCGCTCTGTTCAAATAAGAGCCCCACTCTTATGGGAACTCTTCAGAAATTCCTCAGTTTGCAACACTCCAACGAGTTATGGCCTTTACCTCACAGATTGGAGAAACTGTGGTACGGCCCTCCGCTTGTCCCACCTAGTGCCTGCATACCCACACTCGCACAAAAGTGATATCTGGGGAGTCACAGAAGAGTGAGCGATCGACATAGACACTCACTGAACCAGATCACGCCGGGCCTCTGGAGCCCTGAAATTGCTACTACATGGGAGCCGTATAAGAGCATTTTGCATTTTGTTTTTGGTTTGTTTTCATTTCCCACCGTTTCTTGCTATCTTTGCGGTGATTCCAGGTCGTTGGCCGCTTCCGCTAGATACACGCCAACTCCCGCGAGCGACACGGTAATTTAGCGACGCTCCGCTATGTCTACCATCCGCCACCGCTCGTTGATCAACCGCCTCTCCCACACCATAAAGGTATATTTGTCACGACATGTGTCGATCCAAAACCTTAGGGTGATCTCATTTGTGATAGCACTTATGGCATGTCTTTCAGCAGGCTCCATTTTGCTCTTCTCTTTGTTCTCGGTATCGCTCCATAAGTCGCTAGGAATGTCGTACCTCAACGTGAACTTCATCTCTTCATTATCCGCTGTGGGGATGTACCTTTTCTTACCGGGTCTTGGATATTTGGCCGACTGTTATGGACCCAGTCTCTTAGCCCTCCTTTCGATCTGGTTCTTTGTGCCCAGCTACTTCGTCTGTGCTCGGGTGATCGAGCATGCACAGAATGGGGGCGTCCAGGGGACCGCCCCTCCTCTCACTGTCTACAGCCTAAGTGTGTGCTTTTTCTTTGTGGGTCTCGCCACCAGCTCTCTCTACTTCCTGAGCTTGTTGACTTGTGCCAAAATCTACCCCAATTACAAGGGTTTGGCCATCTCTTTGCCTGTGAGTTGCTACGGACTTTCGTCGCTTATTCTCTCGCAGTTGATGAAATTCGACTACTTTTACGCGGGTGACGATGCTTTGGACTTGGTGCGGGTGTTTGGGTTTTTCGTCTACCTCTATCTCGTGGTGGGAGCACTTAACTTCGTCGCCTGTTGCATTGTCAGCATCGAGAGCGAGGTGTTGTTTGGAGCACGCAGGCGCGTGATATCAGACGCAGAACGACTGCCGCTCCTTGGGTCGAGCGATGCACACCAGCCCACTGCTGAATCGCTGCAAACTACCACCCAGCTGCCTTCTAGTGGACCCTATGACCCTGCAGCATCTTCTGGGACGCTGCAAAATTTTGCAAACGCTCTGGGTCCCCCGTATTCGCCTCCCTACACCCCCGCAGACTCTCCCCTGGACTGCGACACCATCATCCCGCGCCGCCTGTCCATCGAGCCTTCGAACCACAACAAGCGCTACGTGGCATTTCTCAAAGATCCCTCTGCATGGATTTTCTTGGCCTCGCTCATGCTCAACATCGGCCCCATGGAGAGTTTTCAGAACAACATGGGGTCCATTATTCAGAACCTGAGGGTCGATGCTGGCGAATCGCTAGACCTATCGAATCAGGTGAGCACGATGGCCGCTGCCTCTACGGGCGCACGGCTCCTTCTTGGGGTACTCTCGGACTACATCGCGAGTCCTGCGCGCTCATATCCAGTGTGCACTGTATGGCTTCTTGCTGCGGTCATTTTAGTGGGATCCGTCGGCCAAGGCTTGTTGGTGAATACAAGGTCGCTTCGCACGCTATCATTCAGCGCGGTGTCTTTGATTAATGGCGCATCATACGGTGGCCTCTTTACCATCTATCCCACAATTATTGCCTCGATTTGGGGCATCGACATTATGGGATCCACCTGGGGATCTTTCATGGTGGCTCCAGCCCTAGGCTCTGTGGGCTACTCTTTGTTCTATGGGCTGCAGGTGGACTCGAGATGTGCGCCGCCCCTCCCAGGATCTGAGCCAGGAGAGCTGTTGCAATCGCTCACCTGGGTCGCGCACTCCTGTCTTGCCCGCTACTTTAGCACCACCACTGCCAGTCTTCTTGTGAGTTTGGTCTTGGTGCTCATCACATGGCGCTGTATCTGGTGGTACCGCGGATTCCATGTATTCTGAGACATTCATAGAGTTCTATAGACTTGCATAGACGCTAAGCATCCAGGGTAGGGCAGAGCTAAGGCTCCATGCCTGCCATTTAGCAAGGGCGCCGTGCGCAGGATGTTCCCCTTTACTAGCGTACCATGTATGCAAGTTTGCCGCTAATTTAGCAGGCTTACTGGCCGTTGAGACCGCAAAGCAGGCTCTGCAAGCGTCAGCTGACGAGTCCAGCGAAGCCATGCCTCAGAACCTGAGCCGCGAGCGCCCAGTTTCGTCCAGAGGCGTCCCGTGGTCCTCGTATCGAGTCTTCGGGAAATCACGATCGGAAAATTATTTTTCCGACAGCCCAATCTCGAGGATCTAAGCACCTGCCTATTTGCTTGAGCCGGGGTCAGTACTGGGTAGCCCCGCTAAGAACCTAAAACACCAATGGGAAATCTAAATTTATCTGGTTACAAAAATAGAAATGGGATGATCTTGGAGAGCTGGTGCTCGAACAGAATGTCTCACCTTTCGTATTGGGATCTGAGAGCTGGCGCGAATAGTTGGCACGGGGCTCGCAACAATTTTCACTCGAGGAATTTTTCTAAGGCGGAGAGGCCAGCAGTCCATGTCAGCCACATATTTCCAATAGACGGGATTTTGAAAATAAGGAATGTTTCCATCAAACCACCACATTAAAGGATACTATGTAGGACAGTCTTTCTTCTATTTGTCACTCTCTGGCCGCTCTTAAGAACCTTCTAAAAAAATAGAACGTTGCATTCCTGTTAGCAAAGGTTAATAGGCACGCTTAAAAAATTTTCAATCCACATGCAGTCCAGATTTACAGGCCTGCCTAATCCTAACAAGTTTGAGGCTGGTTGGGCTGTGCTGGGGGCTTGACCTTAGGATGAAGAGTACAGCATTGCGTGTCCAGAGCCAAGGGATACCTGTGCCAGGCTATGCGCTGCTAGAGATGTGCGCACTTTCTCGAGACGCCCGAAGAGGTGAGTGCTGTGGAGTGAAGTTGATATAGGGGCTTTAGAATTCAGCCAATCGCGCCAGCCCAACTTAGCGGGGCCCCGCCGCAAAGGCTTCCAGAAATCAGGGGCACGACGAAAAGCCGTGAATCTGGCAACATCGCATCTTAGAGCCGCTGCCGTTTACGGAGCTCCGGGTACTACATCGGATAATTGACTGGCCTGGGCCGCATTGTATCGACGACGTCGTCCGTACCCCTGCATTTAAGCTTGCAGGACGTGGCGGCTGTATCGACTGTGGAATTGGCGCCATTCGCGCCTTAAAGCGAAAATTGGCAGCCAACACACCCGTGGCGCTGGATCCTGAAAATCTCGCGCGATCTGAGAGCCCAGGGTGTCCTCAGCAAGCAGCACCAGAGCCACCAGAATCTCCTGTCAGAGCTGTCGGCTCACCAAAAGCTGGTCTATTTTCAATGCGAGCAATTTCTAACATCTTCGACTCGCTCACCAGGCTTTTTGCCAGCGGCGACCACATGGCCTGAGCACCAGCCACGGCTACCACAATGGATACCTCCCATATCAGGAATGAGATTCTGCGGCGGCCGCGGCGGTGCCCAGCGCCCAGCCCACGCCCAGCCGCTGCTACACGTGCCGCCAGTAGCGCGACTGCGTGTCGACGCCAGAACACGACACAAAGCGAGCCGACGCATAAATAACGCTGGGCCCGTCGTGTCGATTGTCTCGAGTTTTTCTCTTCTCTGAGCACCGACCCCTACCCTGTGCAATTTAAAGCCAAACTTGCAGCGACCTAAACCCGCCGCAACTTAAGACCCAGAGCGCAAAGTCTCCGAGTCACAAAGTCCAGACCCCGTGTCCAGACCTCCCACAACTTTCACACAACACCCAAAATGAAGGCATTGATTTTAGTCGGTGGATACGGTACCAGATTGCGTCCTTTGACGTTGACTGTGCCCAAGCCCTTGGTGGAGTTTGGAAACCGCCCCATGATCTACCACCAGATCGAGGCTCTTGCCGCTGCCGGTGTCACCGACATCGTCTTGGCTGTCAACTACCGCCCTGAGGTCATGGTCTCGACCTTGAAAGAATATGAAGAGATTTTCGGTGTTTCCATCACTTTCTCCGTGGAAGAGGAGCCTCTTGGCACCGCCGGCCCTCTCAAGTTGGCCGAGAGCATTCTCAAAAAGGACGACTCGCCAATCTTCGTGTTGAACTCTGACGTCATCTGTGAATACCCATTCAAGGAATTGGCTGCATTCCACAAGAGCCACGGTGCCGAGGCCACCATTGTGGCTACCAAGGTGGACGAACCTTCCAAGTACGGTGTCATTGTGCACGACCCCTACACCGCCAACTTGATCGACCGTTTCGTGGAAAAGCCGGTGGAATTCGTCGGTAACAGAATCAACGCTGGTATCTACGTTTTGAACCCTTCCGTCATCGATTTGATTGAAATGAAGCCTACCTCCATTGAGAAGGAAACCTTCCCTATTTTGGTGGAGAAGAAGCAGTTGTACTCCTTTGACTTGGAGGGCTACTGGATGGACGTTGGTCAGCCTAAGGATTTCCTCAGCGGTACTTGCCTCTACTTGAGCTCAGTTGCTAAGAAGTTCCCCGAACGCTTGTCACGCGAGCCCTTCGTGCTTGGCAACGTCTTGATCGACGCTAGCGCCAAGATCCACCCCAGCGCCTTGATTGGACCTAATGTTGTCATTGGCCCCAATGTGGTAGTCGGTGAGGGTGCCAGAATCCAGCGCTCCGTCCTCATGGCCAACTCGATCGTCAAGGACCACGCCTGGGTCAAGAGCACCATTGTGGGCTGGAATAGCCGCATCGGAAAGTGGGCCAGAACCGAGGGCTGTACCGTCTTAGGTGATGATGTCGAGATCAAGAACGAGATCTACGTCAACGGCGCCAAGGTCTTGCCCCACAAGTCCATCTCCTCCAATGTGGAACACGAGGCCATCATTATGTGATTGCCTTATGAATTGACACCCCCCTGTGCTACTTGTAGCTGCCCCAAGGTAGAGGCGTAGAGCGTATATTTCAAGAGCTGTACGTGTATATGAGGAGCTCCGCTTGTCTCCTACATGTCGTGGGTCGTTCTTTACTAGAATCTAGGAAAGGGTCCTACTGCCTGGATCTGCCGTTTGGGATTCAACAACTAATAAAAAAAAGATTGCAGCACGAGAGTTTCGCGTATGGTCTCCCACTACACTACTCGGTCTCGCTCTTAGCAGCTTAACTACGGTTGATCGGACGGGAAACGGTGCTTTCTGCTAGATATGGCCGCAACCGAAAGACATAGAAACCAAGACGGCTATCTACGATTGTCAGCAAAAACTTCCTAGTGAGCGAACCTTGAGTATAGCAGGAGGAGGAAATGAAAAATTAAAGGAGACTGATGATGTGACAAGGCTCGTCAAAAGTGGAGCGCTTGCGGTTCATGGCTGGAGCAATCATTTGCACTGTGATAGAGAAGGCCTTTGTAAAGTTAGTAGCAGACAAAGCGACTTCCAGTGGTAGGGTTCACTTGGATGTTTCTATTAGAGTTACGTGCCGGTCCACGGTACACCATCTCCTCCTCGATGGCAGACGGCAGCGCAAGTAGCAGCTTAAGATAGCTGTTCCATTTCCTCATGGTGTAGTTATTCTCGAGAACTTGTCTGGCAGAAATTGATCTAGGACGATGCAGAGCCACCAGCTAGGGAAGGAACGATAGCGACTTTCTCGCTGAGAGGAACTACACCACACTTTCAGGGCTGCAGAACCTCCTATGAGAGATCCGTCGGTCACAGGCTACAGCAATCACATAAAGAATATATATTCACGAAGAAGCGGACAGTTGGAGCTTGAGAAGACCATCAATACAGCTCTGTCTAAGCAGTTCTGAGAGAGGCTTCAGGCCCGACATGTACAGAAGGAAGAGGCATCTGGAGATCATTGGCTGAGCCACCACACCGATATCTTTGGTTTTTCCGCTGGATGTATCCTCATAAGAAATGCTGAGACTTCCTCCAGGCAAGACTTCAAGCCAGAGCAAGTGATTTTTTGGGACGGAGCCTCGAACTTGGCCGAAGGCGTCGCGCAATTGCTCCAAGCCCTCGTTCACCTCCTCCCGGTGCAGTTTGGCCAATGGGTATGCCAAAATTGACTTGATGAGTCCATCCTTCAAGTGCGAGAAGTCTGTATTCCTCACCGGGCAGATTCTCGTGACAAGACGCACATTGCTATTCAAAAGTTGAGTAACAACGGCCGTAGAGATGTCCGGGTCGCTGAGCGATTCACGCGCTATAACGGGAGCTGGCGACATTTCTTGCACGCCCTGCTGAGCTTTAGCGAGGAAATCGTCGATAATCAGGCTCGCAGTCTTCAAATCCTCGCGCGCTATGTAGATACCAACCGCGTAGACATTGAACCCTAAAAAGGTGACACTCCTCATACCATAGCCTAGAAGCTGAAGCTCTGTCCGGAGGCTCGGATGCTCCTTAGGACTCACCGTCAAAGGCAATGGATCGACTGACTTGTCCACTGAAATAGAGGAGCCAGTGGGGGGGCTTGCATCAGTGAAGATCCTGTCACTGGCAAAGCCCAAGGCACCAGCAGCGCCAACCACTGCGCCAAATGCGGCCCAGCGGGCAGTCTGCGGTGCTCTGGTGGTGGAAAAGAGCCTGGCATTTCTCACTGCAGTACGTGCTGTAGTTCTCAAAAACATCTTGGGGTGAATGGAAGAGAATTGAGGAGATGAGAGACAGAGATCTAAGCACCAGATCCCTCAGATCTAGTACTCACCCCACAAGTTGCTAAGTCGTGTATGTACCAACTATGACCAGGGCAAAGAGCAACTTACCAGCCAAGAGCCCTGAAAAATCACTTATTCTGTGGCACTTTGCTCCTGAGACATCCACACAAAATACACTATCCACCTGCATTGCCTCCTTCGAGGTCACGCCCTCGAGGTGACGTGCCATAGGACCAATCAGACCTGAGATATTAGTATTTCCTACATACAGGAACGGGTGCAAAATACACCAAAAGGTGCCCATAGAGGTCCACCAGGGGCCACAATGACCTAAGCAGCTTTTCCATACACTACAACAGCATGTTCTGATTTATAATCGTCTTTGAAAACCACCCCTTAACTCCAAATTCAATGGGTTAAATGCCCGACCTTCATGTACTGCATACAGACCACTAGGTCCGTATGGGCCGATGTCCAGGACTGTCAGCAAGTACCAGCACGGTGACGACAATAGGGTGGTCTCAGACATTTACACCGAACGATGCAGTCCGAGATGCGCGCTGCAGTCAATTGCTGTCGTGGTCAGGAGACATCACAAGCAAGGACCCACACCGCCCCACGAGTGCCATGCAGGGCCCAAGCTTCTCAGGAACAGCCGCCCTCTGTGCACGTCAGCTGGATACCTGTGTGCAGTAGCTCCTAGAGGGTGGCGATGTTGTCGCTAATGGCTGCCGACGACTCGAGCGACATGCCGCTGGCGAGCTGGGCCTTGTGTATGGACTCCCATTTGTACCACTCGAGCTCAGCAGAGGGGAGGCCTGGCAGCAACCAGGCGGAGCCCGGAGATTGGAGCGGAAATTGGAGCAGAGACTGGGACGTCAATGGTGCGACAAGACCCGGGGGGACGGCGGCCATGCGCGCGGTGAGGTATCCCACGAAGGAGTCACCGGCGCCGGAGACGCTGCTGATAGCGAGGGGCTCGTCGCGCCGCGGTACTGCGTGATACTGGAGCACAACGCCCATGTGCTGCGAGCGGCCGGTCTCTGGGTCCACCGCAAGGGCCGAGCCAGAGGATGCGGCCAGGAACTGCGGCAGATAGCGCGAGGTGGTGGGCACGGAGCGGTAGGCGTCGGCGCATGTGGAGAGCTTGAGCTCGAGAACCCCGTGCGCCCCAAGTTTGAGCATCACCGTGGGGACGTAGGGCAACACGCGGAGTGCGCGCTGGATGTAGCCGTCGGCAAGCCCCTGGCGTACGACAGGAGGTGCGGCCTTCAGCAGCAAGCGGTCGCGGAAAGTGGCACCCACCCCGAGGGCATCAAGCACCGCAAACCAGCGCTCGTCGTAGCGGCCACGTGCCTCGAGCTCTTCGTCGAGCGCCTCAAGCTCCGCTACCGTAGGCAGCACCATGTTCACGGCGTGGTGCGGGAACGGCGGGAGACAATGCGGCGGCACCTGGGCGAGCCTGCGCGCCTTGACGGCGCTCGTTGGGTCCACGATCACCGCGGGAGGTAGCTGCCGCTCTCTCGCCCACCCAAGGAGCGCCGTGAGGCCCTGGGACGACAAGTTGCAGTCGGTGACAATGCGCTCGGGGTCAGCACGGCCGAGCTCTCGCACAAGATGCTGGTCGAAGGCACGGGACTCCACGATGTCCATGGCGGCGCAGGCCACGAGCAACTGGCCGTCAGCGCCATGCATCGACGCGTACTGCGCAGTGGCAAGGGCGTCGGGGGCTCGAAGGATCCCGGACGCGTCCAAGCCGCGGCGCTCGACCTCACGCGCCACCGTCTCGCCGGCGAGATCGGCGCCGACGATTGACAAGAGCCGCGCGGTGGGCTGAGCACCGGCTCCAGAGCACGACGGCGATTGAAGCGCGAGCTGGTGCGCGAGCGCCACGTTGTAGCCCACCCCTCCCACCGACGAGACGATGGTCCCGGGGTTTGAGTCTCCCTGGACGACCTTGGCCCCCCTCATTGTGCAGGTCAAGTCAAGCGCCACGGACCCGACCACGAGGGTGGACACAGGCAGACTGCTAGGGGAGGGCGTAGGGCGGCTGCTTTCTGCAGATGCGGCCCTGTGGCTGCCCTCCGGGGCGGGCGGGACCCGCTGCTGTCTCCCTACCCCGGCGCTCGCCCTGGGGCTGGCTCTTTCCACCTCCAACTCGAGCAACTCCCTCGCGATCGCTGCCCCTGCGCGCGCGTTGTTGAGGACCAAGGCCACGTTGCTCTCCACCGACCGCCCCCCCGTAGCCTCAGCGATGTGCGCAAGCAAAAACGGCGTGAGCTCCTTGCCGCTGACCCCCAGCGCCTCTGCCCGCGCGAGAGCCTCTGAGATCAAGCGATCGAGCAACTCGCGCGGTAGCGCCCCCTCGGCGGGCGGCGGGATGCAAAAGACGGACCCTGAACGCAAGCCCATGGCCACGTTCTGCTCGTAGACAATAGCCGCTGCCTCCGCAAACGACAGCACCGTGTACGGGGAAATGTGCCCCAGCTCCCGCGTGTAGAACCCCGGGACCTGCACCCTCTGATCTCCCCCGGCGCTGTATGTCCCCACGAACACGCCCTGGGTCTCAAGGAACTCCAATGTGAGGCCAATGTCAAGGATCGACTTCGGTCCAGCGCAGACCACCGCCACAGGAGTGCGGCCAAGTTCCGTCAAGTCCGCGGAGACGTCCATCGTCTGCTGGGCCCCGCGGTGAACGCCCCCTAGCCCCCCAGTGGCGAACACGCGGATCCCGGCACGCTCACTGAGGATCATCGTCAGCGCGATGGTGGTGCCGCCGTTCTGGCTGCGTGCCATCGTTGCGCCAATGTCACGCCTCGACACTTTGACGGGAGGACTCTGCGACGGCCGCGCTAGGCGCTCGAGCTCCTGCTCACTGAGCCCAACCTTGGGCACCCCGTCGATGAACCCACACGTCGCCGGAACTGCGCCGGCAGCCCGCACTGCCTCCTCGACACATCGCGCCATCTCCACGTTCTGGGGGTACGGGAGCCCGTGCGTGATGATCGTCGACTCGAGCGACACCACGGGCCGCTGCCGCTCCAGGAGCGCCCGGCTCACCTCCTCCGCCACCACAAGCCCCTGCAAGGTCCCAGGGGACAGTTCCACGCCACGTGCACTCGCAGCACCAAAGGCGGGCCCAGCGAGGGGCTCGGTGAAGGAGGGGTCCGTGGCGCCAGTAGTTCTCATAGGGCTGCCCGTTCCCCTGGACACAGCTCCCGCTGGGGCCGGAGCCTGCACCAGCAAAAAGCGGCGCACACCAGCGCACGTAGCGCACATAGAGCGCCCAATTGACCCCTGGCCGAGGGCCCTGGTGGCGCCAAGTGTCGTCATGGCGTTTGTCTGTAGGAGCTGAGAGCTTTGAGCGCGCCCTTTGTGCGAGGAGGGGTCCCACGACACTGCGACATTTCCGCAGGCTGCTGGCGGCGATGGTCTCCACTTCTCTGGCCATGACGACGCTTCCCGCCGACCTATGGCGCCGTTTGGACGTGGAGAGCCTTGAGGAGCGACCGTTGAGCTCCGCACAGGTGGCCGAGATTTTTCTGGGGCGGCCGCTGATGACCCACGCGTCCGCTGACGACTTCGGCGAGTTGGCTCGCGAGTTGGCAGCTGATGGCCGTGCCACAGAGACGGCTGGCCCTGGGTGGTCCCAGAGGTGGGTAGTGATGGAGGCGCTTGTGCACGAATACAGAGACAGGCCGCTAACTCCAGAGCAGACGGCGACGCTCGCAGAGCTCCTAGTGGCTGCGCTAGCGATCCCTGGGCGCCGCTGGGACTGGAAGGTGCCCAACTTCGCCACCGCTTCCAGCCGCCATTTCTACTACCCGCTTCGGGCGTTGGCTGCGACCGGACGATTTTTGAGCGCCCAGGGGCTTTCTACGGCTGATAGCGCTGTGGTAGAGGCGTTGAGGGGGGCTGCGGCCGCTCACTACAAGCCTCAGCTTCCCTGGACGTCCCAGGCTAACTGTGCACTCGCCAGGCGCTTTCTTGAGGCGGTGGAGGAGGAATCAGAGGGGCGAGCGCTGGAGCTCACGCAGTTCTCGCGTCACTTGGCGGCGGACTCTTTGCGGCTCTCCAGCGAGGACCCACGCGATTCGCTCCGTAGTAAGCGGAGGACCGGTGTCAAAAAAAGTGTCGGCGGGTTGAAGCCATCGCTTGGGTTTCAGGAGGCCGAGAACGACAATCTCCGTGTACAGTGGAAAGAGTCGGCGCGTGTTCGCTCGCTCTCGATCGTGTGGCGAATGTTGGACCGGAGCCAGGACCCGAGTACGCGGCCAAACTTTGCGGACCATTGGCCCCTCGTTGCCTCCTTCACCATCAACGTCCTCGAGGACCTGGACCCGCTTTTCAAGGTGCAGGGGCTTCATATTCTTGGCCGTCTCGCCGACTTGCACCCGGCTCTCCTTGAGTCCAGCGGCTTGGTCGACTACTTCCTCGCAGATGTGCGCACCTGCTTGGCGTTCTTGCCGACCCTCACACCGGTGGAGCACTCACTTTATCTCCTCGGGGTGGCGTACCCCGTGGCGGTAAAATTGGCGACGTTTGCGGAAAAGCCCAGCGGAAATCGGAGCACTGGATCTGGTGACGTTTCTCTGGCCACCAGTGACTCTTCTCCACGTGCCGGCGGCTCCTTACGGCGATCCACCCGCCAGCTCCTTGCCCTCGTCACTGAGAACATTCTCCCTTCCATCCAGCACATCGACACCGGTGGCGCGCTGAGTCCCTACGAGCTCATATCCCTCCTTCTCGAGCAGCTCGAGCGGGTTGTGCGAGTTTTGCGCTCATCAGTTGCCATTTGCCTTTCGCGTGTTTTCTTTTGCATCCACCAGTTGCTCACACAGCCGCTGGTGCTTGAGAGTGGAGACGGCGGCCTCGAGGTAGTGGCACGCTGCTTGGCGGTGCAGGCGGCAATTTTAGACGCCATAGCTACGGACGGGGCACACATTTTGGACACATACCGCTACGATCTCCTCGGCGCCTGGTCAGTGCTCTACCGCCGGGTAGACAAGTATTTGGACCGACTGCCCCCGAGAGAACAGATCTTAGACGCTACACGCCACAACTTTGGTGTCTTCAGATCGTTGCTCGCGCTGGCCGACGAGCTCCCGAGCCTTGACGGCGACATTGCCCGCATCTGCTCCGCTAGCACGGAGCTCGTTGGACTCTATAGCCCGAGGGCCGAGGTGAAATGATCTGCCATAGGTTCATGTCAAGAGCAACAGAGCAACAGCATCATCACTCAATACACAAAATAGTACGCACAATATACGCAATACATGCAATAAGACATCGAATATGACATTAGATCTAAATGGGAATTGGTCCTGGCGGTGTTGTAGGGTAAGCGCCAGCTTTAGGGAGCACTGAAGGTAGCGCCACTCTCAGCCAGAAGCGAAGCGTGCTCAGACTGAGCCAGTCTCTACATCAACGGCAATAAATACTCCGTTCTATATACAAGCAGCGGACTTGGCACCGTAGGTACGAACTGCTCACTTCAGCGCCCCCTGAAGAGCCTGCACCACCTTGATATTGGTGTCCAAGTATCTGTTGAGGCAGTTGGTCAAGCACAGCTCCTCGTTCGAGTCCAAATTACCGCTGGTGATGGGCTTGTTTTGATTGCATTTTTTGAAGCACAAATCCGTGAAGTTGTGGATGGACATCTGGACCTTGGACTTGGAGTTTTCAGTCTCAATGAACAGCAAGATCTCCTTTCTGGAGGACTCATCGAGGTTCTGGAGGGCAGACTGGGAAATGGCGGACATTGGAATTTGAAATCTGATGCTGGCTGGATGCTTTCTATTGCTTTTTAGGGTTTCTGGGAGTTTTCTGGACGCTCTTGGGCTTCCTGACGGTCGTGGGCTGGGGAGATGGAGTCGTGGGGAAGAAAATTCCAGTGCTCGCCGCCGGTAACTTGTCACGGGCACGTCGCGTTCTAGAGGAGGCAGCTCTGGCAAGCGATCCCAGTGCGCAGTAGCAACAGGGCAGTAAACAAGCGCGTGCTCGGAGGATATCTAGGGCAATGACCGAGGAATCTGTGCCCGGAAGCACCAAGGACAGGGAGATCCTTGAGGAAGTTCAGCAGCTAGAGGCCCCTGGGAGCAGCACAGAGGAGAAGCGGCAGGCGGAACAGCAAGAGGAGCCTCCGCGGGAAGAGGCAGCCCCCACAGAGAGCCAACTGGTGGCTTCTCAGCCCCAGCACACCCCGGAAAAATTGCCCGACCTCGATGACACCTACAACCAGCGACTAGCGTTAGACATTGCGCGGATTGAGCAGTTCCACCGCGAGGCTGACGAGGCAATTCGAACGCTAAGGCTCGAGCTCCAGCCAATGGCCCTGGCGGCTCCTGGCTGCGACCTCGACCCCTTCGCCGGCTCACGCGAGCGACTTCCTGGCACGATGTCGCTGATCCAGCGCGAAGTTATAGCGCTCCACGAGTCGTTCCTGACTCTCGGCTACTTCCCTGAGAAAAACGACGTGGTGGGCACCGCTGTAGCGCTAGCTCGCACCAGCGAAATGGTCGCGGAGCAAGGGGCCGCGCTAGAGCGACTCCAAGCACAGGCCTCCTCGTCTTCCGGACACACCGCCAGCCTCCGCACGATTCTCGACGACTACACACAGCTCGTAGCGCTTGTGGAACTGCAGATTACATTGAAGCGGGAGGAGCTCGACGAGGTGAGTGACGACTTGGAGCTTGTTCGGGGCGCTTCCGACGAGTGGGCCGCTAAAAAGCGCGCGATAGCGGCGCATATAAAGTCGGCAAGCACAACCCGTGACCACCAGCACCGACAAGTTCGTGAAGTCGTGCGCCAGATGGTCGCCAGTGGGAACGACACAGATGTACAACAGGAGCTAGTGGAGACGATACAGCGACTTGTGGCGGCGAGAATGAGTGCAGATCCCACCGCTCGATGGGTGGAGCAATTGCCAGTGTCTCAGGCAACAGAAAAGCTTCTCAACACGCTCCTCCTTCACGACTTGGTGGCTAGCAAGGGCTCCCGCTACAAATTGCGGGACTTTGGGGCACACTCATGAGCTCCTAGCAGCACGGCATCAACGACAATGTGTCAGACAGTGATTCATCTGAACAGAACGAGAAGTGCTAAGATGCCTCACGAACAACAGGCTTAATCGAAACGCGTAGAGATTGGGAGTATTCTTAGTAGGGAGTATTTCTTAGTTCGCTAGCTGGCGCTCAGGGACTTAAATCTCGCGCCAAGTCTACGAGACTGGCGGGGCACCTCCCAGTGACTAACCAGGCACCAGCACATGATCCCCTGACCCTATCACCCGTATTGTAAATCTCTAGCAGCATCCCATTGGATGACAGGGACCCACTACCACCAGCTAGAGGAACCACGTGATCAATCAGGTGATCTTGAGTGGAGATCCACTGTGGCTTAATGGATAAGCCATGCCCGAAGTTGGCACCCTCTCACGTACTCGTCTCCTACTGATCATTAATTTTCTCGCTTCACTTGGATTGACCAGTTCATTATCACCAATTTAGTTATCGTTTCAGACTTTCCTCAAGATGATCGCCCCCAGATTTGCCCCGACGCACTATTTTAACCGCACAGTTTCTACAGCGCCCCACACAGTGAACTTCTTCTTGGACCTCAATTGCCGCTACAGCGCCAAGCTTTTCTTGAAGCTCAAGGAGCTGGTGCTTCCTGAGCTCAACGCGAAACACCCGGGCAAGTTTCAGTTTGTCTACGTAAACGTAGTTCAGCCATGGCACACAAACTCGGTGATCCTCAATGAGGTTTCAGTGATAGTGGCTAAGCTCCTTAGAGAGTCCACAGACGACAGCTTGGACACCAACAAATTGTTCTGGGACTTCCTCGAAATTCTCTACAAAAACAAGGAGCTATTCTATGACAATGTCAACCCCGATAAGACCCGGAACGAGATCTACCGCCAGATCGTGAGCTTGCCTGAGGTGGAGGCCTTGGGCTTACCTTTTGGCAAAGACCAAATTTTGAGTCAATTGGAGTTCAAAACCGTTTCCAATCTCTCAGACGCCCACAACAATGGCAACGGGGCCTCGACAGATATCAAGTACTTCACGAGGTACTTGCGTGGCGTGGGCGTTCATATCACACCTTCTGTGAGCGTCGATGGAATTGTGGACGGAAGCTTCTCGAGCGGTGATGAAGTTGCCACCATTGTCAAGAAATTTGAGGCCGTTTTGTAATTTAACGCCTTCTAAGTACCAAATACAAGCCCTATGCCCTAGAACGTAGCCCAGGGAGGTCGCCATAGTGCCTCTCAAGAACAACTTTCTACTGTTGCTTGTCGGCTGGAGCTACTCCGCGGGCTGCTAGGCGTAAACTAGCGCGCCTCTGGCGTAAGCGTTAGCGACCTTCACGGGGCAAAAGAAAACCAAAGCAGATCCCAGCAACGGCAATCAGCCAAAAACGCCCTTTTCCCAAAATCTTCACTCATTCGGCCCAGCGGCCCAAAGCGACCGCTTGTGTCCATTGATTGTACTCGTTCCGTCCCGGCCTTTAGTTCCATCAGCCCAAGAGGGCCATCTTAGCTGCCTGCAGGAACACGTTCAAGAACCATCCAGCGAACGATCCAGAACAAGCGCCACTAACAGCCAACCGACCATAGCACAGCCCACAGCTTTCCGTCGGGTGCAACCAGGCCACATGATTCACATGGCCAAGAGCGCAGCAGCTGGAGCGGCAGGAACTGCCGGTGGGCGCTGAAGAACCTGGTGCCGCTTCCGCCAATCCTCAGGCCCTGGGAGCGCCTGCTAATATTTCCGTGGGCCAGGTACCTTTCACCCTCTGCTGACCTAACGGGCGCGAAGTATGCGGACTTCAACCAGCTCTCCTTGTCGTCGATGTTCGGACGCGATGGAGTCATGAACAACGCCATGCCAGACCCAGAGCAGCTCTCACAGATGATGTCGGATCCTCCTGAAAAATTTGGATCTGATGTTGTCCCCTATTTTCAGTATCGTACATCTCTACCAGCATCTCTTTGGGATGCCAGAGGACCCACATACCCGCTAAGTTGAAACACGTGATCAATCAGGTGATCAAGGGTGAAGAACCACTGTGGCTTCCTGGATAAGCCATGTCCGGCGTCAGAGAGTGGCGCCCTATCAGGGCCCTCATCGTCTTCCAATTATTTCCTGCTTTTATTTGGATTGACCACTTCAGTTATCACCAATTCAGTTTTCCTTTCTGACTCAAAATGATCGCACCTAGATTTGCCGCCACGCACTATTTCAACCGCACAACTTCTACAGCGCACCACACCATCAACTTCTTCTTGGACCTCAATTGCCCTTACAGTGCCAAACTTTTCTTCAAGCTCAAGGATCAGGTGATTCCTGAAGTCAACTCCAAATACCCAGGCAAATTTCAGTTTGTCTACGTAAACGTAGTTCAGCCATGGCACACCAACTCGGTGATCCTCAATGAGGTGGCTGTAGTCGTGGCCAAGCTCCTTAGAGAGTCCACAGACGACAGCTTGGACACCAACAAATTGTTCTGGGACTTCCTCGAGATCCTCTACAAAAACAAGGAGCAATTTTATGACAACGTCAACGCCGATAAGACTCGGAATGAGATCTACCGCCAGATCGTGAGCTTGCCTGAGGTACAAGCTTTAGGATTGCCCTTTGGCAGAGACCAAATTTTGAGTCAATTGGAGTTCAAAACAGTTTCCAATCTCTCAGACGCCCACAACAATGGCAACGGGGCCTCGACAGATATCAAATACTTCACACGGTATTTGCGTGGCGTAGGCGTTCACATGACGCCTTCCGTGAGTGTTGATGGAATTGTGGACGGAAGCTTTTCGAGTGCTGATGAAGTTGCCACCATTGTCAAGAAATTTGAGGCTGTTTTGTAATTCAACAGCCATCAAGGTGCCAAATAAAAGTCCTTTGTCCGAAATCGTAGATTAGTTTTGGCTGGAGGTCGCTCTAGTGCCTCTTAAGAAGAGCTATCTGCCTTCTCGGCTGGAGCCATTCCGGGCTCTACTCGCTGAGCGCTAACTAGCGCGCATATGGCGGGAGCTTTAGCGGGAGGAAGAGATTTTAGTGAGCCAGCAAATGGCTCCACCAATAAGCAAAAGCACCAAAACCATCATATGTTCACCCTGTAGGCCCAGAAATTGATCACCTTCGTCCATTAACTCTTTAATTGTTACAGAGTCCCGGCCTTAGGACCATACCAGCCCTAGGGGGGCAACACCATCTGCCTGCAGGAACACGTTCAAGAACCTTCCAGCGCACGCCCCCAGAACAAGCGCCACTAAACAGCTCCCAGCGACCACAACACAGCCCAAACCTTTCCAGCGACCACCACAAAATGAGCGATACTATTGACATCACCATAAAGTCGTCGGGTGATGCAAAATACGAAGTGTCGGTGGCGCCCTCGGCCACGGTGTTGCAGTTGAAGGAGCAGATCGCCGAGAAGGCGTCAGTTCCCGCCGATAGACAACGACTCATCTACTCCGGGAAGGTGTTGAAGGATGCTGAGACGGTTGCTTCTTACAAGGTGCAGTCAGGTCACACGATTCACATGGTGAAGAGCGCAGCAGCAGGTGCAGCAGGAACTGCCACCACGGGAGCTGCGGTCCCAGGTGCCGCTTCTGGCGGCTCTGGTGCCGTATCTGGGGCGTCTGCCACCAATCCTCAGGCCCTGGGAGTCCCTGCTAATATTTCTGCCGGCCAGGGTGCCTTCAACCCTCTCGCTGACCTAACTGGCGCAAGATACGCAGGCTTCAGCCAGCTTCCCTCGTCGTCGATGTTTGGACCTGATGGAGGCATGAACAACGCCATGCCAGACCCAGAGCAGCTCTCGCAGATGATGTCAGACCCCCTTGT
The DNA here is from genome assembly GCA_030558275.1 of Chernovozyma palmyrensis. NCBI lineage: Eukaryota > Fungi > Ascomycota > Pichiomycetes > Serinales > Debaryomycetaceae > Chernovozyma > Chernovozyma palmyrensis. The sequence continues at coordinate 104,938 of JAJMSF010000002.1, forward strand.
ACAGGAAAGCTTGAATCTGATGTTTTCGAACCCGCAAATGTTGGACTACATGATCAGCCAGTCGCCACAATTGAGGGCCATGGGCCCGCAGGCTCGTGAGATACTTCAAAGCCCCTTTTTCCGGCAAATGATGTCGAATCCTGAGGCAATGCGGTCGATGATGGAAATGCAGCGAAGCATGGGCGGCGGTGCTGGATTCCCAGCCCCAGGATCGGCGTTTCCAGCCCCCGGGGCCGCCTTCCCCCAAGAGGAGAGCTCCGGGAATGCTGCTACTACTGAGGGTACCGGCAGCACACCTGCAAACCCATTTGCTTCCATGTTCCCTGGAGGTGCACCCCCGGCGAATCCCTTTGCGCTTTTCGGTCAGGGTGCTTCCGCCCCTCCTCCCGTGGACAACAGGCCACCAGAAGAGCGCTATGAGTCCCAGCTCAGACAGCTCAACGACATGGGCTTTTTTGATTTTGACAGAAACGTAGAGGCTTTGAGAAGGACCGGAGGAAGTGTTCAGGGTGCTATAGAACACCTCTTGTCGAACCCTTAGTTGAATATACACCATAGGAATTAAAGTAGTGGTAACGGAGGGATTTGATGGGGCACGATCCCGTGATTGTAATGGTCATTAGTGGACGATAAGTCAGAACGTAGTGGTTTGAAGTAGCGTGACACAGCCTATAGCGACAACAGAGAGGCGACACCCGCCCGTGGGTTCAGGGTGCTCTCGGCACGGGCTCCGTGTCGTATCGCGCCGCTTCTTGCAACACCCAAGGCTCGCGAAACACAAAGTAAAGGTCGTGCACGTTCCAGTATCACCAACACAAGCGACGCTAGAGCAGAGCGTCAAAAGGGAGACAGAAACAACGACGCCCACATCAATGGAGGGCTCCAGTCGACTGGAACATTCTCAGGGCGAGACCCTGGGGGTAAGGGGACAGCCGGCCGAGTCTTTGGAGGATCCAGCGCCCAAAGCCCCCGCAGCGCCGCTGGTAGAGCCATTGAAGGAGGGGGCCGCAGCAAGGAACAAGGTGCGAGAGAGCTCGAAAGAGGCTGTCGACGGCCCCAATGCTGTGGATGGAGAGTCCAGTGGGACAGTCGGTGCGGATGCGACCTTAGGGAAGCATGTAACGGGCAATGAGGAGGAGATTGAGGCAGCCACTGGAGAGACAGCCCCAGGCCCCGACGAGCGCCCCTCACAGGCCAACGACGATCCCTCAAGCCCCAAAGAGAGTGTCCTCGTTACCGAGGATAGCGATGGCGCTTTTGTGGAGGATTCAACAGGTCCTGGCGTCTCTACGGGCCTCACAGCCGGCACCGTTGCTCCTCCGCCCACTGCGGAGGCGCCCTTGCTTGGTCCCTCCGACAATGCATCATCGGCGCCGCAGCCGGTGCCGTCATACATCCCGCCGCTAGAGCGACGGCTTTCCGAGAGTACCCAGGCGTTGGTCCATCCTCCCGTACGCACCGAGGCTTCGCTTGCCCCCGAGCAGCACATGCTTCTCAGAACCATCGCCACGATGCTTCGGGATCAAGGCCATGCGTTTTCGGCCGAGTTTTTGTGGTTTGTCGCAGATTTAACAGATTCGTACTTCCACGAGCTCGTGCTGACACTCCATCAGCTCACGGAAATGCAGCGGAAATCGCGCCCGTCGCGCAGTGACATGGAGCTCATGATGCACCAGCACCGGATTCGGCCCGGCGTGTTGTACGAAGAATACGAGCGACTGCGAGCTCTTGCCAAGAGCGAGGCTGCTCACGCTGCTGCAGACTCTGGCGGAGACTCCTCGGCTCCAGAAACCGCCGCTTTTTTTGGCAGCTTCTACGACATCACAGAAGTAGTGCCCCGGAGCTCTGAGCGGCCCAACTACATCCCAAGCTATCTCCCAGACCTTCCGCCCGACCACACGTACCAGAACACGCCGCAATATACACGGCGGCTGGATAACCTAAGAGAGGCACGTGAGCGACTAGAGGAGGAGAGCAGAATGACTGAGGGTGCTTTGTACAAATTGATCGACGATGAGGAGGCCAAGTGGCGCGAGAAATTTGAGCAGGAGCTTGCGGAAAGAGCCAAAGTGGAGGCTGAACAAAAGGAAACGGCGACTGTGGAGACCTCGGCCACTCCAGGAGAAGATCAAGTGGCAAAACCAGAGACGGCGCCTGAGACCCGGCCGGCGGATGGGACTCTGTCCGCTGAGGCCAAAGCTCATACAGAAGACGATAAGTCGGAGACACAACCATCGGTCCTTCCAGGGGCACCGGCTACGGAAACCCCGGCACTTGGAGCCATCCAGGACCACAATGCGCTGTCGAGCGTTTCTAATTCGGTCCAGCCTCCCGAGGCTTCTGCGACAGCCGCATCTTCTGGACCCTCTTTGCCTTCCGGTCCCCCTAAGCCTCCCCGAGTCGGCAATGACATCGTGGCGTACTCGCGGAAGCGGCTTCGGTGCCTCAGCGAGAAGGAGCAGCGGCGGGAAGCAAAACAAAAACTCCGTGCCGCCAACGTCTACCTTCAGTCGGAGGCGTTTTTCTCGCCCTATGCTCTGCAATCGGTCACCCCCGCAACAAACTTGCACTTTGAGCACGTGATGGACGAGTCCTTCAAGGCCGTGATCATTGCAGTGCGTGCGGCAGAGACGGAGAAGGCGCAGCGACTAAAGGAAGTGGCCGAGGAACGCGCCCGGAAGAAGCAGCAGCGCGAGATGCAGCTCGATGAGGTCCACTTCGGGTTCCAGTTTGGGGATGCGCCCAATTCTGATGCTGATAGCGAGGAGGAAGAGGAAGCATTCCCGGAGTTTGACTTCCCAGCCGTGGGAGGCCATGAGGAGAACGGAGGTCACGAAGGGCTTGAAAAAGATGCCGAAAGCGTTCCAGAGACACTGCCCGAGAGGCCAGAAAAGCTGGAGGAGCCTGCGAGCGCTCAGGAAGAATCAGGGGCTCCACCGGAGAGAGAGCGAGATGGTGCTGGAAAGGCCCAGGATGTTCCAGGAGCAGCAGGGACCGCAGAGCCAGTGCTTTCGTCAGTTGCGTCAAAAGGTCTAACTGCAGCTGCTGTCCACCCTGGACCGGCCTCGGCCTCGGAGTCGGACTCCGATGCCGATCTCTTTGAGCCTCTGGCGCCGCTGGCGCTTCTGGCGCCTCTCGACATTCCTCTCCCCAGCGCGGCGCCCGACTCCTCAGATGAGGACGACCTTGATGACGTAATGTAGACATGTACCATAATAAGACGCCCAGCGTTGGAGTGTGTAGTTGAGATAGGAGCGGGATAGGGTTTGCTGGTGGGGAATTTGGAGAGCTCACACATTGCCAGGAAGCCTTCTCTGGTGCAAGGCTTAGCGACAATTTAAGGAGTGGGAGCTGTGAGTATAGAGCCGTAGATACGCAGAAAATAGGGGAAAATAGGACTAAGGAAGATCGTAAAGAGCCAGAGAATCTACAGAAAGGCTTTAGGCTGATATCTGCAATTATGCTGCCCTCTGATCAGGGCAGGTCTGATGTAGAGCGACATTGTGGAGACCGAAGGGCTTAGTTTGCAGCATTGGGCTCTCCACGATCGGCGGCGTGTCCATATTCTCTGAGTCCCAATTCAAAATCAGCCGTGACCTCTTTCTGATCCCTGGCGTGTACCAGAATCTTAGGAGTTCTCTAGGCGAAGGACTGGCGTCTACTCTTCTCTCTTCGCTCATCCTGCTGGAGCCCATTCCCGTCATACGGTGCGACACCCAGCGCTCGCCCAAGTGTGGGCTTGGCAGAAAATGTCGCGCGACATCCTGCGATGTTGTGATACCCACGCCGAGCAAGTGCCCACCTACCTCAGTGAAAGAGAAGCGGCGCTGAGACAAACAGCAAGCAAAACAGCGCGTGCTGACCAGAGACAGCTTCCAGCCGCGGCAGAGCCTGAACCAGCGAGCAAGCGACTTTGCCAGGTATCATCAGCCCAGGCCAGAGCCAGCAACAGCCACAATCAGAGCCCGGAGGACCCCTAGCTACCTTCTCGGCCTCACAGTTTCCAATTGTTTCCAGATTTTCGTTTTACAATGTCCGGCGTGACGCCCGTAACCCTCCCCCAACACACGCCCTTTCCCGTGATCATCAGCTCGGTGCTGGGTCGGCGTGGGGATACCATCAGCAAACACCAGCCACTCGTGACCTACAAGTACTGGGAGTACCAGGAGGACCCTCAATTTTCGGGGCCCGAAGACGAAGCGCCGAAGATTCGCGTGGAGCGGATCGGGACTTTTGAGAGCCCCATAGAGGGCGAGATCGACGACGTCAAAGTGCGGGTCAAAGACGAGGTGGCACACTCAGGAGTGGAGCTTTTCACGGTGCGCGAGCCATGTGATCACGCAGTGCAATATGGCGGACTCTGTGCCCTTTGTGGCAAGGCAGTGGAGGACGACAAGGATTACAGCGGCTACAACTACGAAGAGCGGGCACTGATAGAGATGTCCCATGATAGCACTGCGGTGCGCATCAGTCTTGACGAGGCCACAAAGCTCGAACGTCTGACCACGGACCGGCTTGTTCAGGAGAAAAAGTTGATCTTGGTGGTCGATCTTGACCAGACAGTGATCCATGCCACGGTGGACCCCACGGTGGGAGAATGGCAGCGGGATCCCTCGAACCCCAACTACGCCTCTGTGCGAGATGTGCGCTCCTTCTGTCTCGAGGAGGAGACCATTTTGCCACCAGGATGGACTGGGTCCAGATTGGCGCCGTCCAAGTGCTGGTACTACGTCAAGCTCCGCCCGGGGCTCGAGCAATTCCTTCAGCGGGTCTCCAAGCTCTACGAGCTTCACATCTATACCATGGCCACTCGAAACTACGCATTGGCTATTGCCAACATCATCGACCCTGGCGGCGTGTATTTTGGCGACCGGATCTTGAGCCGTGACGAGAGCGGCTCCTTGACGCATAAGAATCTCAAGCGCTTGTTCCCCGTGGACCAGTCTATGGTGGCTATCATCGACGATCGCGGAGACGTGTGGCAGTGGGAAGATAACCTCGTGAAGGTGGTGCCGTACGACTTTTTTGTGGGAATCGGCGACATCAACTCGAGCTTTTTGCCCAAGAAAAACGGCCAGATCACAGGACCTGCCAAGAAGAACAAGACGATCGCAAAGTTGGAGGCGATAGAACTAGGTGAGGTGGACCTGGCAGAGACTGATGGTGTCGATGCATTGGAAAACGGAACGGCAAACGGGGCGGAAAATGGCGACCAGAAGACCGCGCCTTCGGTACCAGGCTCCGAGAGTTCGGAGGTGGCTTCAGAAGCGGTGGAATCATCTGAAAGCCCAGATAGCCCCAAGGAAGATACTGTGTCCTCACCCACAAGTCTGCCGACTAAAGACCCAGAGCTGGGATCGGAATCCCAGCGTGAAGACACGGACCAGCCAGACGCCAACGGATCGGCAGCCGGTTCCGAGGCCGAAGCCGCGACTTCTGGGGGCCCTCTCACGCGCATTCTCCAACTTGGTGCTTCGCCAGACCTTCTTCTTGAGCAGCTGATCATTCGCAACATTTCCATCGAACAGCAGCAGCACGACCGCCCCCTCGCCAGACTCCAGCACGACCTCGAAAAGATCCAGCACGAAGAGCATCCGCCGCTGGAGGCCGAGTCGGAGTCCGACACAGCAGCTACGGTGAGTGCACCACATGACGACAATCTCCTTGAGGACGACGACAAGGAGCTTTTTTCGCTCGAACGAGCGCTCGTCAAGATTCACGCGAAGTACTACGAGATCCTTGAGAAGAACCAGCACGAGTCGCTACAGCTCAAGCCAGATCTCACGCAAATCATTCCGTCACTCAAGAGAAGGTGTCTCGAGGGAGTGACAATTCTTTTTTCAGGAATTTTGCCCCTTGGCATCGACCTCGACCGGGCCGAAATTGTTATCTGGTGCCGTCAGTTTGGTGTGACGGTGGTGAGCGAGGTTTTCCCTGAAGTGACCCACGTAGTGTGCCGAGATAACGGCACGCGCGCCCACAAGATGGGGCCCACCTTCAAGGTGCGCGTGGCCAAAAGGCTCCTCCCGAACGTGAAAATCGTCAATCCCGACTGGCTTTTCGCCTGCTTGAGCAGCTGGAGCCGACAGCCCGAGACCGACTACTTGATTGAATTTGGGCCGGAGGACTGGGCCGTGTCAGAGCGCGACCTAGAGAAATACCAGGAGGTGATACGGCAACAACAGGAGAAACGGACACAGGACACGAGTTTTGCTGGTCGCGTGGACTACTCTTTGGAGGGTGTGGAGGAAGAGGTTGATGACTTTTTGGCTGGAATCAGCGACGATGACGATGACGATGACGACGACGACGTTGACGATGGCGATGCTCCAATGCAAGAGGAAGACGTAGAGGCACAGGAGGATGCAGAGGAGGCAGACGAAGAGGTAGAAGCAGAGGCAGCAGCAGAGGCGGAGGCCGAGAATTCTTCTTGGAACTTGCGGAATTCTGGAACCCTGGATTCCGTGTCCCGAAAGCGCAGCTTTTCCGACACCGAGGACTCTGACAAGCGCCAGAAACGCTCCAGCGACACACCCACAGAGGCAGTCCCTGACGACTTGGACGAGCTTGAACAGGAGCTTCTTGAGGGCTTTGATGACTTGGAGGAGAGTGTATAGTATGTACAGTAGTGACGTCATAAGAGCCATGGTGTAATGTAGGAGTTGGGAGTTAGTGCCCAGAGCATATCCATGGCGGAGTACATCTGCGCGCGTATGGGTGCCCTGAGATAGTGGATCTAGCGGCTGTGCACCTCTTTGAGTTAAAAATATCGAACTCGGCTTATTTTTGGCAAAGTCAGGGACCTTCTACTGAGCTGCGAAGGTGGGGAACGGCATAGACACCCTTCGGACGCCCCTGGACCGCTGAAGTACCTGGAGCTGAGCTCGCGAGCATAGTGAAACTCACTGCAAGGACCGCTGTAGATGGTCCGGAGAGTTCAAGAGCAGTCTGGACGTAGAGCATTAAGAGTTTACACTATGTAGAGGATAGCACCGAGATGTGGCTATTCATTGCCGGACCCCTGACGGCTCAGGTACCAGCGAGTGACCAATGGGGCGCAGGTGCCACCCCCGCGCGAATATTGAGCGGGAGCTAGCGCACTGGATGTAGCTACCACAGTTCTTGGACTCCATGGACTACAGATCAGAATCTAAGGGAAGATGAATTATCATGGGGCCTCTGAGTGACCGAGGTTTTCTTTTTCCGAGTTGGAGCGATTGTCTTAGAGCTCAGCCACTACCTGGGTGCGCGTGATTCCTCTGTCATATGCAGCCGAGCGCAACGGACGCATCGAAGCAGCTCTTTCCTAAAAATAAATACTGGCCTCTTATAAGAGCACAGTCCTTCCGGAGGTTAACACCACACTCCAAGAAGCAGTCAAGAATCTACATTAAGAGCCCAAACAAGACCTGCGCAATGAACCTCTGCTTTCGTTTTACGGTCATCCTCCTCACGCTAGCGCTGGTGGTGCTCACCATCGTCGCGTTTGTTAGTAGCTACCGCTCCGACGTCCTCACATCCGCATACCTCCTCCGCTTCAACATCACTGAGGCGAACTTTGGCGATCTTTTCAAATCCGGCGCGTTTCTGAAGCGGGACCTCACCGATGGAGCCTTTATGCTCGGTGCCATTAGGGACGTAAGTGAAGGTAGCGAGGTCCTTGGAGATAGAGAGACTATTGAAAACCCACTTGCCCGAGTCTTACCCACCCCAACCATCGTTGAGCGTGATCTGGAGGTAAGCGCCGTTGTCAGTATGGCGGCCAATGCTGCCAGTTCAGCTGTCGACTCGGTTTCGTCTGCCGCCGATTCGGTCGCGTCCTCCGTCACCTCGGCTATCTCTTCCCTGAGCGACTCCTCCCTGTCCTCCCTCGAGTCTATCCTCTCGTCCTTAACCTTCACCAAATTGGGATTTGCCGACATCTACACCACATCACTCTGGGGCTACTGCCGCGGCACCATCCAATCCAACGGTGACGTGGACTACACCTGGTGCTCCAAGCCCAAGGCTGCCTACTACTTCGACCCTATCGAGTTCCTAAAGACCGAGGTCGAGCACGCGATATCGCAGACCTCGCCTCTGTACTCTGAGGAGCTCACAAATTTCATCAACAGTCTTTCGACCCTGGACTTGAAGCTTCCGGGCGAGTTATCCGAGAATACCACCCGTCTCAAGAACTTCTCGCGCGCAAGTTTTGCGCTCTTGCTTGTGGCAATTGGCCTTGGAGTCATATCCTTGGGCTTCCAATTGCTTGCTCTTTGCTGCTCTCCTGATACCTGCTGCCTTTCGTTTTTCAATTTCCTCTACCAGGTGCTATGCTTTGCCGCTTCCATCTGTGCGGCCGCTGTGGTTACCGCAGGAAATGAGTACATTCGCTCACAGGTCAACGGAAGCTACAGCGACTATCACATCCGTGCCGCATTGTCGGTGACTTTTTACGCGTTGGTGTGGAGTGCAGCGGTTGCCTCGCTCCTTGTTCTTGTATTTTCTCTGTTGGGTCACTTCTGTGGCCTCTTCAGTTCGAGAAAACGCTCTATTCCAGCGTACTATGAGAAGTAAAGCCTCAGAAGCTCCTTCCTTCAATCGGTGAAACAACTGGCCGTGAGGACTTATTAGCTTGCACACTACTCGGTTCACGTAGGCGAAACCATAGCCAGAGTGTTCTTTCAGAAAAGCAGTGGCTATCGTCAGACTTAGTGGAGTTTAGTCCATTCAACAATGTCCTGGAACCAGAGTGTGCACAGCTAATGGAAGCTGCAAATTTCGATCCCAGAGATCAGGGATTATGTGCAGTCTCGTACAAACCAAAAATCTTCTGCCAGACCCTGCAACCGTCTATTGCACTGACGAATATTAGTATTGAAAGTAAGTTCCTCTACTAAAAATTCGTAGATAATGTATATGACATGAGAGCAGTGGATCAATCGAGACACAGCCAGCTTGTTCTCCTTGACAACAAGCCAGCCATTTGATCTGAGGTAATAACGCCTGCATAGAAGAGTAAACTTACATATAATTACGAGAAAATACGAACAAATGCGTTCTGGATCCATAGCAGGGGGTAGGAGAAAAGAAGATTCTACAGCTAAAAACGCTTGAAAAATGAACCAGACACTATCAATTGCTTGGAGGTTCGGATGTGTAGGTTTGATAGGAAATGGCAAACAGACGACTAGGCATCATAAGCCTCGTGTCAGATCGCTCCCTGCAACCGAACCCAAGTCATGCATGCTTATATCAGCCCCAGCCATCTTACGCTGATCTGACACCGGGTGCAACTCAGGGGCTGGATCACTAGTATATAGAGCGGAGACCTCCAGAAAAATGATCAGGCAACTAGCTCACATAAACGTCTCAGAATTGAGGCCCCTGTGAAAAAATCAAACGGAGACACACCACTCTGAGGGCGTTGATACGGATCCACCGACTGCAAGCCGAGACACTCCCAGAGACGAAGTGCCCATCGAGAAAAGCCCTGAGGTGGCCAATTTCCCTCAAAGATTCTGAAAGATCGCAATTTCCATAGGCCCAAGTCCAAATCATCTTTTTGCCGCTTTCACATCCTGCCATGATCTTTCATTGCTTCCGCGCCATTCTCATCTTCCTCACTTTGGCGTGTGCCGTGCTCTCAATTTTTGCATTCACGGGCTCATACAAAGCAGTGTCGTTCTTGACATCCTCGTACGTAATCGAGTATAATATCACGAATATTGATCTTTCGGAAGTGTTCAGTCTGCCATCACGTGTCAAACGAGGAAGTAACCTCGGGTTTGGTGAGAACGCTCCAGCAGAGACCACTCTGGAAACCACCACCTCTGCCAAAGCAACGAAGACAGCAGAAAAAGCAACAAATGCAAATTCTGTAAAGGTGCAGACCGTGACAGAGTCAACTGATTCGACGGCGTCAGAGTCCGAGTCCGACTCCACGCCCACACTCTCTTTGGACACAGACGCCAGCAGCCCTACGACGGGCACTGATGGAACCACCACCGTCACAGTGGGTGCATCTTCAACCTCACATCTGCACACGGTTACGGTGACGGTAACAGCTGGAAAATCAGAGACTACAACCCCGCTGACCGAGTCCCAGGGCCTGGGAACGGCCACCGTAACGGTGACGGTGGGGACAGAAGGCACCACGACTAACGCCGCCTCTGTGACATCAAAAGCCGCAACTGCCAGCGCCGCTCTGACAACCCTTTGGTGGACGCCCACGAACTCCGGGCTGACCCTGTCCACCGCTAGCGCCACTTCGACTGCCAGCGCCGATGTTTCAGCACTCGATGCTTCCGTCGTGAGCCTCATATCTAATTTGAGCCCCGCGGACCTCGGGCTTGCTGATTTCTACTCTGTCTCGCTCTGGGGATATTGCAGAGGATCTCTTGATGCCAATGACAAAGTAAGCTACAGCTGGTGCTCCAAACCCAAAGCAGCCTTCTTTTTCAACCCGCTCGATGTTCTTCGTGCTGAACTCAACAGCACCGACACATCAGCATCTGAGGCCGCACAGGAACTTTCACTGCTCCTTTCTCTGGCCACAATCGATGATTTGAACCTTCCAGGGCTGTTATCAAAGCGCTTGCTGATGGTTAAAAACCTCACAACGGCCAACTTTGGACTTTTGGTTGCAACTGTGGCTCTAGCGGTGGTTTCTTTGGTCATCCAGTTGCTCGCCTTTTGCCTTTCACCTGACAGCTGCTGTCTTTCGTTTCTCAACTTTCTTTTTCAGGTTGCAATTTTCATAATTTCTTTGGTATCTGCTGCGTTGGTAACAGGCGCTTATACGTTCGTGAAAGCTCAAATTAACGATAACTTCGACGATTTTGGAGTCAAAGCGGTTATGTCAATCAACTTTTACGCCTTTCTCTGGAGTGCGGTGGCGGCAGCATGGCTTGTGATTCCTTTCTCGCTCTTGGCCCACTGCTGTGGTCTTTTCGGTTCCAACAGAAAGCGGTTCCGCTCACAACGTCACCACGCTCCAGCAAGCGGTTCGGACTTCCTGAGCGATGATGAGAAGTAATCCTGGGCTTTCTCAAAAGAAAAATGATGATCAATAGCTACTTGAATATTTTTCAGCGCAGTAATTGCACCCCCACATTCATTACTTGTGAGAGTGGCATAGTCTACCTCTGCAAGACCCCTGCATTCGAACAATTCTTCTGTTCTTTCACTTCTGGCCAACTGACGGCCACATTTAGTTTAGTTTAGATATTCATCAGTGTCAACCTAGCATTACGACGTAGGGCCCTTCGCAGCCTATGGGTGAGGATGTAGCTGCGAGAGCATAAGACACACAGCGCCAACAAACTGTCCCAAAATTTCCAAAATTTTGCCTGAGCCTTTGGAACGTCCTCGCAAACCCTCCTCTAGCTCTTCACATCCTTAGCTTCAAGTATGGTTGAAGTCCGGGACCTAGAGCCCACATCGTGTAGTACACATGTGTTATATACAGTACCTCGAACTAAAACGAGCCGGTGCTCATCCTCAGCGATGGGCACCACAACACCACCGGCGCCCAGAAATGTCGGAAATGATCTGTTCTCGTATGTATTTTTTGGTCGTGGTGGAATTCCAGGAGCTGGTATGATGCCGGGCGATTTTGGAACTTTAGGGCCATGGGGTGTTGAAGTACCGAAGCTCACCATTGCACAACACTCCACCACCTGCGGACTCTACAAATAGCAGAGGTCGGTGACTCTCAAATAAAGGTTCCTGATACTGGTGCCTGAGCTTTTTGGCCTTCACCGGAGACGGTTACTGAAGGCCGTGTCCCCTGAACTTCCAACTGCCGTCTGCCACTTTGCCGTCTGCCCCTCTGCCCTCTGTCGCTCTTTCCTCTGTCGCTCTGCCCTTTCCGATACTAACCACCAGTCTCTGGAGAAGTTGCCCAGACCCCCGTGGTGTCGCCTCGCAGTGGCGCCATTTTTGAACGGGCGCTCATTGAGCGCTACATTGCCACCAGCGGCACTGACCCCATCACCGACGAGCCACTCCTGGCGGACGAGCTTGTGGCGGTGGCCATATCATCAGCCCCCGTGGTCCCGCCCAAACCGCCCGCATTCAACTCTATCCCCGCTCTCCTCTCGACGTTTCAGAGCGAGTGGGACGCATTGGCGCTCGAGGTGTTCACGCTCCGGAAGCAGCTCCATACTGCACGCCAGGAGTTGAGCTCGGCGCTCTACCACCACGACGCAGCGGTGCGAGTAGCAGCGAAGGCTATTCGCGAACGTGACGAAGTCACTGAGGCTCTCCAGGCGTTGAGCGTCTCCATCGGTACCGGCGGTCAGGCCCCAGCGCCTCTCCCACACACAGCGACACCCCCCGCGGAGAATGGCGGAAAGGGACGCCCGCTAGAACTTTCTGTTACACCGCTCTCCGCGGTTCCCCAGCCGACGGTGGAGGCCCTTTCAGCAGCCCGCGAGCAGCTCTTCGCTCTTCACAAGTCCCAGCGGCCTGTGCTTCCCCAGTCCCAGGAGCCCTCCATCGCCCCAGGGGGTGCCCTATGCCACCCGTTCAAGAAAACGACGGCCTCCACTGTCGACAACGCTATGGGCGCCCTTGCAATTGGGTCGCCCACGGGAGCCCTCGCGATCTACAACTTCCAGCTGCAGGAGACGACAAAAGTCACCGTCCCGGGCCACCGCAGTGTGGCGGTACAGGCTGCAATTTTTGTGACCCCCCCGCTGGAATCGCTGGCCACAGACCCCGTGCCGCTCGTAGCTTTTAGAGACAAGGACGTGGTGCTTGCCGAGGCGGGTACACGCACGTTCCCATCTCCACACTCCGCCCCCGTGTTCTCGCTCCTTGTGCACCCCTTGCTTGCGCACCTCTTCGTGGCGTTGTCTCACGACGGCACCTGGTCGCTCAACGACTCGAGCGCGTGGTCCTCGCTCTTCCGTAGCCCGCCCCAGTCGTCGGCCTTAACGTGCGGTGCATTCCACGTCGACGGTATCCTCCTTGCCGTGGGTACTGCCACGGGCAACATCATCGTCTACGATGTGACCTCAGGAGACAGTGTCTCCACCATTGCCACAAAATTTCTGCTGGTGCTGGCACTCCACTTTGCTGCCAACGGCTACTGGCTTGTGGCTGCCTCACACTCTGGGACGCCTGAGGCTCCCGAGGGCCCAGCAGCGGTGGAGATCGTCGATCTTCGCAAGTCGCAGGTTGTGCACTCCATCGAGCTTGCGGCGCCCGTGACGGATCTTGTGATCGATCCCTCGTCCTCGTTGCTCATCACCGTCGACACTGCCCACACCATCGTTGCCCATCGCTACACAAAGAAAGGGAAGGTGTGGGCCCATAGCGTGGCGCTGGAGACGCTGGACGTGCCAATTGCCGCGTTGCACTTGCTTTCCACAGCCAATAGCCCGCGGCTTGCGGAGGGTGTGGTGGAGCTAGTGGCGGTCACTGCCTCCAGCAACGCAATTTCCTATGAGGTTTCAGCGTGAACAGGGCACACCAGCCGGCACCAATCCCAGAAGCTTTCACGTCAGTGGAAATTTTGAGAGCACTTCCGAAGACTTTGGGTCGGACCGCGGTCTACATTTTAGCAAAACCCAGACCAGAGACAGCGATGACAGAAATGAGACTGCAGCGGGACTGCGGCAGCCATTTGGACGGAGACTGGGTGCCTCCAGGGGGCCTTGGCCCTAGGAGCCATTGGCAGTTGCCCCTTACTCTGCCCACCAACTGGTGGCTACTCGCTGCGCGGCCCCAGTTTATAGTGGCCCTCCGCCTGTGGCCGGTCCCTCCTGGTCCCAGCCTGTAGCCTTGCAGCCCCCGTTTCTATAGAGAACACTAATTCTACACGGAGCAGAGTGTATTACGGAGCAGAGTGCAGCGCAGAGCATTGGCGACTAGTTGTGATCAGGTCACCGGCGATACAAACTCAAGGCCGTGCGCCACCCAAGAGCGCGATAATGGGCGCTCTTGCCCCAGATCTCTGGCCAGATCCAGGACCGCTACGTCTACATCTCCCACCGCAGCCATGGCCTCTACCGAAGAATTGGCAGCCCAATGGCTTGCTCTCGACCCTGACGCCTCGTCGCGCCAGCAAATCCTTGACCTTCAGAACTCCAACCAGTGGGACGTGCTTCGTGAGCGCCTCTCGCCCCGTATCGCCTTTGGCACCGCCGGCTTGCGGGCCTCTATGGGCCCAGGCTTCGCTCACATGAACGACGTCACCGTGCTCCAGGCATCGCAGGGGCTTGTCAGTTTTTTGGTGCAAGAGACTTCCGTTTCAGCCTCGGGAGCCGCTGATGCCCCAGGTGCTCTGCCCTCACCTTCCATAGTCATAGGCCACGACCACCGCCACCGTTCCCAGCGGTTTGCCGAATTGGCAGCCTCTGCTGCCCTTCTCCAGGGGCTCACCGTCTACTACCTTGGGGCAGTCGATGAGCTTTCCCCCGAGTCGCAGGGTCGGCCCAGCGCGCCTGGGGCGCCTCCCGCCGACTCCTTGGTCCACACGCCCATGGTGCCCTTTTCCATCGATCTCTATGGTGCCTCAGCTGGTGTGATGGTCACCGCCTCTCACAACCCAGCACAGGACAATGGCTACAAGGTGTACCACCGTAACGGGTGCCAGATCATCCCGCCTGTTGACGGGGCCATTGCGCGTGCAATTGACGACAACTTGGCCCCGTGGCCCGGCGTGTGGGATGTCGCCGAAAACTTCCGCCAGGGATTCGCTCAAAAGACTCTCGTGAGTGTCCGCGAGGCGGCCATCCAGCGCTATGTTGAGGCCGTCACGAAGCAAGTGCGTGACCCAAAGCTCAGCTATGGCTTCGTGTATACGCCGATGCACGGGGTGGGGCACGAAGTGGTAGCCCGGCTCATGCGTGAATTCTCGAGCAGCGGAGATCCCTCAGTCTCCAACAGCGACCTCTCTGCTAAGTGGTGGGTTCCGCCTGCCCAGCAGCATCCCGACCCGAACTTCCCGTCGGTGCAGTTTCCGAACCCGGAGGAAAAAGGCGCCCTCACCCTTGCCACCGCCCACGCCGACGCCCTCGGGCTTGACTTGGTGGTGGCGAATGACCCCGATGCCGATCGCTTCAGCGTAGCTGTTCGCGAGCCTACGGGCTGGAGGCAGCTCTCCGGCAATGAAATCGGTCTTCTTTTCGCAATTTGGGCACTAGAGAACACAGAGCCCGACCAGCTTCCCTCTACGTACCTACTAAACTCCACTGTGTCGTCCCAGGTGCTCAACGCAGTGGCTAACTACCACCACTGCCACTACGCCGAGACCTTGACAGGCTTCAAATGGCTCGGTAACCGTGCGCTAGAGCTTCGTGCGAAGGGATACGCGGTCCCGTTTGCCTACGAAGAGGCCATCGGTTTCATGTTCGGGCCGGCCAGTGATAAGGATGGAGTGCTGGCATTGGTCCAGTGGCTCCAGTTGTACGAACGGTGGTTTGTACGCGGCGAGACAACTCCGGCGGAAAAACTTGCCCAGGCCTACGCACGTTACGGCTGGTGCTGCGACCGCAACGGCTACTACAAGGTGGGGGACCCACAGCAGACGGCGCACATTTTTGAAGCCATCCGCGCCGCCTACCGCCCGGCACAATGGCCCCGCGCTATTGGCGACTCGGTGGAGGTGCTCGAGTGGCGCGATTTGACCTTGGGCTTCGACTCTACGACTCCAGACAACCTCCCCGTGCTTCCAGTGGACGCTTCGCTGCAGATGATAACCGCGCTCGTGCGCGTGCGTGGCTCCTTGGACGACTCTGAGCGGGTCCGGTTCACGTGCCGTGGGTCCGGGACAGAGCCGAAATTGAAGGTGTACATTGAGGCCCGCGCAGCTCTGGGATACGAGCGAGCTGACGAGCTCGCACGCTGGTGCTGGTCCGAGTTGCGCACGCACTGGTTCAAACCTGAGGCCCGGGGATTGTCGGAGGTTGTGTGAATCAAGATCGGGGCGTCGGCTACTGGCTTGCTCCGTGCAATTTGAGTCTTAGTGCAGGAGCCGTTCTCTAGTGCTGACTTGAGGACTAGCGATCAGGCCAGAGACTGTTCATACAGGTTATGGATTGTTTGTTCGTCTCTCTCGATTTGGAGACGGATTATTGTATTTAGTAAGCAAAGTTTTCTCTTACAGGTACGTATCCAGCTTTAGTTTACCAGCGCCCCGTTGTATTGAGACTGGGGTGTGTAGCATTTGCACCCATGTATCATGTACAGGACCAATATTGACAGTTGCCATGGACGAGTCCGGGGCTATTGTTCCGAAGCGACCAGATATCTATAGGACCTATCGCGAGTTTGGTCAGTGGTAGTTAGCTTCCAATGTATACCATTTTTTGCTCTTCCTGGCGTTCATGCTCCACTGTTGGAGTGGAACAAAGAGAGCGCATCCGGACTTTTCGGAGAGCAACGGTCCTCGTGCAACGCCGCTTGACAGGCCCACAAGACCAAGCCTCAGAACTATATATGTGTTCAGTAGCGTGTGATGGAATGTGTGGGCCCTGCACCCACAAGAGTTCCTACTAGCGAACACTGAAAGGCTTAGGCAAAGCCACAGAATGGGGCACCCACGTGTCAACAACGTGGCCTGACAGCCAATTCGCGCTATCCGCAATGTTGCCCTTGCCAATGTTCGCCATCTTGTCGCCCCAGTGTCAATCGCCAGTTCCTCGTTGGCTAGCGCGCCCATCCCACACGAGGACCCACCAGAAAAGGCCCCTGCGATCCATGGCGCGGTGTCAGGATGTAGATATACCTGCACACAACCGTCTTTCCCTGCGAGGACAAAAACTCACCGCCTGGAATAGCAGCACCGTACGGCCTTCCAGAATCCGCTGGACTTCGATAGATACTCGGAGACTTGTGCTGTGGTGTACAGAGAGCACTAGGAGCAGGTCGCCATGGTTTTGGACGATTATGGAAAGAAATCCGACCTCCCAATGTACGTATTGACAAAAGGAGCAGAGGCTGAGGAGCTGACACCGAGGCACATGTCTACACGATGATCCTTAAAGCTGACCCATAAACACCGAAGCACATCTTCCTGTTAGAGTTGTGATTTTTGCCGGCCGTTTCAGTGGAAGATAGAATAAGCTCGCTGTCTCCAGGACTCTTGGAAGTCTTTGACCGGCCGGGGATTTCAGGCTCTGCTCAAGGCATTCAGGAGGATGCCTGATGTTCTACCTTTCCTTGGGCAGTACTTCCTGAATTTTACCTTTTCCGAAGCTCTATCTCTTCCGAGCCTTATGGTATCTGGTCTCCAGTGCACTACTAACAGCAGACATACGCTCAGCCCTAGGCGATCGCGGCCGCGTAGCTACCGTGGGCTCTTCGTGGCTGTCGCGGTGCTCTTAGCGCTCTGGTTCTTGTTCTTACGCGGCAACTCTGGGACTGCAGAGCTGAAGGCAACGCTTTACCACGCGACTAAGGATGGCGTACACGAGGTGGAACACCAGGAAGTGGAGACGATTGCTGGAGAAGAAACGGCCACTACGGGCCGCTCCGCGGAGGAGATTTACCGCGATACCGTGAGTTTCTACGACCTCAACGACTACAAGGGAGACCCGGATGGCGCGTCTCATGGCGATGTGGTGCTTTTTTTGATGCCACTACGCAACGCAGAGCCGGTACTTCCCATGGCTTTCCACAACATCATGAACCTCACGTACGACCACTCGTTGATTGACATTGCGTTTTTGGTGTCGGACTGTAGTGAGGATGACCGCACGCTTCAGACGGTATTTGAGTATTCGGTGGCTCTCCAGAACGGTACTCTAACGAAGTACTTGCAATCGGCGGAGGAACAAAGGAAGTCCGCGCAATTCCGCGGCTCCGCAGACTTGTACCAGTTGTACATGGACAAAGATTACATCAGCAACGTTCAAAAGTCGTATAACGACCCAAGTTCATATCACAAAGACTACGCCAAACCTTTCCGGTCAGTGTCCATCTTTCATAAGGATTTTGGGCAGATCATTGGTCAAGGTTTCAGCGATCGTCACGCAGTCAAAGTGCAGGGAATTCGGCGGAAATTGATGGGAAGAGCACGCAATTGGCTCACCACCAACGCGCTTAAGCCAGAACACTCCTGGGTCTACTGGCGTGACGTTGACATTGAAACGTGTCCAGGGTCAGTGATTCAGGACCTCATGAAGCACGATTATGACGTAATGGTGCCCAATGTGTGGCGCCCTCTTCCGACGTTTTTGGGCAACGAACAGCCTTACGACCTTAACTCGTGGATCGAATCAGAGCCAGCACTTGACTTGGCCAAAACATTGGACGAGGACGACGTCATTGTCGAGGGCTATGCAGAGTATCCAACATGGCGTGTGCATCTAGCCTATATCAGAGACCCGCGCGGAGATCCTGACGAAGTTTTGGATCTTGACGGTGTGGGAGGTGTCTCCATTTTGGCTAAGGCCCGTATCTTCAGACATGGTGTGCACTTCCCCGCGTTCACGTTTCTTAATCATGCCGAGACCGAGGCATTTGGCAAAATGGCGCGTCTCATGGGCTTCCGTGTGGGTGGCTTGCCTCATTACACCGTATGGCACATCTATGAGCCGAGCGAGGACGACCTCATGAAAATTGCCAAATTGGAGCGCAAAAAGCGTCGGAACAGGGGCAAGAAGGAGAGCAGTTAGCCGACTGAGCTTCAGCAGGGGCTGGATCCATAGGTTATCATCAAAGACAAATAGATTTTCGTTGTAGAAAGGAGGGATGATTGGAAAGTTTTAACTGAAAGAAAAGACAGAAGACGATAGAGGATAGACCGAGTTAGAGTCTTTAGGCTTGTTTGTGTAGCGCCACAACTGCACTTAGTTTAGGAAGTATCTAAACTTTGGGTGTTCCTGCGAAAATCTGGCGAACAGATAGGTCTCAGGTGACAGCTTCCTCGACTTCATTGGGTATAATTCCACAGCTACGTGCCGTATAGAATGTTCCAACTCCACATTTAAAAAAGAATTTAACTCAGTAGGAAGGCAGGTTTTGTAATCTACGCCCTGTCGTATGACAGGACTCAGAGATTGTTCACATCCGTTTTGATCATCATTTAAATTCTTGCGCATGAGGATCGAACGCGCGCACTCGAGGTGAGCGGACAGGCCTACTGGCACGCCAGTTCATCTAGAGTGGCCACACGACCACTGCGCCAAACGGGGTAAAAATGTCAGAGAAAATGACCCGAAAGTGGTGTAGAGGTGAAATTTTTTTGGGTGTTTACGTGGTGAGATTTTGGGGATAGTATTACAGCAGTTTTGTCTTTGAAAACCCACAAGCTTACATTTCCCGATTTGACACGACACAGAAGATTGACGATTGTTTGTAGCGAACAATAGGTCGTAATAGTGAGTGTTAGTCAGGAACAAGTTATTCTTGGTGCGTGTGCCTATTCGGGCGATGTTTGAATATTCTGACGCGTTTTTTTACGAGCCATAGGATCAGAGATGGGCGAGCGAATTTCAGTAAGTAGCGCGGGCTCGCACTGGGACAGCGAGAGAAGAGAGCAGGATGGAGTAGGAAAAAAAGGGTAAAAATGAAGATGAAAGGAGAGAAAAGGGTGGGAAACTATCCGTACCATCGTTAGGTAAAGGCAGAATTAAAGCCGGAGATTTGGGCGTCTATCGTCCCGCACCCGGACGCTTATCGTCACTGTCCGCCTCGTGTTTGGAACCCACACACCGACGGGGACTGCGGCTTCTTTTTTCTCCATTCGGCGTCGTTATTTTTGGAGCAGCCTATTGACGTCGGATCGTTGCGGACACCATCCCACATTCGTCAACGGCGGCGACTCTTCGCGGTACGATAACGAGCGCATTGGTGGAAAATTACCTCTTTTTCGCTGTCCAGGTCCGTGAGAAGAGCTCTTGAGAGAGTGTTTTTGGGAGGAATTTCGGAGACAAAGGCCTGACATTTAAGAAGAGAGTGAATAGTGCTGCCAGTGCTGAGTTACCGACGATTTGCTACTGACTTCGAGGAGCATCCCGCCGAGTATTCGCCTAGTGTCACCGCTCTGTGTTGTGCTCTGTTTTTTGACAGACCTGTGCAGAATTCAACTACATGGTCCAGAGCCGGTGAGAGATACCTCAAAGTCACAGCCTCTAGCCCATAGCCACAGCACCAGCTGCTGACCCATCTCCAGCTACCCATTGCCCCATCCATTCCCCATGCACTTCCCCTTCATCCTCCTCCTCATCGCCCTTCCCTGCTGGGCCCTTCTCCCAGTTCGAGACTTCCGGGTGCCCTCCATAGCAGATGCTCCTCAGCGACGGGCGCTCATACGTGCGGCGACGCCCTGGCCCGTCACAAAGAGCAGATCGCTGGCCCCCACCATCACCCTCTCCAATTCCAGTCTCATGATCCTCCTGGACCCTTCGCGCTCCATCTACTACCTCGATGTGGACATCTTGCAGGGATCACAGTCCCAGACGTTGCCGCTTCTCTTGGACACTGGTAGCCCCTTCACATGGCTTTACAACGCCAGCTGCGACGCCGGTGCTTGTGACAGTGACTCAGTGGTCAAGTTCAACGCCCTGGCCGCCAAAACATCGCCCCTTGCGCCTTTCTCCTTGGAGTACTCTGGCGATACCGTGGATGGCGAATTGGTTCAGGGTGACCCCGCCGGATCGGTGGTGGTGGCGCTAGACCTGACACTCGCTGCTCGCAACTTAACGTTAGGTCTTGCCGCATCCGCGCCCTCCATCTTTGACGGCTACGCGGTCAGTGGCGTGTTGGGGATTCCCACCACAGCCACAGGCGCCCAGAACATTCTTCGCCAGCTTTACGACGAGGACGTCATTGATTATGCCCAGTTCCTGGTGCTTCTTCAGACCAACAGCTCTGCTTCCGTGGCTCTCTCAAACCCCAGTGACCTGTCGGCACTGCTCCCTCAAAATTACGGCGGCCTCGTTGCGTTTGGCTCTGCTCTAGCCGACTCCCAACCGTTCGGTTCAGACTCAGTGGTCGTAGATGTGGTACCTAATGCTGCTGACTACTGGCTCATGAACATCACTACCGTGGGTCTTCGTCCATCCAATGGTACCAGCGTTTCGCTAGAGACCGCTGTCGCCCTGGAGGCTTCACTGGCTACCTCTCTGGCGACTCCCCTGGCAGTCTCTAGCCGCCAGGCAATTTTGGATACGGGAACCACTGGCATGGTTTTGCCCAAAACCGATGCCGACGCCGTGCACGCGCATCTCTTTGGCGCCCACTTGGTGGTGGACGGCAAAGGAAACTACGCGTTTCCGTGTTCAATCTCGGACGCCACTATCGAACTCTCTGTCACGGGGACCGACGGAAAGTCCCAGACCCTCACGATGGCTTCTGCTTACTTTATGGGTAATGCCTACACGTCCTCAGGACTCTCGGGCTACTGCGCCTCTAAAATCCAGGGCACTGGATCTACAGACCTCTGGATCTTAGGCGCCAACTTCTTGAGCCAGTACCTCACCACCTTTAGCATGCAGAACCGCACACTTGAGTTCACCGTCGTGGGCAATGCGAGCTATTCGCTCGAGGTCCCTGCTGCCCGCAATGTCTCGCATACCCTGACGCTGCATTCTACAGCCTCGTCCACATCGACTACCTCCGCCTCGCACTCAGCCACTAGCACTTCTGCCACCAAAAACGCAGCCCAGCCCGCCGCCTCCAGCCCGCTTCTTGCGACGCTTTTTTTAGCACTCTGTCTCATGGCCTAGTGCCTCAATAGAACCCTAAGAACTGCTGTAGCTGTTGCCTCTATCTCCAGTTTCTGGAGTCTGCTTTAGTCTCCAGAGCCTTGTGCCGTTATACTTCCGGCCAAATCGCGCTCCTCATTCAGTGACCCTCTCTATCTGCTGCCGGCAGGACTTTGCTGAGTACCTGCGAGCATCGTAGGCCACTAAGACCCTAGACGACCACATCCATGTCCTCATACATACCCGCATATGAAGCATCTAAAAACATTCTTGATACATTCATGTAGACATTACTAGGGCTACTTCCGAGTGATGCTGCTCGACTACGTATCACATACTTCTTTCTATTCTTTTTTTTCAATGCCAATCGGCTGCCTGGTGTAAAAGTGACCTGTCAGTGACCTTCGGGTGCGGCGCATAAGCACACATTATGAGCGGGCTCACCTTCCGTCCCGTCAGCTACGAGTCCAAGCTATTCCTTGCCCCAGTCTGCTTCTTACTCACTGAGAACTGAACTCCTTGCGATTCCATGATCGTCACTTCCTCTATAGGCGCTCAATTGTCATGGCTTCTTCACTCTGTCGCTCATGAGCTACACCGAAAAACCACATTACCTCTCATTTCTTCGATAAGCTCCCTATATTCCTATTATCAATCTATTGAGCTTGTAGAAACTCTCCAAAGGAGGAGGGTTGGCTGACAAGAACAGCCTCAAGGTGCAACTCGTCGTAGCCTTATGATCCCTCACGTAAGTCTTGCCACAATACTCGGGTGCTGAAAGTCCCGTTAGTGTTAAGTTATCAGCCTCACGTTATCACACACAACCAGCCCAAGACCGCGTACATTAGGCCGACTGGATAAACTGCCAAGAGGACACGGCCCGGCAATACACCCGAGCACTTCAAGCTCAACACGCCTGAAAATGTGCTCCACGCGCACAAAATCACCATCACAAGAAGCCGAATTAGCTTCCACTTGATCACCAAAGAGCACAACAAGCTGCCGACAACAACAGGGAATACCGAGTAGCCTGTGGCGCTGACGGCGCTCATGAACGAGATATTGCCTCCTAAGAGCTGAATATTGAGACCGATAACAAGAGAAAAAAGCCAAAAGAAGGAGAAAGTACCCGAAAAAACCACGTTCGTTTGGTGGTTGGGTGCAGAAAATCCGAGTGCCACCGCATACGTCAAGGAAAAAACAAGCGGTCCCCAGAGGTCCCAATCCAAAGCTGCGGGAAGTTCAGAGCCAGAATTCTCGTCCTGGTGGTCTTCATCGTCTGAGATGGAGAACCGCGTGACTTCAGGATCGTCGCTGGCCCCAACCTGATTCTCATAAAGCCGGCGCAAATGCTGCTGTTGTTTATTGGCTAACGCAGCAAGCTGAACGGGCCAGACAACCGCCGCAAGTCGCCTTCCAATCTGCTGAAGGTCCCGCCTAAGCGTGTGCCACACAGGCTCGTCCAAGGTATCTCCTCCGGAGTACTGCAGCTCGCGCACTTTGGCAGGCCCTAAGCCCGATGAAAATGGCGGAAAAGCCGTTGAAAGGTCGACCTTCGGGGTTGTAAAGCTAGCGAAGGAAAAAAAGCCGCCGTTTGCGGCGGAATTGGCGCTGTTGGAGGCGCCGTTGGTGTTCTGGTAGGTGGATCCAGAGCCTCTAGGGGCGCCCGCGCCCAGTGCTGGGGTACCCAATGGCGTGCTATCGGTGTCTGGCTGCACGTACTGGCCCAGACCAGCGCTGGGATCGTTCCATTCGGCCATTGATGCGGTGAGTGTGACAAGATGCTGGGGGTGAGGTCCAGTGTCAGACCATTGGCTCTTTCATGCGCTGGCAAATTCCTGCAGACAGAGCACACCAGAGGTCAGCACCAGATCAGGCCCTGAAGGCCCCGGTATCGCTAAAGCGTCCATTTCTGGGGTGAACTGATCTGGCTACAGAAGGTAAGTGGGGTGTCTATTGAAAGGTATGAAAAAACATTGGACCTAAATAAAAAAATCAATTGGGAACTAAATGATGTCTATGGGGTTTGGGCACGCAGGGGGTGCCAAATAGCGCCTCTCCTCGCTGTACCGAAATTGGAGCTGGGCCCTGGCGAATGCCGGCAATAGTCTGGCTACTCTATTGCGCCACCAAGCAGCCCGCCCTGGTCCTCTATACCCGCCTCCTCAGACCAGCGCTGGGCCTTTCTCTTCCGGGCTCCCGGCCTTCTCCTTCTCTGCTGGGGCCTTCTCTTTCTCTGGGTTCCTGGGGATCTCGCGTAATACACGCGCTGGAACACCCCCGACAACGGTATATGGCGGTACATCTTTTGACACCACGGCACCTGCTGCAATGACGCTGTGGTCACCCACAGTAACCCCCGGTAACACGACGGCATTTGCGCCTACCCACACGTTGTCGCCCACGTAAATTGGTAGCGCAGTCTCCACCCCCTGGAGTCTTTGTTCGGGATCCACAGGATGAGTGGCTGCTGTGAACGTCACATTGGGCCCCAAGAGCACATTGTCACCAAAAACGATCAAGCTACAGTCTAAAAACGTGGCGTTAAAATTGGCGTAAAACGCCTTCCCAAGCACAACGTTACAGCCGTAGTCCACATAGAACGGCGGTTCCACATAGACGTCTGGCTGGACCAGCCCAAAAATTTTGCTGAGAGACTCGTACCGGGCCCGCATGTACAGCGAGAAATCGTTGCCATGGTCCTGGAGGCGGATCTGGCCGTAGTCTGCCGTGAGCTCGTTCACCCGAAGGCGAGCGAGAGTGAGGTACTCCACCATCGAATTGTAGGGGGCGCCCACGAGCATCTGCTCGTAGTCGTGGCCCCGTGGTACGTTCTGGAGATGCTCGTACGCATAAGCCACGAGATTATCAATTGGGGCGGGCATCGGTAATCGAGAAGAGCTTGTGCAACTGCCAGTGCCCTGCCGCCGATGTGCTACCCCAAGCTCCCGATTGCCCTAGGCTCCTGATTGCTACGCTCCGCGCGCGCCAAGATATTGCCGCCATGTCCGGGTAGCGCCAGGGCCTGTGGCGCTCAGCAGCTCTGGCCCTGCGTAAGGCTCCAACTGAACGGCCTCTGGAATGGGGCGGCCACTGGAGCGGCCTCTGCTGGCCCGGTAGTTGCTACAAGAAGGACATGCTACAGGTAGTGGGACAGGACGCGTGAAATTTACTCTTCAAAAACGTCAGTGCCGCTCCAGAAGGGACGACAGGTTCTGACAACACCCTCCTTCTCAGACAAAGAGCTCAAGGCATCGTAGTCAGCCTGGTCCAAGCGGAAGGTCTCCAAGTTGGCGATGATGCGTGAATCGGTCACAGACTTAGGCAAAACTACCACATCCCTCTGCACTGCCCACGACACGATCACCTGGGAGGGGCTGACCTTGTACTTCTCTGCAAGTGAGTTCACCAACTGGTACTTGAGCAAGGGGGCGCCCTCGGATCCCAATGGCGAGTAGTACTCCGCCACAATTCCCTTCTCTCTGAGGTAATTCAAGAGATCGTCCTGGGGCAACAAGGGGTGGCCCTCGATCTGATTGACAGCAGGGACCACAGTTACCTCGGGGTCAGCAAGCAAGTGCTCGAGCTTGGGCTTACTGAAGTTACACACTCCGATCGACTTAACTTTGCCAGTGGAGAGTAACTTCTGCAACTTCTTGTAAGTTTCTGGATAATCGGAGAAGTTGTAGGTGCCATCAGCCTGGAGGTGTGCGGGCCAGTGCATAAGGTAGAGGTCAATGTACTCCAAGCCCAATTTCTGGAGCGACTCCTCGAGCGCCTCTTCCACACGATGGTGGTCAGCGTTCCAGAGCTTGGTGGTCACAAAAATCTCTGACCGCGGGACACCCGACTGACGGATTCCTTCACCCACCTCGGCCTCATTGCCGTAGATGTGTGCGGTGTCAATGTGGCGGTAGCCGTTCTGGAGCGCTACTTTGACGGCGTGAGTACCGGCGCCAGGGGCAGAGGCCCTCCAGGTTCCCAAACCAATGGCTGGGATCTGGTGACCCGAGTTCAATTTGAGCGTGTGTGTAGTTTTTGATAAAGACATGGTAAAGTAAAATAGCAAGTTGTTTGTCTATGGCTTTAGTCCCTGGATCCTGGGGACTACCGCTTCTTATACTCCGTGAACAATACGCCGGTCCAAATGCGGCCTTAGTCAGCAGCAACTTCGGAAAAATACCGCTACTGCCTGCCCTAGAACCTTCTCCTACGATCTGTCCTTCCTTCTCATTGTAATTCTTGCCAATCCAGCAGTCTGTTGCTTTAAATAGTCAGCCCCTCGTTTGCATTGGCCATTCTGAGCATTTCTCGACCTCTGTCCTCGTGCCAGCCCCTTAATTGTCCCCATTCTGCCACCGGAACGTGCCCAACAATTACCGAAGAAAGCTCGTCCTGCGCTCCGAGCCACGATCCTCGCGGCTCCAACCTCCTCCCCCACACGTAAGCCCCAGTCCCCCACGCGCTGTCAAAGTGTAACCTCCAGCTCTAAGCCCCCGCCACCAGCCCATCTGTTCCCACCCTCAGGCCTCCTCTCCCAGGTGGCCCTGTGCACCGCTTTGGCATGTCTCCTGATTCCCTCCCCTTGGCTCTCTATTCCCGTCTCCCGCTGGCTCTCTGTTCCTCTCGTCCACTGGTCTCTCTCCTATCGCACTTGACTCTACCCCTCTCAGCTCACGATTTGAACCTACGGAGTATTCTTTTCCGTGATCTTCCTCATGAGACGGGTCCAAATCCGCGCAGAGATTGCAGCGGCCCCACAGACAATGCCCGAAAGACCGTCCAATATCCCTCCTTAGGCCATGTAAGGATGGCTTCGGTAGACTCAGGTGTCTTTACCCTGTGCGAGAGCTAACCTGTCACAGCACAGACAGCTCCCTTCTTTTCGAACTCATAGATTCGCAAACAATAGATCTTAGTATTCCACATCCTTAATTAAGTGAATAGAATCATTGCCCCGCTCATCTACAAAATTTCATTCCTCCATCAATTTACTATCTCTTCTCCTTCATGGCCTTCCCTTATCCTTTTGCCGGCCAAAAAAGCTTAGCATCTTGCTCGATTCCGACCTCTTGCTGTCTTCAGAATTGAGACTTGTGGTCGATTTGGTGCTGTGAAGGTCCTTTACTCGGAATCCAGACGCTGGACCTTGCTCTGGGATCGATTCTTTGTGCTTGTTTCGACCCTTTAGTCCCAAAAGTCCGTGCTTCCGGGCACGTGAAATCTTCGATGAGTCTGACTCGATCGAATTTGTGTCTGACGCTGAGCTCGCCCCTCCGCCGGACTTTCCCTCATCCGAAACGGTGTTGGTTCGGGCCAACAGGTGGCTCAAGTTGAACAAGAGCCCATGCGGCTTGCGGGAGCCAGTACTTTCCGCAGTCTGCGCCCGCAGTAATGCGTACGGGGCCTCGTATTGAGGCAGCGAAGGTGCCCCAGGCGCTGGGGTGCCGCTAGCGTTCGTGGTAGAACCGGAAACGGCCTGGCTTCCGGAAATAGGGCCCTCTGGAACCTGCTTCCGACCCTCGGAACTTAGCTCGATTTCCGAAGACGAGGGACCCCGAGTGAGCTGCGGAGCGGTCGGATGCCGTCCCAACTTCTTCTCCTCGCCCCGCCGGACCCGCTCATCGCGAGCCCTCTGGTCTCGGTGCTCCCGCTGTTCCCGCTGCTCGCGAGTTCGCTGCTCCTTCTGTTCCCGAACCCGTTGTTTCTCGTCCCTCAGCTTCAATTTCTCGTCTTTTTTGATCATCTTTGTGATGCGCTTATCCACCTCTTTGTTATCGGAAAATGACGATTTTTTAGTGGTGAAGGGAAGGATCCGAGGAAGCTGTGGGAAGCCCCGCGTACTGCGCTCGGTGGCATCGGTACGATCCGTGCGTACTGAGGACATCGTCAGGATCGACGTGTTCGATGGCATCGAGCGCTGGAGTGAGCCGCGATGCGAAGAGTCCGCAGAAGCCTCGGGTTGAGGTCCATGCGCAGAGATCTGAGGCACAGGTCCAGAAGTCAGGCCCGCCGTCACTGGTCCCTGCGGTGAAGTCAACGCGCCCACATTTCGTGCAGTAGTTCCAGCGGCGTCTGCAATTCCCTGCGCAAAGTTTCCAACGGTCCGTACGCCAGCAGCCGCCGCGTTGAGCCCCTGGGCTGTGAGCAGAAGTCCTGCAATTGAGGGGGTACTGCTGCCTGTATGGACAGGAGCTCCAGCCGTCCGAGCACTTGGAACTTGCCCTGTGGCATCTGCGGAGCGAAGCTCTTTCCGCCGGCGCTCCAAGTGCTCGATCGCAGTTTCCATCCCTCCACGCCACCGCTGGAGGATCTGCGACATTTGCCGAGCATTTAGAGCACGGAGCATCAATTTGATGTCGCTGGTAGCGGCTCCCATCTCGTAGATTAAGTCCACAGCGTGGTCACTTGGCACGGGCCCCAGAGGCGACACCAAACGCTCAAGCGTCAACGCACCCATATTTTCCGCGTCGTCCTCCTCCTCATCCTCGAGCGCTGTTTGAAAGTCGCTGGAACCGCCGCTCTTGTCGAAAATTGATTTTGAGCGTGGCCCGAGGTTCGTGGCGGGGTCTTTGGTGCGGAGGTACCCGAGATCAAAGTCCGCGTCGTCGTCAGACGTGGAGGATGAAGAGGGGCCCGTTTCGCTCGCGGAGGGGGCGGACGAAGCGCCTGGAGATGCCTGCGGTGATGCTCCGGGCGAAACGGCCGGTGAGACTGAACGGGGAGGTTGAAGACGGTGGGCCAGTTCCAGCGTCTGAGGGGCGGTTTCCAGCACTGGAGCTGAAACGATATCGTCCTGTTTTGACTTCCCTGGTTCTGGCTCCCGTCCTGCAAGTTCTGAGCCTGCTCCTTTATTCCCTGAAGACTCAGCTGTAGCCTTCGCATCAGAAGCCGAATTCGCCCCCGTTCGCCGCCGCTGCGCATTTCGGTTGATTTCCGAGCTTTTGATCAACAAATTCATGTCCAAATACCCGTCGTCAACTGTATCCACCAAGCCCTCGTACTCATCGAGCGGAAATTCCATGTCCACGTGCTCTCCCGTGGCCCTAACTAGGGCAAAGAACCGCCGCTTCAAGCGCCGACTCTCACCAATTACAAAGTTCTCTATCCGCCCAATGATTCCAAACAAAACTTCACAAATGAGGTCGTATAAAAGGGGAGCCTTGAAGAACTTTGAAATCGCTAAATTGTCCAATGTTGTCGGCACCAAAAGCCACTTATTGCCCACCTGTCCTGTGTATAGAAATTCACAGAAGCCCCTGACGGAAACGGTCGGGAAAGGGATGTACATCTTGCGAGGAATGAGCGAGGGCTCCATTCGGAAATGGCCGTCGTCACTGGCAGTGAAGTCCAAAAGACTGTTCCCGAAAAACGCCGGGTCCCCGGGGTCGGTGGGGTCGCTAGCAGAGTCCTGCCGAGGTCTTTGGGAAGACTGCGATACCTCCTCGCTCATGGCAACATTCAGCGACTTCTTCGACAAACTCTCAGCAGATTCAGACTCGGAGCTATCGATGAGTGTGGCAGAGGACCCGACCCGTGCCGCGGGGCCTTCCAATGCTTCGCCTGTTGACACCCCGCTCGGTCCCAGCACCGAATTTCGCGGCGACATCATCGGCGAGTCGCGCGGCACCACGTTCCGTAGCATCGTCAACGTGTGCACGAGCGAGGCGCGTGGCGAGTTCATGTCGCTCGAGCCGCGCCGCAGAGTCGAGCGGAAGCTCAGCGTCTGAGGTACCGCCGGAATGGGCTCGTCAGGAAGTGGAAGCTGCGCCGGGATCTCCAGAAGGTGCGCATTCAAAAGCGAGCTGGCACTGGTGAGCGAGGTATGCGATTCGCGCCGACCCGAAGCACCGGAGCCTCCTGGGATAGCAAGCGCGCCCCCAAGTGCAGCACCGAGGGTTGCCCCAAGCTCCTCCGCCTCGTGGGGGTCGACCGAGGATGCCACACGGTTGGCAGTGGGCCGCTCGAGAAAGTTTTCACTATCTCCGTCCCGTGACGGTGAATCGTCCACCACACTCCGCACCTTATCTAAAGATGAGCCGCTGGACGAGTCCTGGAACGGAAGCCGAAACTGCGGGGCGTCTTTCTTCAGAATCTTGGGCTTTGGCACCGGAAGCGACAAGTGGAACGCAAAGCCCTTGGCCCCGGGGGACGTCCCTGGGGTGGCGTTTCTGGACGAGTCGTCGCCCAAGTCGCTGGGAACTGCATCCAGAGGCTCGGAGCGTCCCATGCCGTCACTGGGCCCCACCAGCTCCTCTGAAGACTCTGCTCGCGGAGCATTGACCCCGATTTCACTGTCGGTGCTGCTGACCGGGGCCTCTGAGTACACCTCCAGGCGCGGTTCTCCTAGTTCAGCCAGCGCAGTAGCCCCCAGGAGTCGTTTCGAGCGACGGGACCCCGCAGAGCTTGTGGAATCTTTGGAAAGGCGGAGGTCCTGGGCGTCGGCCAACTGGTTCGTCTCGAACCGATGCACCGCCTGGACATAGCCGCGCGAAAGCAACTCCACGAAGAAGCGCCCCCATCTTTCAATGAGCACATTCAACGATACGGGAATGCGATCTCCGTTCGCAGACACCAACTCAAAGTCGGAGACCAAGTCCCCGTAGCGGTCGAGGGTCACGCGGCCAAGCGTCACCGCTGCGGGCGGAAACACGGAGCGGATGGTGGTGAAATTCGTCTTTGGAGCGGCGTAGTGGACGTAGTCGTCAAACGAAATCGCCTTTGCCGCATCGGGAGACTGCCCCAGCTCGTCACCAGGGCCGTGGGCCGGGGTTGACGTGGGGCTCCCTGGGCCGCTTTCTCGCGCCAGTGCGACCGCCGATCCGACCGCTTCATTGCCCTCCAGGTCGTAGAATTTCGTCTCGCGCGTGTGGATCCGCTCGCGATCGCTGTAGTCGCTGGCATCGGAGTCTGACTCGGCGCTGTAGATGCCGAGAAAGTCGCTCTCATCAGTAGCAGAAAGGTAGAGGTCGTCCGGCGATATCTGGCCGCTGGCCCCGGCAGAAAAAGTGCGAGAGCTTCCAGAGACCGGCGCACTAACTGCAGCGTCCGACTTGAGTAGCTCGCTCGCGGAGCTGAACACCTCGTCCTCGGAAACTAGTCGGCCGATTCCGGCGGTGGTGCGGGCGTCAATGAGCCGCGCCGCGGTCCGAGCTGCCTCTGCCACCTGCCACCGATTGCGGTGCCCCCGGTCTGCCAACTCCACGCTCGCCAAGATGTTGGTGATGGGCAAACTGACGGTCAACATCGAGCTGAAGAAACGGATGCTACTGGTAGTTCGGGACGTCAAAAAGTTCCCTAGAAGAACCACCTTGTGGTGTGACTGCCATGCAAAACCCCCCCAGAACCGGTGTGCCCCGTAGTCGTGGCCGCAATAAATATTGAGCCGTGACCATTTGCCCGTGGGGATATTGAATATGAAGATGGAGATGTCAAATTCCCCTGGAAGGAAGCCCGTGATCACGATGTTGCCACCAAAAAGGCCGCCGGTGGGGTACCGGAGGTTGTAGGGGATGGTAGGCGCGTTGGCGGGCTGACTGGTAGGGGCAGCGTTGGCTCCTGCGCTTCCTGGGCCCGCAGTGTTGGCATCCAGGGCTCCGCTAACGCTGCCACGAATATTCCCGCTCGATCCCGCCACGCCCGGTGCATCCAGTGCACCCAGCTTGCGCGCACTTTGCTTCACGATCCGCCCGCGCTTGACGTTCCGCCCTATTGGGAACGAGAGCAAGGGGTTCTGGTACTCTTCGCGCTTCAGTACCACGGGGGTGTACACAATCACCGACTCAAGACGTGACGTGGTCGTGGTCGTCGTCACAGCGGTGGTCGGCGTCGTGTGTCCGCCCACCTTGTCGGGCACGTGACCCACGTCTGTCGTCCGCCGCTTGTGCTCGTACCGATGGTCCGTTTCCTCTGTCACGTTCATGAGGATGCTATTGGTGTAGTCGATGTTCAAGAGATGCTCCGGATTCACATTGGCGAAATTGGCGAGGCCAGTGGTGCGGTCACGCGCGGGATCGCGTGTTCCCACTACCAAATTGGCATTTGCGGTGATGTACTCGTTAGCAACAAGATCAAAAATGGCATTGGAGAAAAGAGGCTCGGAATTGGCGTCCTTTCCGCCTGCGATGAGGATGCCGAAGTGCCCCTTGCGGCCAAGGGGCGTTAGAGAGTAAATGGCGGTCATCTTGTGCAAATAGCGCGGGGTGGGCACATGAGGATCCGTTTCGTGGCCAGAGCCGTCGTGGAGGAGGCGCCATTTTTTCTTCTGGAGATTGAATTCCCAAAGGTCATTGGTCGGGAAGAGCGAGTTGTGGTTCGATGTTTGGTTTTTTGAGGGATCTGTGCTGTGTCCCGGTGCGTGGCTCGCAGGTGCGCCCGGTGAGTTCGGGGGGGAGATGGCGGAAGCTTCCGCGCCAGACCCTCCCACAACCAACCCTCCGAATACGTAAACGCAATTGTTGGTGGCACACACCTCGTGGAGCAAGCGTGGGGATGGTTTTGGGTCGCCGGGTGCCACGTCTACCCGGAGCCACTCCTTCTCAAGGAGTTTGAGGTAGAAAAGCTCGCCGGAAACGTAGCGCTCAAGCTGCCCGCTTTTGGCGTTGTTGATCTTCAGCTCAAACACTCGCAAGATCTCGGGGATGGTGTGGGACTGAATTTCGAGGCCAATGGTGAGGCCTCCGTGGGTGAACACCAACGAATTGTAGAGGGTAGCGGCAGATCCAGTGCGCACGTTGAGGTTGTAGCGGTCATCCTTCTCGATCGGGGGAAGCTGTAGCTGGTAGCAGGTGCTCGAAGAGCTGCTGATGGCTGACATGGTGAGAGGTGCGTAGTGGAGTGTCGGTAGCCAGGGACGTTCGTCACACCTTGGGCCTGATGCTTAATTCTGGGCCTGAGTGCGGGTCTGATCCCGAGACTGGCGTTGTGCTGGGCTCTTACGCTAGTTTCGAGTGCTGCGCCTCAACAGTCTTTTGGCAATGATTTCTCGCCCTTTCTCGCCTCTTTGCGCCTCTTCTAGGCCTGAGCTTGTGGTATGGGCCGCTGCTAGGTGTATCCCTGGGCTTCCTCGCCCCATGTTCCCCGACGGCATATAATATGGCCCTGCAGATAGCCCAAGAGAGGGGTGCCATAGGTCGACTGAGAGCGGCAGGCCCGGAGCGCGCGAGCAGAGCGTAATCGCCGGGGCTTCGCTAGTGCGCCTAATGGGACACCGAGTCCGCCCCGCCATTGGGCCAAGCCTTTGCACTGCAGGTCCAGCCAGAAACCGCACAGGCCTCCTCCTCAGTCTGCTTACTGGTTACAATGACCCGCAAAGGTGACTCTTCGGCCTGGGCGTCCACCCTGCAACCACCGAAAGGAATCCCCGTGCTATCTTCGCAGATCGCTGTCTTGCTGAGCATTGCTTACGTCTGACATAAGCATTGATAGGGGAGCGGCTGGTGGAGCCCTCGGAAGTCGCTTGAGTGGAACCGATGTTCCGGGCAGCCAGCCGTCGCACCTCGAAAATCTGCACCCCCGGTTCGATTACCTCATAGGTTACACAAAACAACAGCTGCCTCGACCCTTGCCCCTACTCATGCGTTGACCCTCACCACAC
Organism: Chernovozyma palmyrensis; assembly: GCA_030558275.1. Lineage (NCBI taxonomy): Eukaryota > Fungi > Ascomycota > Pichiomycetes > Serinales > Debaryomycetaceae > Chernovozyma > Chernovozyma palmyrensis. The sequence goes on from JAJMSF010000002.1 coordinate 138,178, forward strand.
CGCCCTGTCTTTCAGCCAGTGGCCCCAGTTACCGCAAATCCCCCGATTTTGTCTGTTGTTGTATACAGAGTCGACAATTGAACTTTATCTTTTGCTCTTGACCGATTGCCTGTTCTGGCTGTCAATTGTGAGCTCACATTTCAATTGCTCGTGACTCCACCCCATCAATTGCGCCGGTGATTGCTTGTAAGGACTTCAAATTGCGCCCTGGACTCTCAATTACTCCCACGGATACTAATCCCCACGGTGACTGAATCTCCATCCGTTGTCAATTTCCCTTCGGCTATAAATTTCCCCACCCGCTACTAATTTCCCCACCCGCTACTAATTTCCCATCCGCCCCCATGTCCGTCCCTGAGAAGCCCTCGACTTTAAAAAAGTTGGCGTCTTCCGACACCTGGGTGTCGCCCTTCCGTACCGGTGGCCAGCGCAAGAACCTCCACAAGGAGTTGAAGGAGGAAAACTCCATCCAGCGCATCAGCGTCCCCCTGAAGTTCACCGCGCACCCAACGCTTGAAGCTGAAGCCAAACGCGCTGCGGAGAAGGCTGAAGCTGAAAAGGCCGAAGCTGAAAAGGCAGCAGCGGAAAAGGCTGAGGCCGAAAAGGCCGAGGCCGAGGACGCAGACGCCGCACGGCCCACCGACGAAGCTGATGGTGAGGACACTGAGGCAGACGCCAAGACAGCCCCTGAGACTGCCGACGGCGAAGTTTCCCCAGAGACTGCTCCTAAGGCTTCTGCCAATGGCGAAGCTGCCACCAACGCCGAGAATGAGGAGTCGAACTTTTCCGTGCGCTCCTTGAAGGACGAGCCCATCGACACACCACGGGGCGAGCCTGAGTCGGGCCCAGCGCCGACATCAGCAGATGCTGAGGCTGAGCCCGCGTCCCCTGAGCCAAAGGTTGAAGCTGAGACTGTGGCCCCTGAGGCTCAGGCTGAGGCTGAGGACCCTGAGGCGGAGGCTGAAGCTCCTGCTGTTGCCCCAGCCCCTCGGCCCATCCCCCTGGAGATTGAGGACAAGCCAGCTCTTGTTAGTCGTTACCAGGAGCTCAACAGCGCCGCCTCGGAAGCTGCTGACCGCACATTGGACGACCCCCAGCGGGTGATTGACCTCGGGTCCGGTCTCAAAATGACCCACCAGCAATTGATGGCGATTGCCTCCAAGCGTGTTGCTCCAGTGCTTGCCACCATCGACACCGAGGTTCAGAAGACACGTGCCGAGGACGAGATCAAGCGTCAGCAAGAGCTCGACTCCAAGGTCACCGGCCATGAGCGCAAGCTCCAGGGGTATTTTGACCGCCACGTGACCAAGATCGGCAAGGTCCGGGCCAAGTTCGACGCCGAGATCTCCAAGAAGCTTGAGGATTTGACCCGTCTCATGACCAACGCCGACGTGGCGGCGGCGACGTTTGCTACCACCACCGAGGAAGAGATCACCCAGGCGAACGAGGAGTTCAAGCAGCGTGAGCTGGACGCCGTGACTCAGCACGAGCACGACCGCGAAACTTTGGTTCAGAACCACGAGGAGCTTACGGCCACGAAGAAGCAGGAGCTTGAGGACACGCGCAACTCGCAAGAACTGACGACCCAGGAGATTGAGGAGCTCCAGGAGAAGAAGACGAAGCTTGCGGATGAGAACTCTGAGCTCGCCGCCAGACTCGAGGAGCTCACAGCTGAGTACCAGGCACGCGCCGATGAGTTGCTGGCGTTGAAGGCGCAGCACGAGGAAAAGGAGGCTGCTATTGCCAAGAACGAGTCCACCACCGAGGAGTTGAACCAGAAGCTCGCCGAAACTGAGGCTGCCATCGAGACCAAAACCACCACCCACCGCAACCTTGGGGCGGAGGTTGGACTCCTTGCGGGTGCAGTGACCGCCTATGCCGCACGCTTGAGCACTTTGCGCTCCGAGAACAATGAGCTACCGAAACGGATCGAGTCTGCGCGCGAAAAGACCCGTGGATGGCAGAACGAGCGCCAGCTGGTGGCAAAGAAAGTGGCTCTAGAGCACGAGCGCCAGCGTGCAGAGGCGCTCGAGGAGATTGAGACGCGCCGGGTGAAGGAAGAAGCCGAGCGCCAACGCAAGCGCGAGGAGGAGGAACGTATCGCCGCAGAGAAGGCAGAGGAGGAGAAGAAGAGAGCGGAGGAGGAAGCCAAGGCGAAAAAAGAGGCGGAGGAGGCCAAGGCGAAGAAAGAGGCAGAAGAGGCCGCGAAAAAAGCGGAGGCCGAGGCGGCTGAGCGCGAGGCTGCTGAGAAAGCGTCTGCTGGCGCCAGTGGAGGCGGAGTGAGCGCTGGAGCTGCTGCTGCTGCTGGCCTTGCCGGCGGCGCCCTTGCTGGCGGAGCGCTCGCTGGCGCGAACGACTCCTCTCTCCAGCAGTTGTCTCTCCCCCAGCACGCGCAGGACTCACGGGTGCAGTTCCGGCTCCAGGAGCAGGAACGTCTCGCCCGTGAGCGCGAAGCGAACGACACGACGTACATCCAGCGCAAGGAGCAGAGCGAGCAGGAGGTCATAGCACTCCAGGAAGAAATTGACAATTTGACCCAGCAAAAGTCTGACAAGGCAATTGCGGCTCGTGCCGAAGCCGAGCGTTTAGCGCAGGCAAAACTCGAGGAAATTGACAACCTCAAGGCGGAGCACGAGGAACGGCTCCGGCTCTTCCAGCAGCGCTTGGACTTCGAGGAATTGCAGCGCACCCGGCTCTTGGAGGAGGTTGAGAACTTGAAGAAGATCCGCGAGTTGCGTGAGGAGAAGGCGCGGCTTGCGCTCGAGCTCTCGGCAGAAGCCCGTGCTGACGACATCCAAAAATTAATCGAAGAGCGTGAGCTTGAGGTCACGCGCTTGTCGAAACAGATCGAATTGGACGACCGTGAGTTGTTCAAGCACCACACAGGGGCTGTTGCCGATATTGGAGCCGGAAGCAGCGCTGCGGAGTCCGCAGTTGCTGAGCCAAGTCGCAGCACTGCTCCACCCCCGGCTGCCCCAGCGGCCGTGGTTGCTTCGGGAAACAACTCCGCTCCTACACCCAAGGGGGCATCTGCTGCCATTGGTGCCGGTGCCGCTGGTGCGGCCATAGGTGCTGCAGTTGCTAGCACGGCCGCTGCGAACGCTACTGCCAAATCGCAGCAGTTCGCAGCCAATGCCACCAAGGCCGCTAGTGCAACCAAGTCCGCTGTCACCCCGTCTTCCTCTAAAAGGCACGGCAGTCTTTCCTCGTCGATCAAGCGTTTGCTGGGCCGTTTCCGGTCGTCCAAAGACTCTTCCCCGGAGCCCTCAAAAACCTCGGAGAAGTCTACCGAGCCAGCAGCCAAGACGGAGACCAAAGCCGCTGAGCCCAAAGCTGTTGAGTCCGAAGCTGAGTCGCCAAAGACGCAGGTGAAAAAGGTGGCCTCCGAGGACGCGTCGCTGTCTCTCAGTAGCGGCGTGCTGGTCTACGAAGAGGTCTCGGACGAGGAGTTCCAGCGCCACAAGAACGACCCAAGCTACATGGAGATTTCCAATGAGGAGTACGAGCGTGCCCAGGCAGCTTTATCCGATGTACAGGATCATTGAGGCTTCTTGAGCGTTGCTGGCTCGGACCGCGGCCCGGGCCAGCTTTTTTTACTTTGAGTTATTGAATGTATTATTTGTTTCTAGCAGGGGTCTTGTAATTGGAATTAGTACAATATAAATACCTTAACGAGGAACAATTGGAGGGCAAGTCTGGTGCCAGCAGCCGCGGTAATTCCAGCTCCAATGGTGTATAGTAAAGTTGTTGCAGTTAAAAAGCTCGTTTGAACCTTGGGTTTGGAGGGCCGGTCCGCTTAATTCGAGTACTGAACCCAACCGAGCCTTTCCTTCTGGTAACCTTGTGCCTAAATTCAGGATGTTTACTGGAAAAAAGAGCCTGTTGCAGGCATTCCAGGCTACTTTCTACAGGGTATGACATTCAAAGGATCTCTTTCTCTCTTTTTGGCTTTTTTATTTAACGCTCGGTGTCGACCACGTACCGGCCGAGAATTTGGCCTGTCTCCATCTCGGCGTAGATTCTAGGCAAGTCCGACAAGGGGGCGATTTTTATGGGGCAGCGGACGAAATGGCGGTGGAAGAAATCAATGGCCTCGCGAGTGTCGGCACGGTTTCCAACGTACGAGCCACGAACAGTGATGGATTTCACCACAGCATCGAATACGGGGACGTTAACGGAAGCATTGGCGGGAAGCCCTACCAAGACAACGGTACCGTTTTTCCGCACATATTGGATGGACTGTTGCATGGCGTTGGAGGACACTGAGACATTGATGACACCATGGGGCCCGCCATTTGTAGCAGCGATGACTGCCTTGGGTACGTCACGCTCTACCGAAAAGTCCACAAACACTTCTGCGCCTAACGAGTTGACCAATTCGCCCTTGTCCTTGCCGCCATCAATGGCCACCACTCGGAAGCCCATGGCCTTGGCGTACTGCACCGCCAAAGAACCGAGTCCACCACCGGCGCCCGAAATGGCCACCCACTGACCTTGCTGCAAATCGGCGGACTTGAGTGCTTTATACACGGTGACACCCGCACAGAGAATGGGAGCCACCTCCGCCAAGTCGGTGCCCTCTGGGATCTTAGCCGCTTGTACCGCGTCAGCAGTAGCGTATTGTTGGAACGAACCGTCGTGCGTGTAGCCGGACAAATCAGCGAGGTCACAGTTGGATTCATTGCCTTCCTCACAGAGCTCACAGTTCATACAAGATCCATTGAGCCATTTGATGCCTGCGAGATCGCCAAGTTTCCAGCCTGTGACGCTGGCTCCCATCCCCACCACGACTCCTGCCCCCTCGTGGCCACCCACAAGAGGGAGCTTCGTGGCGAGTGGCCAGTCACCCTTCCATGCGTGGAGGTCGGTGTGGCATACGCCCGAGTATTTGACATTGATCAAGAGCTCGGTGGGCTTGGGGGTGGGCACTGGGATGGTTTTGTACTCGAGAGGCCCACCGTTGGTCTCAAAAACAACAGCCTTCTGGGTGGTGGGAATTCCTGGTGCAAACACTGCACTGGGGCCGCCAGATGAATGTGAGTGGGAGCATGATGACGAGTGGGCTCTGGCACTGGCGATAGTGCGGGCGAGAGAGACGCTGGCGACTCGGGTGCTTAGCGCCCTATAGAGGACCGTCTGGAGCATGGACATTGCTAGTAATGAAACAGAAGCTTACTGCTACTGTCCAGCGGCTGTTTGTTCTGGTGCTGCTGGGTGTGCTGGGTGCTCTGGTGTCTGAGCCGTCGGATCTGAGCTCGGTCTTAAGCGCAGCCAGATCTCAGAACCTGAAAATCTGGAGATCAAGGCAGGGGGTATCAGTGCTGTCGATCGATAAATGCCCGGAATTCGAGACAAGTGCAACAAAATCTGTGCTCAGCCTGGAATACGTGAAGAGGCACAGAAGTTTCAATGGCCCTTTGGTGTGCTTCCACTGAATCTCTCGCCTTTATATAGGCCCCAATGACATCCAGCGTCAGCCACCGCCAGCCGCCTCGTACTTTGAGAACCATCCGATCGCTCTCGTAATTCTCAGATGGCCTAACTCGCGGCGTTAGCGACGGGATGCTCCCACAACAGACAACGGCCCCGGCCCCACCAACGGCGTGTCAACTCAGGGTCTGATTTTCTGAGCCTACGCGGGGGTCACTCAATCGCCTCATAATCCATGCGCACGAGTGCCAGCAAGTGCCGGAAGTGCCGAATCGATGCCAGCGATTAGTTGATCTCCGGCGCCTCCCTCGTGATCTTCCCCGGATCTTGCAGGGCAAGACCTTTATTCGCCTTGGTATCACCCCACGTCCCCTCTGGGTTACCAGTATCTCTTGCTACTCTTTCCCTTGGTCAAGCCCTTAACACTCACCTTTCCAGCGCTAGATAAATTCTTCCCGTTCTCTGCTGTGCTCTCGAGTAGTCCAAGGAGCCCGTGCCTAAGTTTCTGTCAGGTGTAGCCCAGTTCCTGACGTCGCTAACAGAGCGTGAAAGAAACGAACTCAAGAGATGGAGAGTGACCTCCTGCTTCGGTATCTGCTTCGGTGTCTATAGCAGCTCAGTATCACGTACATATTCGTGGGGGCGCTTGTATTGGCCCGTAGCAGAGCGTCTTCTACTCTACTCGAAAGATATTTTTTTGCCCTGCGAAGGGACGATGGCAGCGCTGGCACGCTGGGCAGTGGCCAAGGCCACACTCGACTTCATTCTCTTGGAGGGGCCGTTGTGATCGGTGACAGGCCGCCTCTTGGGTTTGGGTGCGCGCAGAGGCTCGTGGTCAGCCGTCCGCTCCCGCTCTGGTGCACGCTCCCGATCTGGTACCCGCTCCCGTCCTGGCGTTACCTCCGAGGTCCTGGCGAAGCCTTCGCCAGAATCTGCCGTGTGCTCAGCGCGCTCGCGGCTTCTCTGTCCTGGGTTCCGCTTGGAGCGATCTTCACCATACTCAAGGCGCAACGGGCGGTTGATGAGTCGGCGTGTGAGTTTCGACTTCAACGCAGCCGTAGGCCCTGTCTCATCCTTAAAATCAATGAATGCAAAGCCCTTGCATTTCCCTGAGTCCTCGAATGTCGCCATCCGAATCCTCACGATCTCACCACAGTGCCGAAAATGTTCCTCCAAGTTATCTTCGCTGGTGTCAAACGAGAGGTTTCCTACGAACAAAATGCGCGACGGTGGGTTCTTCAGCAACACAGCTTCTTTCTCAGGACGACCCTCAAAAGACGTGGAGTCCTTGATCAAAAGCTTGCGCCCATTGAGCACCTGTTCACTCAAAGATATTGCGCTGGTCACATGGCGAGGGCTAGGGAGATCGACGTATGCAAAACCCTTGATTTTCTTTTCTTTTTTGGGTAAATTGACCCTTGTGATGTCTGACTCGGTGATCCTGACACCTCCAAGCTCCAGTCCACTTTCTTCAGTCTCAAAATTTGCCGTTTTACCTACCAAAAAGCGGATCAAATCCTCACGTGTGGTGTCAAACGATAAGTTACCGATCCACACGGCATAGGGCGACTTTTTGCTCTCCACTTTCGCCTCTTCGGTTGTATTACCCTCTGATTCTGCTGCTCCATCAGACCCTTCCGATGGTTTTTCGGGCTTGGGAGCCGGGTGTTTTTTCGCAAGCTTCTCCAAATTGAGCTTCCCCTTCTTGAGTAACCGCTTTTGCTTCTTAGAAAGAGGGACTCCTCCCTGAAGATCGATCTCAATCTCTTCAAATTTGGTAGAATGTGCTGATTCCCCCTCGGACTCACTTTCTGAGCTTTCAGATTCTTGCTGACCCTTCTGTTCAGCCTTCTGTTCAGCTTCTTCTTCATCCTCTGGGTTCTCTTCTTTCGGCTCACTTCTCTTCTCCTTCAGTTTCTTGCTGGCCTTCTTCTCGCTTTTACGGTCCTTTTTCGCCCGCTTCAGCTCCTTGGTAACCCCAACGGTCTCATTGAAGCCCGCCGGAGCTATCTCTGAATCGCTTTCTCCCCGCTTGCTCATACTGCCGTTGAACCCTCGGCCCTCCGGCTCATCTCATCGCGAGCGACTTTATCTTCTAATTTTGGTACTGCACATAATTCTTTCTTAGTCCCCAGATTTCCACCACTATCACTACCCCCGCTCCCTATAACTCCAGCGTTAGTTCTTAAAATATTAGAGTTCTATGATGTCGCAGATTTACACGTTTTAAATTCCATTCCTTCATTCTAATCTTCTTCCATGATCTCCCGCCACAACCATTTGCGCCATAGCTCACCCGCCTCGTTGATCACGTTATCTATGTAATTCACCTTGTAGTTATACTGGAGGCTCTGGTCAGGGAGACTCCAGCCTGCCTGGTCCAGCGGTTTTCCTTCAAGCTCTTCTTTTTCGCTTGCCTCCTGAAACTCCTTCTGTTCTTTCTGCAGTTCTTTCTGCTCCTGCTGCTCTTTTTGCTCTCTCTCCCTCTCCTTTTCCCTCTGTCGGTTCATCAAATGCTGCTTATACTTGGTACTGGGCTTGTAAGATTTCGAGGGCAACTTCGAGAGAAACTGGCGGATCTCGTGCTGGTCCAACTCCACGAGAAGATGCTCCTTGGACTTTAACAACGCGATCGAAATGAAAATCAACTCCATGTGAGGGTCAAGGCGCGACACAGGGATGTCAGACGAGGCTGAGGAAGTGGACGAATTGGACGAGCGACGCGATGGTGGGGTGTGTGCACTTGAGTCGCTGCGCCCTCTCAGTCCGTGGCTACCACTGCTCTCTCCGTGAGACTCGGAGCTCTTCGTTTGGACTTTAGCTCCTGGCAGTCCTGCAGTTCTGGTTCCAAGCTCCTCGAGCAAGTCGCGGAACGAGCTCGCCTTGTGGAGAAGCGTATCGGTGTCACCATCTGAGGAGGCCACCGAGGTGGCGCTGGAGACGGTGGCGGTTCCGTTGCCAGACCCGGCTTCACGGGCTCCTTCTGTTGCAGCCTCAGCGTCGTTATCCACTGCGGACCAGAAAATGTCCGGTCCCAATTTCCCCAAAAGGCCAGCATCAAGCCGAAGCTTCGTCAATTTCCGCGCATTGGCGCTGTCCCCGTGTCGATAACCGAGCATGAGATCCCAGATGCGACCTCGATCTACCCGTGACCACACCTTGCACCCGCACCATTTTAGCCACCAGATCAACCATTCGTCCTCGTGAGCCCCAAACTTCGTCAAGATCTGCTCCTCGGAGAAAAATCCAGAGAGCTCAGGAAGCAACTTGCGGAGCGCGTGGATGAAGAAAGAGACACGTTCTTCGATAGACCCGCCGCTGAGAGCAAGTGACGGTGCATTGATAGTTTTCTTTCCCCTGGCCTCCCCTTTTCCATCTCCTGTTTCTTCTCCTTTACTCCCTCCCTCCATCTTCTCCGGTGAGTGTAAAAGCACTAGCATCAACCGTTCGAGAACGTCCTGAAACTTCATAGAAATGCCCTCATCCTCAACAAGATCCTCCAACGTCTGAGAAAGCCCAGGGTATTCTGCCACAAACTCGTGGTAGTCATCAAAGACGCTCTTGTAGCAACGGCCTGTGGACGAAATATTGCGTCCTACTAGTACCCACAGGGTCTTGGCGATGGGCGGCACCCACTCTGCAAGCCCTAGGGCCACCCAGGCCATTGCCTTGTCGTACTTGATAATCCCACCCCATTTTCGCGCAAATTTGAGAACCGCGTGCTCCAAAACGTCAAACATTTGCGTCTCGGTAGCGGTTAGAGTCTTTTCCTTGTCGAAATTGAGCCGCTGGATGTACCGGCGTATGTCGCGGTGGATGGCAGAGCGAAGCGCCTGGTCGGGTGAGGATTCCTGGTTTTGGTGGAGGTCCTGGCGCTGGGAAGACTCGCGGTTCGGAGAGGGCCGAAGGGTCTTTTCTGACCCCGGGTCTGACGACTCTCCCAGGCCTGCGAGTTCTCCTGTGCTGCCTGTGGTTCTGACCACTTCTCCGTCCTTTTCGGACTCTTTGTGACCAGCCCTTGGGCGGCTTTTGCGCTCGCTCTCCTCGTCAATGTCCGGCTGAAGGAACGGATTGAGCACAAATGGGTGGTGCTTGAGGAGCACGGGCCAGATTTTGAAGCGCAAGAAAGGTGGAATGCCTTTCTGCCGTGCTAAAAGAGCCAACCCATGGTGGTTTTTCTCTTTCATGTAGCACAAACAAAGCGCAAAAAGTTCGGGGTCGTAGCTGAATACAGGCTTCGAGCTCGGGGGGTGTAGAAGCCGATTAAGGGGAGGGTGGTCCGGCAGGGGCTTTAGCTGTTGTTCTGTAATTTCCGGAGAGTTTTTCAGCTCCTTGGGGGAATGCTCCAGCTGCTCAGAGGGCGGTTCCAGCTGGCGCAAGTGGTCAGAAGATGTCTCTGGTGACAAATTCTGCTGCTCCTTTGTGGGCTGTGGCTCCTGTCGCAGAGCCAGCGCACTCTCTAAAGTTGTATCAAGGGTCATAAGTGCAATATGATCTGAGTCAGTTAATCTGGGATTGGTCCTCGCTATGCGACCGGTTGTGGCTTTCTGGATATGACTTGATATTCTGGAAATTTTTTTGCTCTAAGTCGGGCAAATTGTCGGGCTGCTCAATCTCTGGACGCTTCAGTGAAGCTCAAAGCATTGTGGCAGTAGCTCAGCAAAAACAGGGGCGTCTAGACTGGCGTCGACGGGTTATAGTCTAAGGCTCTGGGTCTATAATGAGGCCCTCGGCTCCTTTGATGCTGGGATTTCACTGGGGGTTTTCTTGGGCTCGCTGAAAGCTGGCGGCTCGTAGTTTTGGCCGCGGATACGCTGCTGGTAGCAGTGGTCTGGCTGAGCCTGGGATCTCTGGCTTCATTTCATAAAAAATTGAGGTCTTCCTGCAGGCAAAGTGGTGAATCTGCCGCTGTGTGCACGACGGCTTACCGGTTGGGGCGGCCATGGGTGAGTCGCACGACAATTAGCGGAAATACCGCCAGGAACGCAGTGGCTGTATGGTCATGTGAAGGGACGGGGATGGAGAGAAGAGAAAGCGTCGTCGGTTTAGGACGCTGGGATTCGATCTGAATCACAGGGCAAAATGACAGGCTGGGAGTTGGAGTAAGGTAAGAGCTACTAGGTGGTGGGTTCGTGGCAGCCTGGCCGGAGAGGTTAAGGCCAAAGGCCAACGTCTTTACGGGCTCGAGATATAGGACCTAAGGGCTAGAGCCCCTAGGGTAGAATCGCGCACGATCGCCCCTATTGCCCCTGAGCAACACCGCATCCCTACACCTGAAACTGCCAAGAGAAGCTACAGCAACCGAATGGTCCGGGGTCCGGAACTTTAATCGGCGGCCCTAAATCGAGTCCATCTGCCCCCCAGCTGGCGGCTGTTGTTCGTTGTGTGCGCGCCCTCGGCTTGCGCGTATAATTTTCTGGCCCTGGTTATCTCCGTCGCCTCCGGTGTGAAACATCGTCCCCGTAGCCCCAGAGGTTCCGTCGCTTCTGGCTTCGTTCCTCTATCCCGACCCTTGTTTTCCCTTCAGCTCTCAACGCCCTCATTCACCCCTTGAGCTGGTATTTTCAGTGCCCTTCCACCACCGTCATCTTCGACCCGTGGAGATCGCTCCAGTCCCGCCCAAGCATCGCTCGACTCTTGGCTTGGGATTTTGGTGCTTGACCTGGACCTGACTCTCGGCCGGTCTTTCATTTCTTGACTTCGATCTCACTCGTTAATCCTTTCAGTCACTTCTCTGGTCCACCCACCGTAATCTTTTTCCCATTACTGCCAACGGGAAACTCGGACCTTATCATTAACCACTCATCTCGCCTTTCCATCCGTATCACCAAATTCAGCGACTGACTTAAGATCACCCACAGTCATTCAGAACATCACACAGAATAGAGAATTCATAGGGCTTTTCCAGAACTTTTGCTCTGTCCTTCCCATATAACTCCCCCCATCCGTACCACAATGGTGCATTTCCACTTCAAGCTGAACTCCACAGAGCAGCTCATAAAAGATGGTACGTACCTCTGTCAAAAGCTAAATTCTCCTTCCTACCTCCTCCTACTCCTCCTACTCCTCCTTTCACCTACTAACCCCAGCCACAAATAACGACACTTTTGGCCCCCTCGCCGCTCAAATCAACGACCTCACCAACTGCACATTCAACCCCACAAAACTCCCAATAATCATTCGTGTGATTCAAAAAAGACTTCTGGTCAAACTGCCTCAGAAACACTGGCGCACTGTGCTTAAGACCCTCTCAGTAACCATCTTCTTACTCCAAAGTGGCTCTCCCGAGTTTCTCGACTGGTGTAGGTTGAGCTTGCGGCCCGCCCTAGAGCGCTTCTTCCATTTCCGCTGCTACGATCTAAACGACAACGATATCGGCCACCCTATACGATCCAAGTGCAAGTTCATTGCCAAGTTGCTCAGCGACGAGCTGGAGCTCCAAAATTTGCGAGAAAAGTTCCAAGAACTCCGCAACGAAATGGCAATCCCGGGCTTGAAGGTCTCGGGAGAAATCTCTCGCCGTGGCAGCAGCATGGAAAAAAGACCCCTGGTGTCGCGCAAGGTCAGGAGTTTAGATATCCAACCTGCCACTTCGTCCTACAAACTTTCGGCCGACGAGATGTTGGCGTCTCCTTCTGACGATCGAAAGATCCTTGATACTTTGTTTGAAGAAGGGGCTTCTCAGTACGAGAACCTGGCACGTCTGTCAGTGCTGGGGGACCTGCTTCGGGCTGGCATCTCATCACTAAAGCACCGGGCACTGATGCCACGCACTCGCCCACCCCCTTTTATCACTCTGGTGACCACTACCTCGCCTGAATGGCCCCTGGGCGGGTCTCTGGGCAAGCTAAGAGCGCAAGGCACTATCCCACAGCCAGATAATGTCCCTTTTGCATCCAATAACCCTTTCAAATCGCTGAACAATCCTTTTGAGGATATGCATTCCCATAAATAGACTAATTCCTTCTATTTTATGGCATCAATCGTGTAGCAGGGAGTCAGATGACTAGACTAGATTTCGACTGTAGAACCAGTCCTTATTTCTTTTATTGATCTCTAGAACTGTAACAATTTATTGAAAGTTCAAAAGGGATTCTATTTTAAAGCTCAACTCAATACGGCATTAGACTCAAATTCGCAGCCAAAACATAAAAGATTGTATATATCCAATTTTCAAACTCCATATTATAGCTTCGTAATCTTTTATTAGCTGGCCTCACGCTAGCTTAAACGCCATATATATACCTGATGACTTTTTCTGGGGTAGAGACCCTAATAACCCAGAAGTGCAGCTCCGTTCCGACACCAGCAACTCTTGAATATGAGAAAAGATTCTTCAAATTCACAAGTTCCGACCCTCACGAATTGCGCTAAGATACCGTAGAATGAGCTCGCACACCGTGTAAAATGTTGCTCTTCCTCACTTTCTGTCGTTCTTTACCTATGGCTTTCTATTCTAAATGACAGCAAGTAGTCCAAGCTGACACATCCATACACCCACAATTGAGTTTTCTGATAAAACGCCCCGGCACTTGAGGGCTGCTTTCAGCCACTGCCACCTATCGGCCTGGAGTCGGCCTGCCGCCCGTGTCTATTGTTGCCACTTGCCACTTTCAGCCGCTCGTCAGCTCACGCCGTTCGTCAACGCAACGGAAAAACTGAGGTCACTGAATACCGCGCTGACAGGTCACCACCACAGTTAAGGCCCTCATACATTTCGCACAATTGGGCTTGGAATTGTCTGAAAATCGATGAAGACCCAAGTAGACACTACATTTAGCGATTTAAGGCGTTAAAACTAAATTTTCCTCGAAGTTACTCCAGATTTGGCTGGTTCTCATCCAGCCCCTATCTGGTTTAGGGGCGCCGGTATGAGTGAATTCTCGGCGGTCGTTTCTTTTTTGCTCTGTAATCGGACTGCACATAGAATATTTAGAGACTTAAGCGCATACCGTTTCTTTTTATTTTCTAGAAGCTCTGCACACAGCCCATGAGGGGCTTCCAGCCATTTGTATTTAAGGGGCGGATTTGCCACACAGATAACAACTCTTTATCTTTATTTTACAACAGATAAAACTAGAATAAAATGCAAATTTTCGTTAAAACTTTGACCGGTAAGACCATCACCTTGGAAGTGGAATCTTCTGACACTATTGACAATGTCAAGTCCAAGATTCAGGACAAGGAAGGAATTCCCCCTGACCAACAGAGATTGATCTTTGCTGGTAAGCAATTAGAAGATGGAAGAACCCTTTCTGACTACAACATTCAGAAGGAATCTACTCTCCACTTGGTCTTAAGATTGAGAGGTGGTATGCAGATTTTCGTGAAGACCTTGACTGGTAAGACCATTACCTTGGAAGTTGAGTCTTCCGACACCATTGACAATGTCAAGTCCAAGATTCAAGACAAGGAAGGAATTCCCCCTGACCAACAGAGATTGATCTTTGCTGGTAAGCAGTTGGAAGACGGAAGAACACTTTCTGACTACAACATTCAGAAGGAATCTACTCTCCACTTGGTCTTAAGATTGAGAGGTGGTATGCAGATTTTCGTGAAGACCTTGACTGGTAAGACCATTACCTTGGAAGTTGAGTCTTCCGACACCATTGACAATGTCAAGTCCAAGATTCAAGACAAGGAAGGAATTCCCCCTGACCAACAGAGATTGATCTTTGCTGGTAAGCAGTTGGAAGACGGAAGAACACTTTCTGACTACAACATTCAGAAGGAATCTACTCTTCACTTGGTCTTAAGATTGAGAGGAGGCCAATAAACTAAGAGGAATCCACTGAGCCCAGCCGGCAATGTATTCAGCTATTTAATAATGTACATTTTCAGCTATAAAACTGTAGGAATCTCTATAATTATTTTATCATGACAAAGCCTTCTGGATCTCCGTCAAGACGACATTCGAGGTCTCCGTGGAGTGCAAAGCCTGGAGAGTCTTCTTGACTGCAGCTGCTCTTTCCTGTGAAACTAAAGGAAGCACCAGCTTTGAGCATTTCACAAATTGTACTTTAATGTTCTCGATGTCGTTGGCACCCACATTCTGTGAAAGAACTGTCCATACCTCGAAAATGTGGTTAAGGATGATAGGGTCGACTTTGCCCTCGATTTTGCCACACACCTCTATGAGACATTCACAGCCCATCACTTTGGACCGCCAGCTGTTGGTAATACGAGAAGATCTGAAAACACTCTCCACAGAGCCAAATACGAGCTGCGCAAATTCATTGCTTGTGTTCGTTTGGGGGTTGTAGGCGTCAAAGAGACTTTTTATGAAACTAATTTTATCCTCCTCCGCTTTGACGTTCTGCTGAACGCTTTTCTTGTCATCAAGCTCCATATCGTCATCGGAATCGTCATCCGAAGCTCCATCTGAGACGAACTGACCCATGATCTCTGTATAAGTGTCGATCAAATCTTCCAGAGGGAAATGGTACACAAATTTGCCCACGATCTTGATGGCTTCTTTCTGGTATGACTTATTCCTTCTCTTGATCTCAGTGATAAGGGTCAGCTCAATTTTGGCCAAAAGCTCAGGCTGGGTGCGTACGTAGTCGCTCGATTTCACTGTGAACAATACAAGTGCTTTCAAAATGTGGTCCTTTCCGGACCACGACTTCCCCTTGCAGGCTTCCAATAACAATTCGAAGAGCTGTTCGTAGGTTCTGATGGAAAATTCGTTTGTGCTGTCAATGTTGTTAACCGCATCAGCAATGGCCTTCGCGATAATCTTTCTGATCTCATACAGCCTGGACCCCAAGTATTCGCTAGATAAGGTGATTATCTCCTGGAGGTACAACTTTATAGAGGAGTTTCCCGACGTATTTTCGATCCACTCGCGTTCAAAAACCACTCGCACATTCTCCAAGGTATCATGCTTCCCGATGAAGGAGAGAGGTAAGAAAGACGCGGCTATTGACTCAAATTTGTCCCTAGAATACTTAGCCACACTTTCGCTTGCTATTGCCGCCACAAGTCGGTCCTTTTCGTTGTCGGACGCGAAGTAGAGCTTTCTCAATGTGTCAGCGTATTCTGCAATAGCGTCGGTGGACGAAACACGGCACAAGTAGCCAGCGGAGGCAGCATAAGACGAGGCAACAGCGTCGTTCTTATCGCCAATCTGACCCACGCAGGTCTTAAGAAGCTTGTCGCCGTAGGGCTTAATTAATTCCAAATGTCTAGTCACAAGACTCACAAGCACCTTGCTGCCACATACTTTCGAGGGTAATCCGACCGACTTCTTGATCGACAGCTGCAACTTGCTGATGGTTTCAGGCATCATGGCCTCGTCCACATTATCAAGCATTTTCTCCAATGCGTCCATCATAGGAGACAGACCCACGCTCTGTAATCTTTTTGCGTCGATGTCGTCGTTTTTCAAGTTGTACTTGTCTGCATTCAAGACAAGATAGTTCACAATCTGAGGCTCGAGTGTCGACATTAATGCAATGAAATTATCAATCAACTCGGGAATGAAAGGACGCATCAGCAGTCCCCCCACCTTCACCAATTTTAAGATGGTTTCAAGCGCGAAAGTGCGGATCTCTTCGGCGTCACTGAGAAGGCCCTTAGAACCCAAGAGGAATGGAATGAGCGTGTGCAAAGTGGCAGTGGTTTTCGCAGATTCGTCCCCCTTTTCAACCGTACGTGCCAAGGTCGTCGCCAAGGACTTCGTTAATTTATTTCCTTCACGCCGGACACTCTCCTTGATGTCATCCATAGCGCGAAAGCTCATGCTCCAGATCTCCTCAAGCTGAGCCTCGTACTTCGAAAGGGGCACCACCTGGAGCACGTCAATTAACGCAGTGGTGCTCGCTTGACGCACGCGCCACTCCTTGTGGCCCATACTGCGAAGTAGCTCCTGCAATATCCCCTCGAAGTTCTCGCCGATTGTTCGCGACGAGTCCTCCACAAGAACGTTCCAAATATCACCCATGGACCTCGCCACAGACGGGCTGGGATCGAACCGGTACCGGTAAAGTTTCGGAATAAAACGAGCCGCCAACTTCGGGCTGGACCGGAGCATGTCATCCAAGCTTGACTTGGACAAAATGGAACCCAATCCAAAGGCCATACCCTTGCGAGATGACCAGAGGGCTGAAGATTTTGCCAAGGACATGAACTTGTACACCAAACTGGGGTCACCCACATCTGAAGCCAAGCTCAAAACGTCCTTATATGTGGAGACTGAGCCATCTCCTGTACGGAGCACGTCTGGGTCGAAGAGCTCAGTGTCGTGCTCTACGGTACCAGCACTCAAGTTGCTGGACCCGGCGTCGCTAAACGAGCGCAAAAGGCCCTTCACCAACGTCTCCTTCAACTCAACGTCTCCCATCTCGTAGACGATGCTGAGACCTCGTGAGGCCAGCTCTTGGATCAACTCGTCACGGTCAGCCAAAAAATGCATGAAGGCCACGTGAATCCGCGCTGCTCGAGTTCTCACCGCCTCCAAGTGCCCACAGTACTGCACGAGAGATAAGAGCCAGATGCACCCTGAGCGGCGAAGCGAAGGCTTCGTGTTGGAGCACGAGCGAAGCACGAGATCCAACACAAACGGGAGCCGCGACGTGTCGTGGTCAATGTGTACGATGGTTGCGTCGCACACGTCAAGCTCGCGAGATAACACCTTCGAGTCCCACCCGCACGCTATGATCAGGAGCGCCTCTCCACTGGAAAAAATGAACTCCGTCTGCTTTGAGACGTGCGTGTCGTAGACCGCCTGCTCAAAATCGGTGCACTCCTCTGAGTCAGCCAGCTCCAGTGGGAAAGCCAACGAGAGGTGCGCGTATGCGAGCACCGACTTCTCGTCACATTTCTTCACTCGCTGAGCCAATTCGGCCTTGATCTCGAGGAGTCGAGGCTCGAGACCGGCACAGAGCTGCAACTTCGGGCCCAAAGTCCCAAAAAGTGCCAACTGCGTCACGCACTCCAAAGCCGCGCCATAGCTCCGCGGGTTCCGCAATGCCTCCACCACCGCTGCAAGATGATTCTCCAACAACGCGGAAGGAATCAAGGATTCCCGGTTCCGGAGAGTCACTCGCGACAACAAAAAGCTCGCACCAACGAGGGCTGCAAGCTGGTTCGGGCCCGCGGTGCCGTGCAATCGGTCAAGTAGAGCCGTCACCTGGGAGTCCGTGCGCGAGTGATGGCTCGCAATAATCGCAAGTGCCTGCGAAGTCTGCACCAACGCCGCCTCATTCAGCAGCCGCAACCCCAAAAGACCCACCAACGGCTCCACGAGATCTCCCAAGACCCCAACGGCCGTTCCGGGAGATAATGCAAGCAACTTAACAAATGTTGTACCGAAAGTGATGTCAGAGACGGCCCCCGCACCCGAATTTTGGCCAGCAAAGGCCCCGAAAATGATTCTCAAAAAGACCTCGAAGTCGTTGCCCAGAGACGAAAGTGTGCGTATCTCATTAGCAACGCATCGCTGCACTGTGTCGTCTACCTCAAGGGCCTTCTCAAGCCGCGTAGTCCACTGCTCGTCCACTACCACCACCGTCTTCTTGGTGCCAATCGCCTGCATCACCAACGTGTGGAGACCAAACCGAACAAGCTGCGACATAGAACGCTGGGCCGCCGAAACCCCCGCATCCAACTCGCTGCTGAAAGTGCGCACCACGCTGTCAAAAGAAGGGAACTTCTCGCCTCCCAGCTGCCCAAGAAGCTCCGGCGTAGACCTGAAGCCCACGGTGTTCGATGCCTGGAGAATATGGAACCAGTGCGGATGAAGGCCCTTCAACGCCTCCTCCACCGTGTCGGATCTGTTGTCCTTCGAGGTGCCCAAAACGCACAAATAACGGGCCTCGGCGTCATGGAATGGGAACGCACAATTGGCGAACTTCACCGCCACATAGCGACACGCCTGTGCGCTCTCCAGGAGCTCGTCCAGCGTTAATTGTCGCTTAATCAATGTTTTAAGCTGCTGCTTGCATGCCAGAGAAAGGCCCTCAAGATGTGCCGTTAGCCCTGACAACGCCTCCTGGATCGTAGAGCGTAATTCCACGGGCTCGTTTCGCAATGAGTCAAATAGAAACTCAATGTACGCCAAATCGTCACAAAAAAGCTGCAGATTCAACCGTAAAATGTCTCCCAAAGCCTCGAATTGCAACTGGCTCAGCTTTGGGGACCTAGAATTCTCAGCGGCATCCAGCAGCACCAAGCTATTTCGCAAGGACAGGGCCATTTCAGCGCTGAATGTCTCCATAGAGCGGCCGCTGTTGCTTTTGCTAACCCAGCGGATAAACTGTACTGTTGAGTGCTTGAGCCTGGCATTATCGGACCCAAAACCAGAGCTCGCCACCTTGAGCACATCGCGATGCGCCGTGGCACGCGTGCTCTTCAACAAGACAGCAAGAATCTGCTCCTGGAGCGTCGACTTCACAGGTGGAGTGCCCGCATCATCTCCCACCAAGAGCCCAAACAACTGGTCCACAAACTGTTGGTCCTCATAGTCGATGTCAAGGCGTTTGAAGAGTGCCTCTGCGGGGTCCTTGATCGCCAGAGACGAGTCAGCCAGCGCCACAAGGAGCGGGATACGCAAGCTGGTCGGCCGAAAGCCCGCGCCTAAAAACTCAAGAAGCACAACTTTCACCTGGAGGAGTTCCTGGGAGCTCTTGTAGCTGACACCTGCCTCCAGAGTCAAGAACGCAATATCCTTCGCGCTCAAGCCCGGTGACACCGGGCAAACATTAGACGGCAACATGAAGAACTTGGCAATCCATTGGGCCACAAAAGACTCATCAGAGAGGCTCGAGTCAAAGCCAAGAAGCTGCGCCCGGCGCAGGAACTCGTCCGAGTCTCGAGCGGGTGCCCGGTACTGGTTCGCCACCAAAAGCTTGCACAAAATGTTAAAGAGACGGGCCGAAACACCAGAAGGATACATCGAAATCCCCTTCACCACCTTAGGGAGCAATTCCAAGCGTTCGGCATTGCTGAGCCGGTCCACGTAGCGCGACACAAAGAGCAACGAGTAGAGTCGGACCGACGAAGGGTCGGCGCCTGCCGGGATCTTGGGGTCACTGACCTGGTCCAAGAGCGGTGCAACGGGCACCTTGATATCCCGGGCGGCAGTAATGCGCGGGATAACGTGCTGGATGATCTTTAGGATGCTCTGTCTGACCTTCGCGTAAGGACTGGCCAACTTGAGTAAGAGTGGGGCAAGGTAGAGGCCCAAGGAGCTCTCGAATTGAGCGTCCGTCAGCGCCAACGCAATGCGGAGCTCCACTTTGTTGACCAAAGCCAATTCGGAGTCCATTGGGAAGGTAGTGGAAGGATTGGGGTGGATAAAGTAAAGGAGGTGGGGGGGCGGAGAAGAGAGATCGTGGAGGCAAATGGTGGCGCTGGCGGCGCGCCGAGCAGCAGGAGGCAGTGGACGGCGCGATAGCGTGAGCAAACGCCACCGAGACGCCAATCACTGGCTGCGAAAAGGACCACCCTATCCACCAGCCACCCACCTCGAGCAGCTGAATCATTCCAGAGCGCTTCAAAGGCCTCTAATACTCGCCCTAACCCCCCCTGATACCCAAGGTTCTACACACTCTCTATAACCTCTGCTTTATTTCTTCACCTCTCTCCTTCATCTACCCCCTACGTGTTCTTATACTCACGCAAAATGACCGGCACTGACGACGGCGGCAACGCCCCCAACTCTGTCACCACTTTGTTGATATACTCTGGGGGCGTGAGGTCGTACATGATGTTCAAAATGTTCAAATTGGGCTCGTTGCGCCAGTCTTTGAGCGGGTACAGGTCCTCCTCCTTGGTAGCGCGAGGCCGCTGTTTCTGCTGCTTGTTCTTTGTCTTCTCCTCTGACTCTTTCTGCTCGCAGGACTTGAGAAACTGCTCAAGGGCGAATGATTTCTTCTGGGGCGGCTTCTTGAGCACCTCCTGCTGGGCCAAATCGTCGCTATCTGCGAGCTCATTGGTAGTGACCGAGTCTAGCTGCACACGGTCCGAGAACTTGATCGACTCACAGCAAGTGAGCACGGGAATGTTACGAGAGTGTGACATCATCGCAATAAGCCCAGTGCCGACCCGAGAGTAGAGTCGGCCGTTTGAGAGCATAGCATGGGCACCCAAGAACACGCAGTCCACGTCCTCTAGCGTTGTAGAAGACAATGAGTAGATGAGCGTATACTGGACACGGATGCTCTCCTGGGTGATGGGAACTGCACCCACCTTGTAGTTGGCCAAGTTCTTCAAAAGTCTCTTACCCTCAAAGAGCGGTCTCGAGTCCACAATGATCAAATTGAAACTCTTGCCCTGCTCCTCCACGCAGTGCTTGAACAATTCTTCAAGGACTTGCGAGTGGCCATACGTCAAGATTGTACAGCCCTCAGTGATGTGTTTGGAGGCATTCTGGATGATGAGTTGGTCGCTCAACTCGATTTTTTCCCTCACGAAGTCGTCGATCTTGTCGCAAAGCACTCGTTTGGCCTGCTCCTCCGAAGTGTCAATTGAAATGAGCGAGATCTCTTGCTTCAACCACCGGATGGCATTTCCCATGGAAATCGAGAGCGGACGGGCACTCTTTAAATACTCGATCTGGTGCGATAAATGGCCCGTGAGATGGCGTGTGAGGGTGGTGTTCTCTGGGGTCTCGTAGTCCTCAACCACAATCTGAAACGCACGCATCATGGAGCGGAGCCGTGGAATGGACCCCACAATCTTGTAGGTCGAATACTTGAGCGCTACCAGGAGAATGGCAGGATGAACGATGTGAGAAATGGAGGGCGAGGATTCATTACGCTGCTCTCGAGTCTCCAAATGGCTGAACAACGACGGAATTCGCTTCTGCTCCTTGGTGTCCTTGATTAATGTCTGATTCAATTGTTTCTTCAAATTTGTATTGGTTGCCACACTCGCTGCTGCCAACTTCTTCTCCTTCTTCTGCTCTGCAATCTGCCTCTGCTGCTCAGGGGAGATCCCGCTGGCCTCCTTCTGCGCGGCTCTCTTTGCCGCTTTCTCGCGCTTTTTCAATTCTTTGAGCTCCTTATTGGAGAGGTTTGCCTCTTCGGAGCTCTTGGGCTCTTTGGCGCCTTTCTCGGGGGCACTAGAGCTCATAGGGAGGAGATGTGGGTGCTAGAAAAGTTTGAGTCATTGCGAAGTCTTTCGCACGAACACAGCGACAGTTAGCGACAATCGTGCGAGACAGCACCGCCTGCAAACGCTAATTGCCAGACACCCGTGCTAATGGATATAAAATGGAGAGGCATCTAGCCTAGGATCCATAATTTACCAAATCCTACACTCTGCCTCTAGTTGCCCTTTTCGAAATTTTATGAGAGCTCCTGTACTGAGCCTACACCTCCACATCTCCTCATTCATTCAGAACTTTCAGATAACTCGCCAAAAGCCCCCCGCTTCTTGGTAGTGTCGTACAACCGCACGATCTTCTCCTGGTCTTGGTTTTCCACCTGCGAAAAAGCGAAACCACGCTGCTTCTTAATGCGCTGAACCTGGCGCACCTTGCGGATTGCCTTCTGGAACTGCTCCATACGTGGCCGGTAGTCCTGGATATTGTACTTCTGGATCTCTTGCACGTAGTGGTAGCTCTCGGGACTGTAACTGCGCTTGAAGAACTTCCAGGCAATGTCTCTAAGCAAGCAAAGCGTGGAGACTCCGAAAACCATGCCCCAAAATGTGAGCAGCGGGTAGGTGACCCTCAACACACCCAAAAACTCGCGCGAGATGTTGATTTTGGGTGCCACGAACGAATAGATCGGGAACCATATCAACCAGATGCCAAAGGATCCGGGAATGGCAAACAAGGTGAACTTGGTCCACATAGTGACCGAAAGCGCTGCTTTTCCCAACGCGGTCAAGGTGCAGGTGGTGAACACAGCCGTTCCCCACCCCCAGTTATTGACGATGAGTCCCGAGCTGATCAGATCCCCATACTCGTAGATAAAAAACGAGCATAAGAAGATCACCGCCGAGTGGTAGAAGCCATTGCACACCCATCCCCAGAAAATAGTGTTGTTGAAAAAGCGTTTTTGTTGACCCAACTGGTACAATTGTGGGTACCGATCGAGCAAGCGGGCGCTGACAAACTGGTCGAATACACCCATGACAAACGGCGGGAAGACGGTGAAAAGAACGTTGTAGAAGGTCAACGTCCACGACTCCATGATGGACTGTCCCGAGAAGCAATTGGCAAAAACAAACCAAAATTGCGTCATGTATAGGGCAATATTCTTGTAAAATGAGTACAAGATCGCTAGCGAAATCCGCTGGTAAGCCCATGCCCCGTGCACCAAGAGCAACTTGCGCAAGAACTTGAACTGGCCGATGGAAATATCTGCGCTTCGGGCGGCCTGCATGCCTTCCATCCCGCTGATCCCCACGCCCACGTGAGCGGCCTGAATCATGGACACGTCGTTGGCGCCGTCGCCAATGGCCAAGAGAAGCGAGTTGCGCTTCTTACGCTTTACCATCTTCACCACAAGCGCCTTCTGCAAGGGCGACACACGACAGCAAATCACCGCCTTGCACCGCGACCCCAACTGAATGAAAAGATCCTCCAAGTCACGCTCAAGGGCAAACCCAAGCGACACTCCATCGATAATCAACGCGAGCGACGAGTCAAGAAGCTCGTCGTTCTCCTCTATCTGATGCTCGTGGATCGCATCCAATTTTTCCTGCAAATTCATCCGCGTGTCGTTTTTGGTCTCCTCGTTGATGATGAGTAAATTCATGTCTTCGCTGAGCAATTTGCACGACATTCCGATGTTGATGGCGGTTTCCTGGCGATCTCCTGTCAAGACCCAAATCTTGATCCCTGCATCCTGGAGTGTGTGGATGGTCTCTGGAACGCCATCCTGAAGCTTGTCTTCGATAGCGGTGGCCCCGAGAAGAAACAACTCGCGCTCGATCTCGTCCGCCACCGCATCCATGCGATCACCACGCAGATCCAACGACGTCAGTGCCTCGTGGTAGCGAGCGGCCCACGCTCGGTACTCCTCCTCTGCCACAATCCGTGATGCAATACACAACGTGCGCAACCCTTCGGACGCAAAGTCCTCCAAGTGGCGGAGGGTGGCCTCCACGAACGGCTGCTCCTCGTGCTCATTGAGGCGCTCCAAGATAACGCTGTCGGCCCCCTTGCAAAACAAACGAACAAGCCCATCGGGGCACCGGAAGAGCGCAGACATCCGCTTCCGAGTCGAGTTGAACTCGCAGATGTTCAAGAGCTCGTACTGAGAACGGGCATTTCCCACGAGCGCGTTCTCGATCGTCACGCTCTTGGGCCTCCGGATCACGAACTTGTAGCCCAAATCGGCGGCTCCTTGCACGAGAGCGCCCTCATCGGGCGACGCAGCCTGGTACTTGATAGAGCCATCCACATCGTTGACTTCAGGGATCACCGTGTGGCACGTGCTCAACAAGGTAAAGAATTCGTTGATGATGGACGACTGGCGGGTGTCAGTATCGCGCAAATCGCGAAACATGTCTTCAAAACTGTGGAAGCCAAGCTCTATGCCGTCTACCACTTGGACGTGGCCATCTTCTGGAATCTCCTCGATGTAGCACCGGCCCCCGATACTGCAGCTCTTGAACTCCATGATGTTGCGCGTGAGAGTCCCCGTTTTGTCACTGAAAATGTAGTCGATCTGGCCCAACTCTTCCACTAAAGATGACGTTCTCACTCCGGTGGGAGTGTCCGTCTCCTCGTAGTACATGTCAAGGTCGCTCCCGATCATATATGCCTGGTAGTACTTGATGATCTCCACCGTCACAAACAACGAGATCGGCACCAAGTTGGAGAACAAAATCCAGTACGTCAAGAGATCCTGGAAAAACAATTTGACCTTGTTGGTTCCCTCGAGCATTAGGTAGCCCAAGGAAGCGCTGTCAACCAGGATCTTGATCACGTTACCCAACGACGAAACCACAGCCAACACAATCAAAATCGAGAAAAGGGCCACAATCTGGAGGTTGATGATACGCTCCACGTCTGTGCGTTTTATTGGAGCGGCCGTGGCGTTGCGCATCAATTTGGTCTCGTGCCCCGTGAACACCACCACCCCGTGGATCCACTGAGTGTTGCGCAAAGTCGCGCCTCGCAAGAGCAACTGCTCCGGGGTGAAGGGAATATCCCCTGCAGCCCCCAAGTTGTGCAATGTTCCCTCATACGTGTACAAGGACGAGTTGGGCTGCTCGGACATCACCTCCGCGGCCGACAAGTCAGCCACCACGTCGCGTGGGTCCACGAGATACGCAGTCTCTGGCTGCGCCTGCTTGATCTTTAAGTTTGTCTCGCCGTCCAAATTGGCGGTCTCAATGTAGCACAAGCCCTCGGGCTCCGAGGAGCTCAAAAGCAACATGTCCGCAGGGAACGGCTCCTCGTTGTTGACCCGCACAATGTCACCCACGCTGACGCGAATCCATTTTTTCAAGTGGAAAACACCGGTGGCGGGGTCTAGCACCAACACCTTGGTGTTGTTCAACTCTCGGTCGGCTGCTGCTCGTTTGAGGTCCTCCAGTATCTCCTTGATTGCCGAAACAAGAAGCACAATCGACAAGGTTCCAATGGTGGTGTAGCGGTTGGTGGGCGACACTTTGGGGACCTGCTGGATCACCGAGGTGAACAAAAAGAAGAGATTGGCGTACTTGCTGAACTGCTCGAACAAAAACTTGGGCACGAAGGTAGCGAAATTGTACTTGGTAGTAGAGATGTAGTTGCCGTAGTAGCCAAAGGCTGCGTTCAGGGCGTGGTTCATTATGTGGATCTGACGAGGGCCCTTGGCCGCCTGGAGAGCGTCAAGTTCCGCCTGCGTCTTACGGCGACCCACGAGACGCTGCTTGGCTCCCAGCCAGAGCTTGCGCACGTCAAAGCGACTGCGCGGCTTGTTGAGCGACTCGTCCTCGCCCATGCCCGCGTACGTGCTGGAGCCGCCGAACCGCCCAAAAACGCCTCGAGTGGAGTCTTTCCCGCTCAAAAGCGGCCCTTGGCGTGGTGCCGGCGCCCCGTGCACCTGCTCGTGCTCGTAGTCGAATTCGTCGTCAGAAAGGGCAAAATTGTCCACAAAAGGGTCGGAGGACCCGTGATCCACAGGGCCCGCTTGGGGTCTGTAGGGCGTGTAGGCAGCACCCACGTCGTAGGGGTTCTCTCGAGAGCTCATGTCTAAGTCAATGAGGTCGTGAGACCCGGCGGAGTCGCCAAAGGGGTCCTGTGACCCAGAGGGATCGCCGAAGGGATCACCGTGGCTGTCTGGATCTCGGGGGTACGCCATTGGTGAAGCGGTGGTTTGGGTGTGATCGGAGATGGGAATTAGGAGACACTCACGGATTCAGCTCTTGGGGTCACGTGTCAAGAAATTTGAACCAGGGCAATCGGAATCCAAGGCTCTGCAACGTGGAGGTTGACAAAACTGAGCGTTAAGCGTAGCCAAGGGCGAGGCTCCGGGACTGTTTTCGCAGAGCGAGTCAGGCAGTGCGAGGGCAGTGGGCTGTGGGCAAAGAGAGCAGTGGAGAGAGAGGCGTTCGCGGCGCAGCAGAGGGCACTATGTCCGGGCGCCGTCGCTAAGGTGGCCAGCTCGCTATGCCAGTGCTGCCTGCAGTCCCCAAATTCTGAGTCATCAGTACCCCAGATCTCCTCTGCTACCATCCTTCCTCCCATCCCACCTCTGTCATCATGGACGCTACAACTATCGCCAAGGAGGCTGCACAGGCGTTTGCGCTTTTGAAAACGCTCTCCAACGAGGAGCGGTCCACGGCGCTCTACAAGATCCACGATGCTTTGAGGCTCGCCAAGGACGAGATCCTCGCCGCCAACCGCCTCGATATGGCCAACGCTGCGCTGGCGAACCTTTCTGGCTCCCTAATCAAGCGACTCGACCTCTCCAACAGCGGGAAGTTTGACTCTATGCTCCAGGGTATTCTCGATGTGGCAAATCTTCCCGATCCCGTGGGCAAGTGCACACTCGCACGCCAGTTGGACGAGGGGCTCAATCTCTACCGAGTCACCGCACCTATCGGCGTATTATTGATTATTTTCGAATCTAGACCCGAAGTGATTGCGAATATCACCGCTTTGGCTATCAAATCGGGAAATTCGGCCATCTTAAAAGGCGGTAAGGAGTCCTACGAGACCTTTCGCGCGATGAGCGACATCATCAACAAAACGCTCCAGGAAAAGACCCCAGTGCCTCAGCTAGCGATCCAGTTGATTCAGTCTCGTGACGAGGTCTCTGGGCTCTTGCTGCAGGACAAATACATCGATTTGGTGATTCCTAGAGGGTCAAATGAGTTGGTGCGCAGTATCAAGAACAACACCAAGATCCCCGTTTTGGGCCACGCAGACGGCATATGCTCCATTTATGTGGACTCTGAAGCGGATGTTTCTAAGGCAGTTCGCATAGCAATCGATGCAAAGACAAATTACCCAGCTGGGTGCAACGCAGTGGAGCAATTGTTGGTGAATAGCGCGCTTGACAAAAGCGCCCTCAACCGGATCCTCAAGGGCCTCATCGAGGCAGGAGTCACTCTCCATGTGACGGCAGACATCAAAGCGCAGATTTCTGACGACTTGGATACTTCATTCGTAAAGGATGCCGTTGTGGACTCGTTTGATAAAGAGTACCTCTCGCTCGATATCAGTGTCAAGACGATAGGCTCGGTACAGGAGGCAGTCCAGCACATCAACCAGCACTCTTCCAAGCACACTGAGTCGATTATCACTGAAAACAAGGACACAGCAGAGATATTTTTGAAGGGGATCGACTCTGCTGGAGTATACTGGAACTGCTCTACCCGTTTCGCCGATGGGTTCAGGTACGGATTCGGCACCGAGGTGGGTATCAGCACCAACAAGATCCACGCTCGAGGGCCCGTGGGACTCGAGGGCCTCATGAGCTACCAGTACCAGTTGAGAGGCGACGGGCATGTCGTGGGCGATTATCTTGGAGGAGGAGGCAACAGGGCATTCATACACAAGGACTTGGCCCAGGTATTGCCATAGGTAGAATGGCAGGGAATTTTCAGGCTATTGCGTGAGCAGTTGGTCAGCTAGGGCAGTAGGTCTTACGCTTTTACTGACATTGGTCGAGGAGACTCCCTTCATATCAATCATTATATACAGATCTATCATAAACAGTTAAAGTTGTTGGTACCACTCGTAGTCCAGAGGTGGAAGCTGCGGATAATAGGCCACAATTTTCGTGGCAGAGGTTTCATCAAGAGCAAGCCCGCTCCACTCTCGCACCGTAAAGAAATCAGTCACTTTTTTGATCCACTCCATCCTGGCGTCGATGCTGCTGAGGTCCTCGCTGGGCACCACTAGCCGAAGACGCGCCCGCACGAGCCCGAGATTCTCCACGGCCCGGTTCAAGTCCACCTGGTCAAACTGTTTAGCTATGGTATCTTTAATGAGCTTCAGTAGACGAGGAGACTTTCCATTGGTAGAGATCATGATCTGGAGGTTCTCACGGTTGTACATGCTGCCGAAGTAGAAATCGCACATTGGGGGCTTATCGGCGATGTTCACAGGGAGCCTTAAGAATTTGCACTGGTAGTAGATTCTTGTTGAGAGATCGTAGTCATCTATGCAGCAGCAAACACAAGCAAAGATTTGGTTCTGAACCCTCTCCTGGATCTCTTGGTACTGTTGCTCTGAAGTAATCTCAGACACTGAGCTCTGGGCGGTCAGCATTTCGTACATCGAAAGGTCCTCTGTCCGAAAGTCTCGCTGAAATAAATTCTCAATCTGCTTCTGCTCCAGAAGGGCTAGGATCTCGGGATGGACATTTCCTGACCCAGTGATGACGGTTATTCTGGCCTCTGCCCTCACCATATGGAGCACTCTGCTGAGCGCGACCTCACCGGCGCCGATCACAAGGCAGTGCTTGTTTCTGACCTGCCAGGCCAAAAGAAGAGATCCAGCCATTAAACGAAAGAGGTCAGTGAAAAATGAAAGAGATCAGCAAAATACAGAAGAGACCGATGAAGTTAGAGCCAGCATTTATATTGGATCACGTGACTCAACATAAATTCTGCGGCGGGCGAAGACGAGAAAGGGACCCTCGACACCGCCAGAACTGGAGGAATTGACCTGACCCGGGCAAAAAATTTCGATCGAGCACCACAGGCTGCTCCCACAATATGGAGCCGCTTGCCCTCTCGCGAGTCCTTCGCCTGCGAAAAATTTTCGCCCACTAAGCCTGCGGCTGATAAGCACCCCGGTACTCACTATCTTCCCCCCCAGCGGGCGATTGTCGAGATAAGCGGCGGGCGTGATCAGCCATCGGGCAGCAGCGAATGCCCCAAGCGAATTTTGAGTTTGGTGAGCAGGTCATGTGTTCAGTCGGAGTCAGAATAAAAATTTGCACCCGAATTTCAGGCTGCCACATCGAGCTCGACGAATCCAGGCCAACGGATCTAGCGGAGATCCAGCCTTGCAGACAACGAGTGGCCCGACGCGGCCTTGCTCCGCACGCCCCGCTTCAGCCCGCCGTTTCGGGGACCGTTGGTGCCCAGATGTGCCAGCGCCCAGCGGGCGCACCGACAGTGCGAGAAAATATTTTCGGTGCACCCTTGCCCCCCACGCGAACTGTGGTGCGTGGGCAACGAGAGGAAAAAACTTCTCCAACACCATCCAACCCCAGCTTCCAGCTTCTGTTTCCTATACCATCCCGTCCTATTCCTCCAGTTCCCGCACGTCTTGTCCGTGTGCCACTGGAACTTCTAAATTTTGTTAACACAGGCCACACTGTCGCTGTTGCTGCGACCAGAGCTCGCCCAAGAATCGCAGCCCAGAGACATAGAGCTGCTGGAGAGCTGGTAGAGAGCTGCAGAGAGCTGACAGAGAGCTGAACATAAACTTGAACTGCCAGCGCCAAAGTTACAGCTGAGTGGAGAGAGCCAGAGGAAACGAGTTCAATCTGACAGCCTCACAAGACTCCAAAGAGCCGAACAGTGCGAGAGAGAAACTGTCCACAGCCAGAGCCAAAGCCAAACCGGAGCCGCCACGATGATGAAAAATTCAGAGAGACGGCAGTCCATGGCCGAGCGCCGCCCCAGCGTCTCGTACACACCATCTGTGATCCCACATTTAGCAGGCCTAGAGAAACCGCAGGATCACAGCTTGAAGCTCGACCACTGCGATGTCTTAATCTTGGGAACCGATCTTTCCGAGAGCATTTTGGCGGCCGCACTCTCGTGGCAGGGAGTGGAGGTGTTGCACATTGATGCGGACAATTACTACGGCGACCTGAGCTCCACGTTGACCATCGACCAGATGAAGAAATGGTGCTCGGACGTCAACCACGGCAAGATCAAGCACTTCAAGGATGCGCAAATCTACATTCCTGGGGGCAAGCACACCAACAAGTTCAAGAGCAAAGACTATGGAATCGACTTGTGCCCGAAGGTGATGTTTGCCAAGTCCGATTTGTTGAGTCTTTTGGTCAAATCTCGTGTCTACAAGTACTTGGAGTTCCAAAGTTTGAGCAATCTCCACATTTTCGAGAACGATAGCTTCAACAGAAGCATCTCCAACACCACCAAGGGCGATATCTTCATTGACCAATCGCTCTCTTTGATCACCAAACGCTCGCTCATGAAGCTCTTGAAGTTTGTGTTGCAGGACAACAACGACGAGTCGAAGAAGGAAATGCTTAAGGAGCACCAGAACACTCCGATCGACCAGTTTTTGTCTACCCAATTCAAGTTGGACCCGCCGCAAATCAACGAGTTGATTTATTCCATCGGCTTGTGTAATCTGGCCCAGATCTGTGCCCCGGAGGCCTTGCTCAGGATCAAAAGATTTTTGGTTTCTTTCGACGTGTATGGAAGCTTTCCCGTGATGGTGTCGAAGTACGGCGGCCCTGGTGAGATCAGCCAGGGCTTTTGCCGCAGCGCCGCCGTAGCAGGAACCACCTACAAGCTCAACACGTCGTTGATAGACTACGACCCGAAGCTGAAGGTGGCCAAGTTCAATGATGGCAGCAGCGTCAAAATCAATGAGAAAATTGTTGCTTCCCCTACGCAGGTCCCCAAGTTCTTGCACACGAGCTACGCTGACGTTACCCAAGACTTGAAGCCCTATGCTATCACCAGGTTGGTGTCCGTGGTGAAAAAGGACTGCGACGAGTGGATGTCGGAGCACGAGTCTTCAGCAATTGTGGTGTTCCCGCCCATGTCTCTTCCCACCGAGAACAAGCAGGCGGTCCAAGTGATCATCCAAAACGGGCGCTCGGGCGTCTGTCCACAGGGCCAGTCCATCTGGTACTCGCACAGCACCGAGCAGAATATCGCGCGGGCCAAAGACGATCTCCAGGCTGCATTCGAGAAGATGGAGGCGTCACTTTTGCGTGAATCATCGAATCTTGAAGATGTTTTGGAGGATGTTTTGGACGAAAAAGATTTTGTTCTCAATGCCCAGGGCACCCCAGTGTTGGTAAATTCGTTCAAGTTGGGCAAGTCGCTCCTGAACTTCGTGCCTAGAGAAAAGTTGGAGATTGTGTGCAAGATCGGATATGTTCAGGAGTCCTATATCAATCCCGACTTGTCCAATATTTTGAACGCAACTCCCGAAAACAATATCTCGCTTGCCAAGTTGCCAGACGCAGCCGACGAAGACAACATAATATTCACCAACATGCCATCCTCGGAGCTCAGTTACGACGGTATCATAAGTGACGTGAAGTTGTTGTACGCACGCATCACAGGAACCGACGAGGACTTCTTCGACGTTGACTTCGAGGACGACGACGACGAGTACAACTCGCAGATGTCGAGCGGGCCGGGTGTGATTTCGGGTGAAAAAGACGATGATAACGAAAACGCCATTGCCGATAGTGATGACGACTTGCCCCATGGGCCTTTTGGTGCCAACGAGATGGAGTTGTAGCTACGACGATGTGCTTACGATACTGGGCCAGTCTGGACGACTGAAGATGTCGCTATGTTAAATATGTATCTATTTATTTATAAGTGAATCGTCTGCGTAGGTTATCGATGAATATAGGAATTTGTACTTTCGATCTGTTACAGGGAAAGAATAAGAGTAGCTTTAGTATGGGAAGATAGTGATCGAAAGAGTGAGCTGAGCTGAGGCTGGAATATTCCGGCTGAAACACTCCGGCGCACCAAAAACACAATTTTCAAAAATGATGCCACATTCCCACACACCTCCCCCCAAATTAGCAGCTGGGTCCATATTCGAATTTCAAAGTGGACCTTCCCAGCTTCTGGTGCTGGCTTGGCGGTTGGTCGATCCGATGGCTGCAACGCTGCGACGAGATGTCAGCGCGAATTCCCAATCAGGACCACACCTCCACCACTATAGAGTGCACCAAGGACTGGAAACGACACCCAACAGGCTCTTACAGAACATCCGCTTTTTTAAACACATCCATTCTCGTCACAAGCTTGCCGTCTGCGTGTTCCGTACACCTCTGGGGCCAATCCACAGCGACATCATTCCACGCACGTGACTCACTAGGGCACGCGCCCTGAAATCTTTTTTTCCTCTGCCCTGAAAAATGGACGAGCGTTTCGCTTCACCTTCGCTGCCCTTTTCCTTCATCTTTCTTTCAAAGCACTGAGCAGAAAAGCCTTTTCCTGTCGAAGAAGTCTAAGAATAACTAAAAATGTCTGACGTCGAAGAACAAATTGTTGAAGAAGTTGTTGTTGAACAAACCGAGACCGGCTCCATCTCTATTGAGGACGCTCTTAAGGTTGTCTTGAGAACCTCTTTGGTCCACGATGGTTTGGCCAGAGGTTTGAGAGAAGCCTCTAAGGCTTTGTCCAGAGGTGAGGCTCAACTCTGTGTTCTTTGTGAATCTGTTACCGAGGCTTCCATCATTAAGTTGGTTGAGGCTTTATGTAACGAGCCCGAAGAACCCATTCCTTTGATCAAGGTCTCTGACGCCAAGGCCTTGGGTGAATGGGCCGGTCTCTGTCAGTTAGACAGAGAGGGTAACGCCAGAAAGGTTGTTGGTGCTTCTTGTGTTGTTGTCAAGAACTGGGGTGCTGACTCTGAAGAGAGAAACATCTTGTTGGAACACTTTTCCCAGCAGTAATTCAACTAAGCTGCCGTGAGTGAGGTTAGTAGTGGTGTGCTTCATAATACATACGGATACTTAGCTCCTTGTGTAGTCTGTCCAGACGATTCTGGATCTGTAGTCGAGCTGACTCAGTAAAAGTTGGTGAAGCACGTCGAACAGCTCCAGGTGGTACCTATGACTACGATGCTTCACATAGAGGTTCGCCTATGGCCGGCGCAGTGATCACCTGTACCTCATATTGCACCGCCTCAAGCTTTTATCGCGCTGTTCCGCACTCCACCAGCCCTCGACTCAGACCTTAGCGAGCGGTAGGGTCTCAGATCGCGCTTTCCACACAGAGTAAACAAACGTCTTCTCTACACATGGCGCCCCCACCCTCTCAATCTGAGCGTTTGGCCAGACAGGAAGCCCGAAAAAGAGGCTCAGCGTACGTGTCCTAGTCACTCCGTTCATCCATCCTTCTCCTTACTAACTGCAGCACTCGCAAGGTCAATGTCGACCCGTTGGATATCCGTCCTCTATCGCACGATGTGAACTCTCGACTCCTGGCAATGGGCCCGAAACCCAAGTCGCTCAATTCCGCCCTAGTTCACGACGATGAGATTGACGCTCTCCCTAAACTTCGGCGCAAGAGCTCGCTTCATGAGATCGAAGGTCCTTCAAAGAGGCTTCACCTGACCGCCAGCACCCCCCAGAGCACCCCACGCCAGAGAAGGTCACCGAAACTGGGCCAGATCAAGACACCAAAGACAGCCTCCAAGCCACGGACTCCAGTGGAACGAACCCCCCAGGATGCTGTGCACTCCGCTTCTCAGAAGCTCCCCCGTACTCGCAGGACGAGAACGAGGGAAACGAAGCCCACAGATGAGCCCACTGCAACAGCCGCAGAAAGGCGAAGGTCCACGAGAAGCGTCTCAAAGTCAAAAATCCCTGATCAGGACTCAGAAACTTCAAACGTTTACGACACAAACGCTCAAGACGCCTCCTTTGACGAAGAAGAGAACTCCCAGAAACCAGCAGCCAGACCGCGTGGCAGGCCCAGAACCAGCGGACTCCTTCTGAGGGTCTCTAACAGAACCAGCAGTCTCAAGCAACTTTTTGTTGCTGCAGAAGCTGCAGACCAGAGCCAGAAGGCCAAGGCCTCATCCTCCGGCTCCAAAAATTCCAGCAAGAGCCCCAGAGTAAAGAGCTCTACCAGGCGGGCTACTGGTAGGCTCTCCACCACTAGAACGAACCACTCATCTGGTCCGCCTATTCCTCTCACAGAAACTTCCAAAAGAAAGCCCTTAGTGATAGACGTGGAGCGCATAGGGACCGCTACGAAAAGACGTAAGATCCACCCGTTGGACGTTTTGAAACATTTGGTAAGTTCTTTCGAGCCCGAAACCAGCGGTGAAACCACCCTCAATGAGCTGGTTGTGCACGAGGCCTTCCTGAACCACGTGCTTTACCATCTCAGCTTGTTGCTTGACACCAACCAGAGCATCGATCAGCTCGCTGGCGAGATCTTGAGGGTCCAGCGGCAGAAGGACGAGCTCCGGGCTAAGATTTTCGAGCTCCGGCAAGCTCATGGAGAGGTGGGCAACGAAATGAACGAGACACGAGCAGAATACGGCGTTCAGAAGGCACAACATGAACGCATCCAGAATCTAGCCCAGCAGCTCGAGTCTCTCCGCGATGGAGACGACCAGCCAAGTCTCAGAAGCGATGTGGAAAGGTCCCTTTTCCGTGCCAATGCCATAGTGAATCCCAGAAGCGGTATCTACCTGAAGCTTGTGGAGATCAACAAAAAGTTAGAACTTATCGATAGGGCTGAGCTAGAGCCTCTTGAAGCTCAACCCAGTTAGCTATTGCAGAACACTAGAGTGCAATGCGTGGTGCTTGCTGCTCGTCCGAAAATTTCACTATCTTGAGTTTCACTCACTCGACACCACTCTACGTCTCACTGTACACTCAATTACACTTCAATGTACCTTTATTGTAGTACTAATAGACTCCCCCTTCAATGGTCATCGGCCACTAAGGCCATGATCATTCTGTACAAATAGAAGAAGAACATCAACAAATGGAATCCCAATTTGATGAAGGACTCCTTC
Organism: Chernovozyma palmyrensis; assembly: GCA_030558275.1. Lineage (NCBI taxonomy): Eukaryota > Fungi > Ascomycota > Pichiomycetes > Serinales > Debaryomycetaceae > Chernovozyma > Chernovozyma palmyrensis. Next base: position 172,727 of record JAJMSF010000002.1, read on the forward strand.
TTATGTTTGGACAAAGTTCTAAAAATTTCGGTGGCATCCAATAAATGGTTTTTGTTGAAAATCTTATTAGCGTTGAAGGCCAATAACGGGAGGTTCAACAAAAAGGGGAACCAGAAACCATTGATTAAAAAGAGCACAGTCAAAAATGCATGCAAGCCTGCCTCAGGAATAAACCAGGGGTTCAATTTGTTGCACAACTCGATTGGATTAATGTAGTCACATTCCAAATCGGAGTACATGATGGTGAAGAACACCTGGGAGAATAAATTCACCGCATTGATGATGACTGCTAGGATAAATAACCTGGAGTTAGTAGGGATTGAGCAAGAATAAAGAAAAACCAGTTAAGAGATCCAGATCCAGCCTGAGGCTGTGACGGCAACTTTAGAGAAGGAAAACTCAGGAGAGCCACGTGAACGGCACAGCAGGGGCGGGAGTCACAGCCACCCAAAAGGACCGGATAGAGGACCCGACGGGACAACTATTCACACACGAACCAGTACATCCAACACTAGATTGACATGGCTCTCATAATTGTGGTCTTGCCTGTGACTCGCTCCCGATGTTTCTTGCATTCCCTAGAGTAGGACAATCGGTCGTATTTGGTCGTTTTCTGGGCGCATACACCTCAAAAATCTACTAAAATCTTCCAAGAGCTCATTCAATGTACACATACCAACTCTCGCCTGACATTGTGATGGTTATATAAATCTTCCATCCGATGATCCTTGACCCTCCGATAAAGACGCCAAGGGGTCGTGCGAGAAGGCTTTTTGCTAGACTTCCCGATACGGAAGCAACTACACAAGACGGCGAGTTTCCGTGGGATGAAGAGAGGAAACGGCAGAGCTCAGCTCAAGTCTTTGAAAGCTTGTAATCTTATTTAATAATATATGAGATAGAGAATATATTGCGGTTGCAGTATTTCCACAATTTGTGACCGGCTGGGTTTCAATTGGTTCTGAGCTCTTTTCTGAACACCTAATGGCTCAATGGAAACCAATACACTCCCAATTGATCCCTGAAATGCTTGTGGTATCACCTTCGGCTCCATTAAAATCCAAGGGAAAGCCTGACTTTCCGAATTCAATTAATTTCTCCCACGTCCCTCCGTTATTCCACGCACGAACTACGTGCACCAGATGGTTACCCTTCTCATGAAGAAGGCCCTGGACCCACTGGCCAAGTCTCACAATCTTCCCTTCATATTGGGCGCTATCAGCCACCAAGACCCATCCTTTCTCTGTGGGATCTTCTGCACACTCGAGAACCTCCAGTTCAGGGCTGTGCTTCTCAGGGTCAAGAGAGCGCCAAATCTCGACATAGTCCTGCTTCCGTCCTGTAGCCGGATTGAGCATGTTGCCAGTCTCTTTTCGATCCTCGCTGCCCTCAATGGCAGAAAAGAAGCCCGAATCAGGCGCCCTGCGGCACTCTTCTAGCGGCTTTCCGGTTCGTATGGCGTCTAGAATCTCCATAGAGTCGATCTCGAGCTTAAATTGGATGCGGTTTGTACCCGGAAAAGGCACCTCCTGTCCACTCAGTACCCAGTCAAACACCTCATCCAATTTGAAGTTGGAGCCGTCGCTGTGCACAGGGTAGTGGTTCAGGAGGATCCGAATGTCCACGAAGTGCCCGCTGGGCGCAGTGAGAACGTAGGTACTGGTGGGCTCGCTGGCAGTATCTGGTAGCCATTGGAGCAGAATTCGTCTGGAAAAGGTCATGGAGAGAGCGTAAGGTGGTGGGTGGGCGTGTTCCTATTCGAGTTCAGAGCTTCGAGCTTTGACTCAGTCGCCGCTTATCGCCAATTCCGCACATCGAATTCCGTGAGCATCAGCCCCACACGAATTCACAAAGAGCCAAACCGGTCACGACAGTGCCCAAAATCCCGCCCACTACATAATCAACGCCACCGAGATATCCCAAATGCTTCTACTTCTATTTTTAACATACTCAAGCTCACAGTCTAAGAGTTACCTCTGGTGGCTTATGATCATATAGATCCTTTTCGCAGCCGTTCACTGCCTCACACTCTGCCGCAACCGCTTGCGGAGAAGCTGGCGGTTTTCCGCGTAAACTAAACTGCCGTCCAACTTTTTCAAATGCCCGAAAAAGTTCACCAAGAGAGTCTCGTAGTCCAACCGCTGCAAGACACGTGGAGATTTCTTTTCGGTTTGCAATTTGTGCATGAACGCCGAGTCCCTCTCCACCCATTCGTCATAGCTCTTATTGAGCGACTGGTACAAGATAGCAAAGCTTTCGATGTCGTCTAAAGTCTCCAACTGGATCGGGCTGATATCCACGTTCGACGTGGCTTTGACATGTTGTGAGTATTCCAACTCCTGCTGACTGAAAAGGTAAGGATAGAAATCGATATTCACTTGGTTAAGTCTAAGATCAAGAACCCGGAGTGTTTTCCGAGCACTGAGGAGCCCGGTCACCACAGGATTGATCTTTTCAATGTTGTTGCTCACTGCATACAAACGTCTGAGAGTACAGCAATGTGCCAACGGCTCAAAGCTCTTCAAGCGGTTGAAATTCAAGTTCAATTCTCTCACATTTGGGAACAATTCACCAAAGTTTTGCGGAAGCTGCGAGAGGTTCATCGCAGAGAGAATGAGCACATTGAGGTTCAAAAAAGGTCCTGGGGGCTTATTCTCCCCATTCACAAACTGAAACCCCTGGTTCCCAGACAAGTCCAAAGTGTGTACGTCCACGCATTCCGCAAAAACTTGGCGCAAAACACCCGCGTTGAACTGCGACTTGCAGCTCACTTCCTGTAAAAACTTCAAACTGCGCAAGTTCGATATGCTGGTCAAGCGATTGCCGTCTATTCTGAGCACCCGGAGGAAAGGGAATGGCTCTAGGTTTAAATCAGAAAGTGCATTCAATTTGAGCAGGAGTTTCTTCAAGTTCTGGTGTCTTCCCTCACACGCAATAGATTCAAGCGAATTTTCGCTCAAGTTCAATACTCGCAAACCCACGAGCTTCTCAACTCCTGCAACTGAGTTAAGATTGTTCTCCAGCAAGTTGAGGTCTTGGAGGTGCCAAAGCTTAGACCACTTGCCAAGATCCAAGGCGCCCGCAATGTGGTTCTGAGACGCGTTTAATTTGCTCAAATTCGTCAAGCTCTCAAGTCCTTCCAATGATACCAACCCATTATTGCTCACGTCTACCTCGGTTAAGTGTATGTTGCTGCTGAGACAAGAAAGGCTAGTGAGGCCATTGCGCGCAATACGGAGGCTCTGGAGGTCACGGAACTTGGCAAACGAGCTCATGTTGCCGAGCTGGTTCCCGGATACTTCAAGATCAAGAACGGCACGTGGAACACCATCAAGGAACTGGAGCTCATTACGAGAAAGGTCAAGTACTCGGAGGTTCGGGAGGAACTCTTCGAGGTCCTTGGTGTTGCTGAGTCCATGGTCACATAAAGAGATTTCTGTGACGGAATTCCAGTCCAAGTTTGCTGCAAGGACCTCGGTGATGACACTCACGAGCCGACGCCGCGTCTGACTGAACGTGGCATCCTGAAGTTGCGAGACACTCGTCACATTGCCCCTCGTTTCAGAGAACGAGTCACCAGCATTCACCAGCTCTGCTCTGTCCGAGGAGTTGTTCTTCCCGTCCACCTCGAGGCTGTTGGGTAAGTGAAACGACACCTCCAAGCGACCGCTTGCCCTCCTTTTTCCAGCTCCGGCCTGCCGGAACGTGTTGCTTTCAAGCTGGCGCTCATCCTGCGTGACGAGATCCTCGATCGAGTCCAAGCTACCGCGCGATTTATCTTCTTGAGCCTCGCTGCTCACCCACTTCTGGTTTTCAACATCGAGAACCATGTGACTGTATGCCACAGGTAATTCGACGGTCGGATCCACCCGCCCGCGGACGTACAGCTGCGAAGAGCTCGTGACATGGGCCGGGGGAGAGTCTCCAAGCCTCAACTTCGAGTGCGACTTCCACTTGATCTCCTGGATATGGCTTACGTCCGTGGCCTCGACGCTGTCCATCGAGACGTCACGAATAGGGCTGATCAGAGCTTTGGGTTGTGGAAGTGGACGCACAGACTGGGATTTGCCCGTCTTCAGTTCCTCCTTCACCTGTGGAAAGTCTGAGGGCCTCAGCGCAAGCTCATACTTAAGCCGCTCCACCTCTTCCCGAAGTGCACGCACTTCGTCGCGGTGACTGGGTCCCCTGATAATCTCCTCGAGCTCGTCAAGTCGCCGGCTGATCTGCATCATATTCTGGCCCTCGGTAGGGCCCATATTCTGAGAAAGCGTTCTTTCAACATGCTCGGAGCCAACACTAGACGTTCCCAGCCTGGAACCTGCCCCGTCAGATTTCAGTAATCCATCGTTCACACGCCCATCCACTCTTAAATCTTGGAACGCTTCCACGATGCTTGAGTCCGAGGATCCGTCGTACGTGTAGGAGCTGTCCGCATCGTGTGAAAGTTCACGTTGTAACTGGCGTAAGTTACGTGGGGATAATTGCGCGCTCTGCTGATGCCCACTCGACGTCGAATTCTCGAAAGACGTGTAGTCATTAGAGGCCGAGGAATTAAGTAGCGCAACGGGGGCCCTGTCAAGGCGCTCTGCGTCGTCGAAGCCGCTGGTAAACGACGAATACTCGTCAGTATCTTGCACGAGATCACTGATGTTTGACACACGGTCGTTCTTGGGAGTCGAAGTGCTTGTCGTCGAGGTGATTTTCTCCGAAGGATGAGTTTTGCTCAAGTTCGTCACATCGCGTATGCTCCTTCGGAACCCGCGCTCCTGGATATCCTTGAACACATTGTCTGCGTTTTTCAAGAACTCACGCTCGGTGTACAGGCCCAATTTTGTAAAGTTTTTGATCTTCATCTTGGGGTCTGGCCGCGAGGCAGAGGAGTCAGAAGCTGCTGCAGAAGCAGCTCCAGAAACAGCAGAAACAACGGGGTCAAGTTCCCCTACGTTCAAGTTCACCGCTGGAGACAAATTGTGTACCTTCTGTAGAATATTAGTCAACCTATCCTTGGTGAAGGTGTTGTATTTATCGCCAAAAAGTTTCAAGGGAGAGCCGGGGTTCTGTGACACCGTAGCCTCTAAAATCTGCTGGATCTGCTCATTTGTTAGGTGCTGCGAGAGTTTTGAGTCTGCTAGCGAGGGAATCGGTGTCGATGTGGTGGAAGAAATGGTGTGTCCCGCACCAGAAACACCCGCTCTATTTCCTGGTTCGTCATTCTGGTAGCTGTTCCCTGGTGAGAGGAAAATGTTCTGCAACTGGGGAACCAGTTTCTTGCGCGCCTCGTACTCTCGTGCAGCCCGCATCCACTCGGGAGTCTGGTGTCCCTCTGGCTGTGAGTTGTAGATCATTGTGTTGCCGCTGGAGTTAAAGTTGATGTTCAACTCCTCCTTGGTAGGTCGCTTGGTGATTCGCACCGATGATGTGAAGTTCGGGGTCTCAAAGTCAAACTGGCGCCCGGAATCAGCTCGAATAGACCCAGGGGGGAGCCATTTTTCGTGCAACACTTCGGGCATCCATGACGGTGTAGGATCATCTTCTTTCTGAGTGGATGTCTTGATAGGATGAGACACTTCCTGGGTAGGAGAGTCCAGGGTGGAGTTATCATCAGATTCGGCAGACGAATGTGCTGTTTTTTGTTGTGGAACTGAGAGTTCCGCGATTTCCAGCTCCTCAAGTTCCTGGAGTTCGTCGCGCAGTGGGGACTCGACCTCCACCACAGGCACCTGTTGAGCGGTACGAGACACAGAGCTGAGAGCATCGTCTGGCTCCTTTATGCCGACATCCTGGGTATCAACACTTTCGTCTGGAGCGCCACTGTGGTCTCTGGACACCCCCAACGACAGCTTAGTCTTGGCATTTGGGTGAGATTTGTATTTGAAAGTATTCGGGATAGAATTTGGAGGGGAATAGGAGTCGAAAGCAAACGATTTTTGGGTATTTTCTGCCTGGAACTCGGTATTGGGAAGGTATTTGAGCTTGTTCTGGTAAGCGAAAGGGTGCAGAGTGGAATTTTTTTCTGACGCCAAAGCGTCAATTGGCCCCTCACCATGCTCCTGGGAGATTTCTGGGTCGTTTTCTACCAATTTGAACGAGATATCTTCCTCTGATTTATCCATCGGCACTGGTCCAGATGAGGGCTCGGTCGCAGACACAGTGGATGGTGGAGGAAGTATCATGGAGTCGCTCAACTCGGTGTTTTGCATGAACTTTCGAATATTTCCAGTGGTCGACGAAGAACCATCCAGAGCAAATCGGTTCATGTCCGGCCGTTGTAGCTGTCACAGATCGAGGAGGATGGTGGTTTGTGATCTCGCAGCCAAAGAAAACAAACAAACAAAGACTGCACACAGTCTCTGTGGGGCGGCTAATGGTGATAGTAGGGGCGCAAGAGCAGGGCAGGGCGAACGGTTTGGGAGCCTAATATCTCTGAAGGTTCAATAGAAGCTTCGGAAGTACAATGGGTGGTGGTTTATTTAAGCTTTTTGATCCGGTTGTGTTGACGGTAATGCCTTGTCTCTAGGGGGAACTTTACTAAGGCCTCGCGCTAAGTTAGGGCTTAGTTTCGCTCGCTCTCGCTAAATTCTGCCTGGCGCAACATGGCAACTCCAGCACCAACCCACCGCTCGCACTTTGGAACTGTTCAGTTTGCTCCACTCTACGCGTCCTCGTTACCCTGTTCTATTCTATCCCCCACTGATTTGCACTACCTGTGTAAGGCACGCTTGCACAGCGCCATTCAACCGATTATCCGCCCCACTTTTGAGCAAATTGCCTGTCCTGGTGGCCAATTGACGACTGCCTACTGATTGCCTCTGAGTGCCGCTGATCGCCCCTCCCCGTCATCAGAAAACTTCTTCCCATTTTCAGCTCCAAACCGAGAGCTCTACAGCAGCCTCCGTCTACATATTGAGTCATCATTTCAGATCGATAATCCATTGCATTCTTTCTTTTGAGCTTTGACTTGAAGAACGCGACCCATATCATACAGCTACTGCTCCCTTCTCGTCCAGCTTCTAGTTCAATTTCTGGTACCGTTTGATTTGGCGTTTTGTTTGTCTTTGTCGCTTGTTTTTTGCATTTCTAGTGGCCCTTAGTCCCTATGTCCTACAATAAAAAGACCCCAGAAGCGAAACTTCAGGATCACACGGCCTCTGCGCTGTTGCATCTGGAGTCCCCAAAAAATGTGCCCCAAGAAGAGCAGACCCAGCATCCTCACCCCTCACTCCTTCAGCCTCACACCACTGCTGTAGCCAGTCTGCAGCATCAACAAGAGCAGGAAATGCTTTTGGGATACACGGTCCCGAATCCCCCGGTCTCCACGCAGCAGTCAAGTGCTGCAGCGGCGGGAATCCCCGTAGGACCCAATGCAATGATGCCCCATATCCCTGGGGCAATCCCGAGCGTTCAGTTCAGCCCGCCTAGAACGCTCTGGATGGGAGATTTGGACCCTTGGCTCGACGAGAGGGCCATTGCCGACGTGTGGTGGCAGGTGCTTGGAAAAAGAGTGAGCGTCAAAATTATCAAACCCAAGGCGCCAAACTATGAGCCTCCGCAGAGTATGAGTCACTCAGGCTACTGCTTTGTGGAATTCGAGAGCTTTGATGATGCCCAGCAGGCTCTAAGCCTCAACGGTCAGCTCCTCCCGGACATCGCAGTGCCCTCGCAACAGCAGTTCCCTAATAACCCAGACAACCAGAAGAAATATTTCCGGCTCAATTGGGCCAGCGGGGCTACACTTAGCGCACCCATCGTTCAAACTCCGGAATTTTCGTTGTTCGTGGGCGATCTTTCAGCCTCCACGACCGAGGCGCATCTTTTGGCTTTCTTCCAGAAAACCTTCCCCAGCTCTATTAAGACGGTGCGGGTCATGACTGACCCTGTGTCCGGAAAATCGCGGTGTTTTGGCTTTGTTCGTTTTACTGACGAGGCGCTGAGGCAGCAGGCACTAGTGGAGCTTCAGGGCGCTTGGTTCGGCGGTAGGGCACTTCGGCTTGCGTTGGCAACCCCTCGAAATTCTGGCAGGTTCCGCAGCGGAGGCGGTGAGCCAAGCTCCCACCGAATGGCTCCCGCACCGCCCTTTTTTTTTGGCTATGACCAACAGGCTCAGTCGGAGATGGGAGCCATGCCTCCCATCCCGTACGGAAACTTTTTTACGCCGCCTCAGTGGCTGCCAGATGGTCGGCAATTGCCTCAGCAAGACCAGAGACATCCATCCCGTGATTCCGTACCGAGTTCCTCACCAGGTCCCTCTCAGCGACCGTTCTCTCCACCTCCCGATAGAGAAAACGCAAAGTCTCCTGTTCCCAACCCAGCGCCACCTCCCCAAGGATTTGCCAACCCAAATAACACCACAGTTTTCGTCGGAGGTCTCTCCCCCGATGTGCGCGAAGAGCTTTTGTTTATGCTCTTCCGGCCATTCGGAATGGTGCAGCAGGTAAAGGTCCTAGTGGCGAAAAACTGCGGGTTTGTCAAATACTCGACACGTGAAGAGGCAGAGGAGGCCATTGCGGCAATGCAGGGCTACATCATTCAGGGTAGCCGTGTGCGTCTAAGCTGGGGCCGGATCTCTGAAAGTAACATGAAGTATCAGCAGCAGCAACAGCAGCAGCGACAGCAGCAACATCAGGCGGCTCAGGCGGCTCAGGTAGCGCAGGCAGCTCAGATAGAGGTGGCAAACGCCTTGTCAATGGGTATGGATCCCACAGGCGCCATGGCAGCTGCCGCTGCAGCTGCAGCTGCTGCTGGATACCTACCGCCCCCGCTACCGAACTCTCAGGGACACCCACCGCAAAGCGGGGGTTTTCAGATGATGCCACCCCTTGGAATTCCTATGCCGCTCCATGGCCCAGGTCCTAATTTCCACGTGGGAGGGCCCCCGGACGAGCAGTCTGGTGACAAGAATCCAGAGCCTGCTACCAAAGGAGAGGTACAAGCGCCATATTTCCCCGAAGGCCCCCATCCTTTCGCGCCACTTCCTCTCATGGGATTTCCGTTGCCCGGACAGATTCATCATGGCCCGAACGGGATCGAGGGGGCTGGTCCTGCAGTTCCTGGAACTCCTGGTGGCCCTGGAGGTCCTGGCGCCGAGGTTGACGAACAATTGGTGGAATCCATTGGAGGCCTCAGTTTAGGGAACGGCCATGAGTCAAGCGAGCACCCCAAGAGGCCAGGTCCCACCGGATTGTCGCCTTCGTTCCTGGATGCGGAGTTTCCACCCTTGACCAAGGGGCGACCCCCACACAGTGCTACGCCGTCCGCTAGTTCTGGTGGCAAATCAGAGGAGCTGGGCCCCTCTGAGACCATTGAGTCGAACCTGTGAAGGGTTTGGCTTCACCAAAAGTCCAAATTGAATGCTACGAACTTTATAATCTTTAAATTTGCTACTTGAAGTGTAGGAAAGTCTTAATGTCAAAAGCGGTATCCAGGAGTACTTAATCAGTACTTTGGCGTCTGACGAGGACATGATGTCTGTATCACTGACCCATACCAACCCCTAGGAGGATGCGAGACTGGCATCTGCCGTTCTCACGATGTCTACGTTACCCGCTCAGTAGTTCTCGCCACCCACCACAATAGCTCTACATCATTATTCATTTCTCAAACATAATATTCAATATACCTAAACCAGACTAGCTGTCAGAGCAGCAGAGCTCAAAGAAGAAAACCGTTACAAAATCTGAGCCTAAGATCTCTCGCCTCTCAATCTTCTGGCCAACTGGATATCCTTCTTCTGAATGGTGACTCTCTTAGCATGAATAGCACACAAGTTGGTGTCTTCGAAAAGAGACACCAAATAGGCCTCAACAGCTTCCTGAAGGGCACCAATAGCAGACGACTGGAATCTCAAGTCGGACTTGAAGTCCTGGGCGATCTCTCTGACCAATCTTTGGAAAGGCAACTTTCTGATCAAGAGTTCAGTGGATTTTTGGAATCTTCTGATTTCTCTCAAAGCGACGGTACCTGGCTTATATCTGTGAGGCTTCTTGACACCTCCAGAAACTGGAGCGGACTTTCTGGCGGCCTTAGAAGCCAACTGCTTTCTAGGAGCCTTACCACCGGTGGATTTTCTTGCTGTTTGCTTAGTTCTTGCCATCGTGACTATGGATCAAAAAGAAGAAAAGAGTAGTACGTTGTACGAAAAGGGGGAATTAAAAGGTGCGAACTGGCCCGACCCGATGGCAAACGAAATGTGTGCATAGGCGCTCATTTAATCGCGCACTAGGGATCATACTTCGAAATCGGCCATCTGACCAATCATATCACGTCTGGGTGTGCACATAACTGCCTTGAGCATTTAGGTGCCAGCAGCAATTCTGTGGCATGCCGAAAGTGGCAATGATATTGCGTGAAGGAAGTGGGTGCAAATGAAGGCCGATGGAGGATGGTGGATATTGCCGATGAGTATATGGGCACCAGCACTGCTGCAACTTCGAATCTTGGCCACTATTGCGATGTTAAGCGTAGCCAAGAAACTCCAGTTCATGCTGTTCAAACCTTGGCACAGTTCCTCAGGCCCGCTATTAGTGCGAATTATCGACGACTTGGCCCGAAGCTCATAATTAGCGCCTTTTCGGTGAGACTCGCGCTGGTGCGGCAATATGCCTCCGCGTGTTGTCTGTCAGGGCCCGTAGAGCCGCCGCTTCTCAGCACAGCAGAACCCTACGGACGTCCGACAGAAGTCGCCGAATGCCCACGGTAGTCTCAGAATCATCTCACAGTACAGTCCGAGCATTTGTTTTCAATGTGAGCTCTATTCTCCTTGCTTTACATCCACTCTGTAAATTGTGTATAACTATAAATACAATGCAACGACTGCAATCGCCCCTGGCTCCATCAATTGTCAGTCCACCTCTCGCAAATGATAGTTTGCATTTGGTCTAGTTTTGTTTGACTCAGTCTCCTCGCCATTCCCTCACTTTCTATACCACAAGCGGGTGAGCTTCGTCTTCATCATCTTCTTCTGCAACTGGAATACCCCGTACATCAATGCTTCTGAAGTGGGAGGACAACCAGGAACGTACACGTCAACTGGCACAATTCTATCACATCCTCTAACCACAGAGTATGAATAATGGTAGTATCCTCCTCCGTTGGCACACGATCCCATAGAAATGACCCATCTAGGCTCAGGCATTTGATCATAAACCTGTCTCAAGGCTGGGGCCATCTTATTGGTCACGGTACCTGCGACAATCATAATATCGGACTGACGAGGAGAAGCTCTAAAAATGATTCCCAATCTATCTTGATCGTATCTGGGAGCAGATACGTGCATCATCTCCACAGCACAACATGCCAAACCGAAAGTGACAGGCCAAAACGACGATTTTCTGGCCCAGTTAGCAATGACGTCCAATGAGGTCAAGGCATAATCCACAGGAGACGAGTTCTTTTGTTGAGAAGGCAAAGGGAAGTCTGTCTGCAAAGGCTTCGGGGTCAATTCTTTGGTGGAAACAAACCGCTGGCTAGCGACGGAAAGGGAAGCAAATGATTGCGGTCTGGCCGACAAAGCCAATCTTCCACTCAAGCGTAACATGGCGATATGAATGCTGTTAGCTCTGACTTTGGGTGGCTCGGAAGAGTTTGTTTAATGTTGAGGAAGAAGAGAGCGAGCAATCAGCAAGAAAAAACCGCCAGTGATTGGCTGAGGGTGAGTACACATGCAGGACTGGAGTTTTGGCACTGGGGAGGGGTCGCGCTAGGCATCTGGGTGAGAGTCGGGGAATACAAGGGCATGGGGGGATAGGACAGACACAGTGAGAGGATAGGAAAGTTAAAATTGTCAGCCTCATTGTATGCAAAGTGTATAAAATGGTATTTCAGCGCATTTTCAAGAAAGCTTCTGCTGTATCGATTGTAGGTTGCCCACCAATTTGAACTCATTTCGCAGCCTCTGGCACCAAAATTATAACTTAGCTCTAGCCTCTGACAAAAAATAACAGATCTGTATCTTGCAATCAGTAATTCTATAAAATCATGAAAAAGCGCCAAATACTACGTCTTGATCTACATATATATACTTTTGTCAGCTTTTAGAATTCCCTTCCATAAGCTGACCTACTGTAATAAAGCCTTGCCTCCTTTAAATCGACCCTCTAACCATATATTGAGCCATATACGTATTATATTATTGGTGGCAATTCCATGCGTGAACTCTTGACGTCCTGGTATGTCGTTCGTCGTTGCTTTTTGATGTATCCGTGTCAGATCGGGCTTGTCAAAGTTCGAATCTGACTCTTTGTAGTGTCTGGATTGTACTCCAACACACCTTAACCTAAGCTCAGACGGCCCATTTGGCTCAATACATCTTCATTTTCGCTCTCATTGACCCCTCCCTTGGCTGCGTGGTAAATCTTCTCCTATTGCACCACTTATTGAACGACGTCCTCCAAATAGTCTTGTATCTTCTCCAAAATATCATTCTTAACCTCCTCCGGCACAAACTTCTCCGCCTGGGGTCGTATGAATGTGAAGAGTTGCTCAAAGGTCATCGGCTCGTTGTTCTTCAGACTCTCCTGAAGCTCTTTACTAGCAAGCTGTGCAATTTTATCAAACCATCCGGATTCGTAGAGCTGGAGCTTTAATTGCTTGTTGATAATGTCATAGTTTCCGGAAGATGAGAGATGGTCCTGAATCTGCGCCTTGATCTGGTCAAGCTCCTTCTGCAGTTGGGTCATGGTTGGCGACGGTCAGGTGTCGTCTGAAACCTGGAGCTGCAATATTCGTGCTTTTCCGGCTGAAGTACGGTAGCTCCGATCGCTGTAGATACTTAGGAGCTAAGCAGTGATGCTAGTGACTTCGAGATCTGCGACTAGGCCTGGCAGAACTTCGCGACCGACACGGACCAGACCTCCATTTGGCTTTCCATAGAGCCAGTAGAGGCGCGCTAGCGTAGGGGCTCGTTTCCGAGGATTGCTCCCGCTACTCCACACTACGCCTGAGTCATCGCTTACGAGCAATCCTCTCTTCTAGTCTTCTCTCCCAAGACTAACACTTACGGAGACATTACCGAGACTCTGAAATTCATGAACACGAGAGCTGTGTCCATAGTCCCATTCAACGTCAGAGTTCTCCCTTCTATAGCGCTCGCCAGAACACTCGCCCTCAACAGACCCTTCAGCCAGACCTCCAAGATGTCAAAAGGATCGCCGTTTGACGCCAAATTGCTCAACGTAGAGCCTGTTTCCAATGGAAAATGGATCCAGACAAGAAAAATCAAATACTTGGACCCTACTGGCAAGGAGAGAGAATGGGAAATGGCTGTGAGAACAACTCGTTCTGACACTACCGACATCGACGCAGTGTCTATCGCCGCCCTTCTCAAACTGCCTGGAAAACCGACCGAAATTGTCTTGACGAAGCAGTTCAGGCCACCGACCAATAAGGTGACCGTGGAGCTTCCCGCAGGTTTGATCGATCCCAAGGAGTCTGTCAAAACTACGGCCCTCAGAGAGCTTTATGAAGAGACGGGCTACAAGGGGGAGTTCATCAAGCTGTCCTCGTCAGAGATGCAGTTGTTCAGCGACCCGGGACTCACCAATGCCAACATGGATTTGTCTATAGTTCACGTGGACATGGCCCAGAAGGAAAACATCAGCCCTAAGGCCAAGCTTGAGGACGGGGAGTTCATTGAGGTAACTACTGTTCCCGTTAAGGACTTGTACAAGGAGCTCCAGCGGCTTTCAAAGGAGGAGGGCTGTGCCATAGATGCACGGTTGTACCACTTCGCTTTAGGACTAGAATTAGCGGGCAGCTTTGATAATTAGGTCCGCCAGTGCCAACTAGGGTATGACAGTATACGACACATATAGCCTGTGCGATGTAGGATGTAGCCAGAAGGGTCCAGCCAGAAGGGTCCAGCCAAAAGGGTCCAGCCAGTCAGGCGATAATACGAGACCGGGAGTGGCTAAGAGGCCAATTTCCACACTCAGGGGGCAATCAGTGCCCCATGGACAGCTACCCCACGCCCGGCGTTCCTGCTCGCACAGCTGCCCAACATCGGCCAACGGTGCGACCGCGGCCCAGATCGCAGAACCGAAAGGTCGCAGTCATTCCCCAGATCTTCAGTTTGCCTCTCCACGAGTCTTTCCCCAGTTCTTTCCCCACGACACACGCACAGACTCCCTAAATTCTACACCCCATCCTCACCCTCATCTTCGTTTGCGCCTCACTTTGTCCATGGAATACAACCCCTGCTGCTTCTGCCTAGGCACAGAGCTAGAAGACCCGCCCTACGGCTCCGACACTGGCCGTGAGTTCGTGCACCCGTGCACACGATGCTCGTTGACCTGCCACCGCAAATGCGCCTTGGACTGGTTCAGCTCGTTGAGCGGTGACGATTTCAAGGTAGTGAATGCTCAGTTCGTGCCCAACTCGGGCGCCAGCTCCAACAGTTCTCCAAACACCCAGACCGATACGCAGCCCGGGGGCCCACTCGGCCCCAATTCGGACCCAGATGCCGCCTTCGAGATTTTGGTGTCACCTCAGCAGGTGAGTCGCTGGATCACCAGTGCCACGACGGGCGTGGGCCATTTGGAGACGCCTGTGGCCCCCGGAAAGGTGGTGTTGCTAGTGGCCACCTGTCCCCAATGTAAGGGCGACATCACCTTCAGTATGAAGCTGTCCCAGTTATTGACCCTCACGGCGAAATTGCGCACTGCAGTCACCAGATCCGCGGAATTTGGCGTCATCTTTACGGTTCTTGCATCTGCCGTCACTGGGGTGCTATCGATCTCGTACTTTGGACTTGCCACCTGTGGCATCAAGATGATGGACTCTCTAGTTCCCGGCCCGCTCCTTGTGCGCATGCTTCTGAGTCTGCAGGCCCAGACGAAGTCATTGGCGCCACTCCTCAACTTGAGCAGCTATGCGGTAGATAATATCGAGCAGGCTGTGTCCCGTGGAATGATCGACCCGCTCAAGCTCTCTCGCGTGCCGATTTTGCCCATAATGTTGTACAGAATGAGGTCTTCGTCTATCGTGTCTTGTGTCAACGGGATCCCCAACGACCAGGTACACGATAGCGCCAACGCCAGGTCCACCACATCGCTCGCCCGCAGCTCGCTTCAGATGAACAACTGGGTGGCCGAGTTTATGCTTTCGGGCTATATTTCGTCCCTAGGCAATCACAGGCTTGTGCGCACTCTCGGTGCAAATCTACTCGCCAATCGAAGCTTGTTCAAGGGCTTGGACCTCTGGAACGTCGATAACATGATATCCATGATCATCCCCGCCAGATGGCTCTATGACTTTGTATACCACCTCACGTTCAACCGGGTCTATTTTGGACTCACAATGAAGACCCGATCGCGCGTGGTGGTGAACAGCTTGGACCAGGCCGATTTTGATGCTTTGGAAACACTTGAGTTTGAGCTCTCGGCGTGCCGTAATGAAGCAGCTCGGCTCCGCCTGGAGGCAGCAAAGCAGGTGGATGCACAGAATTCCAGCTCCCTTTTGCGGCCCATAAAGAAGAAATTGCGTTTCTATTCGCTGTGCCAACAGTCCGGTATCCCCATGGAATACTTGCGCACACGGCTTGCTCTCTGGTGGCTCAAGTCACGAGCTTGTTTAAGCAAAGATTACTCCTCGACGTTTATCAGCAGTTCCTTTGCTGTTAGGTGTCTTACGACGGTGGCCTGGCCTTTTTTAAGTGCTAAAATCGGAACTGTCCTCTTCAAGACAGTCTTGACCAAGTCTAGGTTCCTCCAGCACGTTCCTCGCGACAAGTTGGTGCTTTTGGCGAATATCGTGGGCCTTTTTGGAGCTGTTATTATAAAGGACCTTTTCTGTTTATATTTGGGAACCAAAGAGGCCCAAATGCTCTCCAACATGACCATCATCAGCGATGGTGACGACGTAAGTCACAGGGCGTCTGAAGCTGCCCGCCGCCCACCGGAGGAACCCTCGCCCTATCTCGTGAACTTTCCGGGTGGCTACTCCATGAGCGTGAGATTGACCTAGTCGCTACAAAACACTCAATATACATACATTGCACGCTATGGACGTAGTGTTCATTCATCGTCGTAGTTTTCGTCTTCGTCAACTTTCCGTAACGGCGGCTCGACCAGCTCTGGGTTCTCGTCTGCATCCTCTTCGTCCGACTTCTTTCCGGTGACATTGGCGGAAAACTGAGGCACCGCAGGCTCCGGCTCGGCGGTCTCCTTTGCCTCCGGCTCCTTACGCTCAGTCAAAGGAGAAGGCTGCTTCTCAGTGGCCTCCGCGGACACAGCCGTCGCGGGAGATGCAGTAGAAGGCCCAGGGGGCGACACGGTCTTTTCGGACGCAGGGGGAGCGACCGCAGTCTCACCAGGCACAGGCGCCGCCACAGGGGCCGTAGTAGACACCGGGGCGGCCACAGGAGACACAGGTGCTGCGGAAGAAGCCGGAGGCCCTGCAAGAGATGGAAGTGCCTCGTGGGAGCGTGATTCTGCACCACCAAGCTGAGCAACTGGCTTCAGCTCGGTAGTGGGTGCAGTCTCAGCAATTGAGGTGGCTGCATTCATGAGACTGCGAAGCGAGCCCTCACTGCCTGCGGGGGCCTCTACGGGCTTGGGAGTTCTTCTGGAGCTCGAGGTCTTCTTCGCGGGCTTTGGGTCTGCCTTATGGTCTAACTGGTGCTTGCCATTAGCGGGAGCCGGCACGGGCTGAGCGACAGCTGGGGCGCCCTGGATCGGCTGCAAGGGCTGAACGGGCCTAGAGGAGACTCCCTGAGGGATCTGTTGCTGAAGTTGGTGCTGGTGAAGCTGCTGTTGCTGGACCTGAAGCTGCGGTTGGTGTTGCAACTGGTGAGGATGTTGGTGTTCCTGCAAAGGTGGGACGGGAGGCGGCGGTCCCGCCTGCAATCCAGAACCCATCAAGTGCAGAGGCTGGCCCTGGGGCATTGGGGGAGGCGGCTGGCGCTGTTGGGATGGAGCGCTCAACAGCTGTGGAGGCTGGCCCTGCTGTGGCTGCGTGCTTTCCAACACCATACCCTGGGGCAACCGCGGCTGCTGAGACACCGGCGGAGGCTGAGGGGGGTGTGTGTTACCCTCCTGCTGGTACTTGACCAACTGGTCAAGCCTAGCTTTGATGTGAGGGTTCCCTGGGTCCAATCTCTCTGCCTGCCTATAGGCGTCCAACGCGTCGGAGATTTGATTGTTGCAAGTCTCGTACAAGGTTCCCAAGTCGTACCAAACCTCGCTGATGTAAGGGTTCAATCTGATAGCCCTGGTGTAGGCATCGAGAGCATCACGGTACTGCGAGATCTGGTAGTACAACACTCCAATGGAGCACCAAAAGGTGGGGTTCCGCGAGTCTCTGTTAACTGCCTGCTGGAAGGCTTCGTAGGCGGCGTTGAAGTCGCCACGAATCATGTGCACACGCCCGAGGTAGTACCACGAGTGGGCATCAGACTGGTCGATTTCGAGGGACTGGGTCAAGTATTTGAGGGCGATGTTCAAATCTTGCTGGAAAGGCTGGGGCTGGCCATTGGCAGTTTCGCTGATTGCGGAGCCAGCAGGACTTGCCTCGGCTTGTGAGTATAAACAGCCGAGCTGCTGGAGAACTTTGGCATGCTGAGGGTTGACCTGGAGCACCTTTTCATAGGCTTCTTTTGCTCCGTTCCAGTCCTTCTGTTGTTCCAAAACAGACCCAATTTGGAACCACACATCTGGTTGTGTTAAGGGGTGCGGGGGGTTACTCAAAATGTACTGGAAGCACTCGAGGGCCGACTGGAGCTTACCCTGGTGCTTGTAGATAATACCCAAGCGGAAATAAATTTCATTGGACTTGTCAAAGTTTGGATCAAGCTCCAACACCCGCACGAACGCTTCCTCTGCGTACTCGAGGGAGCCGTAACGATCATAAAGAATACCGATGCCGTGCCACAACTTGGGCACGTTGGGGTTTCCCAAATAGTAGAGCGCTCTCTGGTAAGCGGCATAGGCTCTTTGAAGATCATCAAGCATCAAGTAGCAGTGCCCCAAAAGACCCCAAGTTTCACCATTTTCAGGGTTGAAATTGAGGGCCTGCTCGTAGAGTTCGGCGGCCTTGAAGAAAACGTCCTTGGTGCGGTAGATATTGGCGAGCTTGGTGAGGGCCTCTGGGTTATTGGGCGAGTGTCTGAGAGAAGAGTCATAAGAAGCCAGAGCCTTTTCCAAATCGCCGAGACTTTCGGCAAGCAGGCCGATGGCGGCCCAGGTGGCAGCGGTCGTCTCAGAAAGGATGGAGGGGCCAGAGGAGTTCTCCATTGGCTGGGAGGCCATATTGCCGTTGACTTTATGGGATCCCAAGGGCAAGTGTGCGGGAATAGCAGTGGTCATGCAGAGAAATCCTGAAGTAGCCAGTCAAATGCTTAACCGTTAATAGCAACAGAAAAGAAAGTGGAAAAAACAATTCGCTCTATATAAAGAACCCATGGGATTAAGCCCTCGCAATTTACGACGACGGCTCAACGACTTAAGGCAGGGCGAATACGAGCATGGCAACAAGACCAATTGACACAGTGACACTAAGTGACGCACCGTGACACAAAGGTAAATTAAAGGTTTGACAAATGTCACGTCAAGACTCATTCATCATTTGCAGCACTACAGCCATGCTGCCTCCCATTACGCCTTGACTTCAGACCCTGGCCACTCATGACGGGGGTCTGATTACGTTATTTTTCCTTCGTTCGCACCCCTATTGGGGTGCACATGAAATGCGTATTTTCTGGCTATGAGATCATATCTCTGTGCCGGAACATCCTCAAGCGAGGCCATTAGCCGCTGTGCTGGTTGTCTTAATTGGGTAACGGGGAAGACGGGTGAGGGACACTGGAGTGTGAGGGATAGTGGAGTGTGAGGGATAGTGGAGTGTGACGAGTGCGAGAAAAAGTGGGGAGTGAAAATAATAACCGAAGGGAAGTTAAGCTCAGAAGCTTTGTCTGAACTGTCGGAACGCCCTCGAGCTCCTAGTACAGCCGCAACGCCAGGATCTTGCCTCGCCCCTTTAGAGCCGCGAATTTCCGCATAGACAGCTCGACACAGCCGTGGAGTCTCCAGCTCCCAGCCATAGAGGGCACTGGATTCCAAGTGTGAACCATTTTGGTTCAATTATTTTACCTTCTGAGTTTTCCTGACATATTTTCTCTTTGCTGTCACCCGTCCATCTTTTCTTTATATTTCGTCATTCTCTCGATCTTACCCTCTTCTCCTCCAGCCGCTTAACCTACTTCATTTACTTCTCCATTATCTATAATCTATCTACTCATAACTTGCTCTTCTTAAAAGAAGAATTGAAGCCCAAAAGCTCGTTGATATCTGTGGTCCAGTCGGTCTCGCTCCGAGCAATGCACCATATACCATACTGACTATGATCACTGCCCCCCTCGTCACGGAGCACTTTGCCCGCAGGAAGACTGAAATGAGGCCCAGGGACAAAAATAGTGCCGTTTTCACTCATAATATGGATCTGGTCCCCTGGGCGCAAGTCTTGCTGAGGGATCCCGTCGATGCTTAACTTTATGGACTCGTTTCTGTTGGAATCAGACATTTGCACCATAATGTGAGACGTGGAAGGGAAAATCAAAGGCCTGAAAGACAAGGAACGAGGACAAATCGGAGTCAAAAGCATGCAAGGAACCAAGGGATGCGTTATAGGCCCTCCTGCTGATAAAGAATAAGCTGTAGACCCTGTAGGGCTCGAGAACACAAGCCCATCTGCCGTGGACGTGGTCAACAAAGAATTATCTATAAACACATCCAATGAAGTCAAATTGGGCTGGTTTCCCCTGTGAAGACTTATATCGTTCATAGCATGAATCATGGAGGACGAGTGGTTCTGCTGTTTCTTCAGAAGGACGCGGATCTGACGCTTGATAGCACTATACTCGCTTTCGGGCTTATCAGGCTCCTTTCTTACCACATGACACTCTAGCCTGCTCCTATGAAGAGCCTTTGCACGCGATTCGTATACCATACGGAAAGTCTCGTCAAAGGAGGAAAAATCAAAGGGCAACAAGAAGCCAAGGGTCCCGAGAGCAAAGCTCAACACAGGAGGGACTTTTGAGTTCAGAAATGTGCTGACGGCCCGAAGAATCGTCCCGTCTCCACCGAGTGTAACTATGAGATCGGTTTTCTGCACAATATGCTCTATAGAACCAGTAAAAAGGTTCATTTTCTCCTCAGCCAAAGCGCCTTTCGGGATGGGGAACTTACCCTTGAAAGAGGCCTTTTTAGGCAAAGAAGTAGCTCCCGCTACGGCCCCTTCGTCGTTTTCGTCGCATGTTTGCTCATAAATTTCATTCGCTGTGTCTTCGCTGATGATGATGTTCACCGCCGGATACACCTCGTGGATGTGGCTCACGAAGCTTACACATGCGTCTTTGACATTATCGTCCCAAGGTTTCTTGAGCACGTAGATGTTCTCTAGAGGCTTACGCCACACCACATTCTTGAGCTTGGAATGAGGGGACCCGACGTAGTCTGGAAAGGTGCTGTTGCGGAGGACGTCGCACAGTCGAATCACGACGCGCTTGTTCTCCTTGAGAATCGACGACAGTGACAGGCACCGCCGAAAAACAAGGGGGGAACTCATTGCCACACGGGATTTGAAAAGGCAGATCATGGAAGTGGGGGAAATGAAGTGCTGAGTCAGGTGGAGGGAGGGGCGCAATACACTGGCTCTAAAGTCTCAGTTGCAGGGTCCGGTCCAGTTTCCTAATCTCGGCCTCAGTTGCTCGTGTATATCACAGTTTGCTCCGGTATTAAGTTCGGCAGTGGATGTTCGTTCTACTGTGTACTCGCTGCTCACTCTCCTTAATGGTCGCTGTTTGCTCTTTTCAGTGTTCGCTATGGCTCAGTGCTAGCTGTAGCTATCTGGCAGCTCACTGTGATGTGCTCAATGAGCTTCTGTGGCAACAGTGACGTTCTCTGAAAGGAATATGCAAGCGTTAATTCCCTGAGCCTCTGTGTGATGTTCAGCTCTTCTCCTCTCTGTGTCTAACGCCGCCCTAAGCTTCGGTCATAGACTCAGTCATCTGACAAAATCACGCGGTGGCTTCGATAACGCCAGCCGCGGATTTCGCCTGGCGCTCTTTTTCTTCCGTAGGCACTGAAGTCGGCCCTTGAAATCTCCAGGACACCCCACTGTCATTTAGTATCTCTTTATCATCTGGTCTCATCGTTTCGTCGAATTATCTGATCTGTAATCGAAATCTTAGACACGGCACTGCTTGCCGGTAAGATCTTGCCAAGCATCCGCCCTCCGGACTATCGGAAGAAGACGCTGCCAGTTCCAGACCAACTCAGAAATTTGTTGCTTGATTCTTTGTACCATCTCAATTTGGTAGCTGCCACTTGCATTACCATGAGCGCAATACGTAGAGCGGGCGAGTGCCAGAGAAAACCAGCTTCTCTCTATTCTCCTACATCTTCAAACAATTGCTATCAATACATAGAGGTTCCTATATCCCTTAGGTGGCGGAGTTCAAAGACTCGATTTCCCTTAACTCCTCGTTGGTGAGCCTGGCAGACTCGGGGCCGTTGGCTGGAGCAGCCTCGGGAGCCTCAGACTGAGCCTGTACTTCAGCAGGAGGAGCCTCGGCATGCTGTCCTTCGACGCCATTTCCTTCCACAGCTCTCCCGTTCACGCCCTGGTAGCTCTGCACGTGGCGCTCGCCCCTATCGACGTCCTCGTCATCATAAAACTCATTGTCGGGCTGTATTATCTCGTCACGGGCTTGTTGCGAGCCACCCTTGGTGTCCATGGCCTCAGCCGTGTCTTCGTCAACATCGCCCAAGTCCTCCGCATCGTTGGGTACGTAGTTCATCTGCACCGAGGGCGCATGCTTCGTGTTCTCCAAGCTGGCGAACACGTTGGTCATGATTTTATTCAAGAATTCAGGCGAGTTGGCGTTGTGCATGTTGGAGGAACGAACGTCCAATTTATAGTCCGGCCCATAATACTCGTAGTAATCATTGTAAGGCAACTCGCTGGGCAACTTGACGTCATTAAGAAGCCCCGTCTCAAAGGCCCAGGTTCTGGCCACATTGCGCATAGTGTAGCCACCGCCACCCACCACCATGAGCGGAACGTTGAAACCTTTGACGAAGTTCACGCAGTTGGCGTGGCCAGACATCGAGAGGTTAAAACACCCCAACCTGTCACCACTCAACGAGTCCCCACCACACTGGAGAACGATTGCCGACGGCTGGTACCACTCCATAATCTTGCTGATAACAGGCTCAAAAATGGACTTGTACGTGGCATCATCGATCCCATCCCGCAAGGGAATGTTCACCGCGTGATGTTTGCCCTTGCCGACTCCAATGTCTCTCAATTCACCAGTTCCAGGGAAAAACTCCCCGTATTTGTGGAACGAGCACGTCATGACTCTATCGGTCGTATAGAAGGCCTCTTCGACACCATCACCGTGGTGGACATCAATGTCGATGTAGAGCACCCGCGGGTGGTATCTGAGCAACTCGATGATACCTAAAACGATGTCGTTCAAATAGCAGAAGCCCGAGGCCTCAGACTTTTTCGCGTGGTGCAATCCTCCCGCGTAGTTGATGGCAATGTCACACTTTCCGCGGTTCAATCGGGCGGCTCCCTCCATGGAACCGCCCCCCGAGATCCCGCAGTACTCAAAAAGACCGTCAAAAACGGGGCAATCGTCCCCGACATTGAACTTGATCTGCTCCTTGGCAAACATATCCAAGTTATCCGGAGTCACTCTGCTCAAAAAATCAATGTACTCGTCGGTGTGGAACTGGCACATCTCTTGCTTCGTGGCAGGCTTCGCTCTGTAGATCTCCATCTTTTTGTAGAGCCCGTAGTTCATAATCAACAGGTGTGCCATTCTTATACGGTGAGGCTTCATAGGGTGGCCTGCACCATAAGCGTAGTTTCCCACGTCTGCATCGTAGAAATACGCTACTCTCTTCTTGGTGTTGGACACCTCGAGCTCGTCAAAGGGGAGCTGGGTGTAAAGCATGGCTTCTGTCTTTATGGCAGGTTCAGTTCTAAGCTGGAGTGGCTGGATATGGACCGCGTCAGTTTCTGACGATACTGTGCAAGTTCCAGTCAACAGCTGCCGTGGTAAGGAGAAGCTGGAGCAGAAGATTCAGGCGAGTTCCTTGTCGAGGTAGTGCGTGCGAAAATGAGTGCGCCCAGATGCGTAGCTGGTGTGAGCAGCCAGCAGGGCCAGGAGCTCACCAGGGCAGCCTAGCGCACCGGCACCGGCTCTTTTCTGATCCACCACCACTACACCTACTGCCTACACCTCGCCACGTCTCTAATGCATATTCTATAAACCCCCCTGGTCTCTTCTCTTCACGTAATCTTCCACTTGCTGGTTCAACTGGTCCTGCAACTGACCGTCCCTGCACCACTGGTCGTACGCCTCGTAGTCCACTCTGAAATTGAGCCCGTTCCGGTACCCATCGTGAATATCATGCGTAGTTACGGACACAGGCAATAGCCAGGATGCCCAGGACTCTCCCATGACGCTGCGCCAATTTTTCGAGCGCCCTAGGTCGAAGATATTGGTAGCGGTCTTGGAGGGGCCAAACTCGTACTGGAACCGGCCCTTGGGCTTCTTGTTGTTCCATTTGGCCTCCTCCATCTCTATTGTTGTCCGATTCACCAATACCAAGTACCCTGAGAATGCAGCAAAACCGCCCACTGCGAAGAAGAACGACAAGCTGAGAATGAAAAGGAACACCAAGCTCAACGACAAATACACCTCCTGGGAGTACGTTTCGTCCGCAAAAAACTTCCAGAGCAAGAATAAAGTGCATGCAAATACCATACCGCAGTACACTGCGAGATACACCAAGAATTGCACGAAAAACTTTTGGTTGTGAAAGCCGATACAGGTGGCGAACCAGGGGCAATGGTGATCCATGCGAAGCACACAGCGTTCACACGATGAGCAATGGTGGCAGCGGTCCGGCTTCCAGCAGCTGCACTTGACGCAGTATCTGTAGGCGGCAGGGCCTGCCTGTTTCTGTCGTATGGTGTACATCTTCACGAAGCTGAGAGGGGGCTGTGGGACAGAGTTCTGCAGTGAGAAGCTATGCAGCGAAGCTGGACTTTGCGGGACCAGTTCAGAGGACCCCAAAAGCCTGTCGGAGCTATTCGGACCCTCAGCAGACTCTGAAGGATTGCCCTGCGAGACCGGCCTCTGGTTGAGAGCCTGAATGTCACGGATCCTCATCTCGCCGTAGTCGAGCGGCGACCCCGGGCCCACCGCAACCTTGAAATAAGTATAGAGACATAGTAGGAATAGAGACGTCGATAGGACGGCCAAAAGATAACCCGTGGCCACTAGATTTCGGGATACTATCATGTTGTTGTAGACTACCTCGTGGAGCAACACGTAGTGACACCACGTCAACAAGGAGGAGCAGAAGACCTTGGGGAAGACCAGCGCTAGTGCACAGCAGAGACGGTGCGCAGACGTCATGTTGGGAGTGTGACGCCACATGATACCGGGCTGGGATATCAACATGTGGTGGTGGTCTGGACCAGCGACTGACAGATGCGGGAGGAATGGGTGCTCACGCGCCCTTAGGGAGTTGCAGCAGTGCGCACGAAGAGCTATGGGGAGCAGTCACCGTTGATATAGCGAACCCACCCTACAAGACGATTATAATATTGTTTGAGCGGTGTTGTAAATGCACGCGACATTGGGGAGTATTATGGAGCAATTTGGAGCAATTTTGGAGAAATTTGGACAAATGTAAGACATATGCTAGTGATCGCTCGCTATGGGTCAATCGCAGCCATTGGATGCCAAACAACAAGCCAACGGTCCCAAGCCCAAGCCCCAAGCAAGATCCCCGGACAATTACAGTCTCAAATACTCTAGCACTAATGCTCCTGGTAACAGTGCTATTACTTTAGCTCTTTCTATTTCTATATACATCTAGACCTTCTTCTTTTCCACTAATTTGTTGCCCTTTTGCGTTTTCCCACCCAGCTTCGCCAATGCCTCATAGCCAATGCCCGCAAACACCAGGAAAACTCCCAACCATTGCATGATGGTCAACTGGTGACCGAATAAGACCACGCTCAAGATCATGCTGATCATCTTTCGCGTGACAGTAGCAGTCACGAGGATCAACGAGTCGAACTTCTCCAAAATCAAAAAAACAAACACCTGCCCGACGGCCCCAAGTACAGCAAAGGACAAAATGTTGCCGAGCGCCTGGGGGTAGTGGTGAATGAAATTGACGGTATACTGAATCTCGGAGTCGTAATGGTAAAACAAGGCGTATCCAAGTGACAAAACAAAGATCAAGCTGTTCAAAATACACATCAAACTGGCTCCCGTGAGTCTGATCTTTGAGTTGAGCTTGAAGAGCTGGTCCTGGGTAGAGTTAGTAAGGCCATCAAGTACCATGGACCCCACGAGCTGTGCCATACCCAACAAAACATCGCCATCATTGATACTAGCAGAAGACTTAGAGGAGGCCTGGTGGCCCAAAGTGAAGAGCACCACTCCTCCAGACACAGCTCCAGCCACCAAGTACTTGTAGAACGGGAACTTGGTGCGGTAGAACACCGTGTGGATGAGCATCACAGGGATGAGTTTACACGATTTTGCCAATAAAAACGCCAAATAATCCACGTGCTTCAACGACTGGTACCCCAAGGGCGAGGATAAGCTCGACGTGAGTGCAATTATCACAAAGGCCCGCAAGTATTTGATGTTCATTTGGCGCTCGGGCTGGCAGAACACCGCAAAAGGGTTCGCTCTGTGTGATACCAATGAGTAAATAAGTCCCACTATCGCGGCAAATAGCGCCTGAATGATGTTTACTATAAGGGGAGCCTTGAAGTAATCGGGCTTTCCCGTGTCTGGGTTGTGTCCATAGGGCTTGGTGTTGATTCTCTCTTGGAGGAGGGACCAGCTCAAGAACGAGGCGTACAAACCCAAAACGCAGAAACAGAGCGTGAGTATCAGCCCCAGTTTCTTGGCAGAGTTCATAACTAGCGCTGAGATAATAGGCCCTAACCGACGGATTGTTGTGCTGTTGGAGTAGTCGGAGGACACGCTGGAGCAGATCATCATATCGCGCCATGCAGGAAGTCGGTTGCAACCCGGGGTCTTCAGGCTCCTTAGCGGGCCCAAGTAGGAGCCAGCAAACTCTCATCTGGCTCAGGAGCACTGAGATATGTCAGAATCAGCGTTGTTATATAAAAATTATTTATGTTAAGATTCGGAAAAGGCCGTCAGGCAATACCACGTACCGAGCGAGCGCAAGGTACTTGATGGCACACACGTCCCACAAGACTACAGACATCTACACTATGCACCTGAAGTATCATTTTTGATCTCTAGGACCTTCCAAACATTCCAAAAAAGCCGCTCTTCTTTCCAGGATCCTCGTTCTGTGCCGTTGTGCTGGAATAGTTGGCTCGCACACTGTCGTAGTTGATGTAGTTGAAGCCAATATCGAACAACACAGGTTTGCTCAAAATAGGCTGGATCTGCAAGGGATTCTTCAATCCCACGATGTTGGACAATTTGGGGTCTATGGAGGGATATTTGTTGACATTTTCTATGACGAAAGTCTCATTTGTCTTTGAGTTCAACTTTGAGTCGCGTGTGAACTGAGTCAAAATGTGTAACTGGCCCAGCTTCGAAGTGAATTGACTCAAGAATTGCTCATATTCCTCGTTGGAAACAACGCTAAAGGGGAATTCTACCTTGAAAATGTTCTCTCCTTCTGGTAAAACCTCGTTTTTCACGTGAGTGTACACCGAGAGCGACTCAGGGAACTTCTCGCTGAGAGCAAAAGAATCTGCCAACTTGAGCAATTTCTTCGCCTCAAAATACTTTTCCATGGCAACTATCGACTGGTACAACTCGTCATCGTTGTAAATACCGGGCAAATCCTTCAATTCATGAACCGTTGATATGATTGAGTTAAGCAACCAGTAGACGTCTCTATTAGTGGCAATGTCCTCGCTGGAGTGCTTGGAGCCAGAGAGAATGTCCTCAATGAACAAAAGATCTCTTTTAATCTTGGAAAAAAGTAAGTTGTAGTTGAGGTAAGTAGACAAAATGGCTCTGTTCTGTACATTTTCCGAGTCATCCTCGTCCTGATTCTTGGCATTGTCCTCGAGGTGAAGGTCGATGACCTTGGTCCACTCCAACACCAATCGGTCGAAATCTCCAGAAGTGCCCAGACTTTCCTGTTTGGATAAACGCATAATCTCAAGCGCTATCTCGTCGTTGTAGAGACGGGCCTCATAGTTTCTCCAGCTGATGGACTTGATCAATTCCTGCTGGGTCTGATTCAATTCCGCTACGAACGAGGCATCGATGGACTTGATGATTTCCACTGCTGGCTGTAAAAACGGCACCTTATCATCGTGGCAGTATTTGCGTGCAATTGTCTTCAAGTCGCCAATTTTAGACAACAGGTCGAGCTGTGACACCGCCAAATTGAGCGCTGGCTCCACAATGGTGGACAAAAGTTCGCCTATGTACGTCTTTTTGAAGCTCTGCTGCTCGTCTTCCAGATCCTGGATTGACTGCAAGCATTCCATGCCACACTTGGCAATGGAAAGGGAGTTTACCACCAGTGTCCACTGCTTCTTGTTGACAGAATAGAGTCCCTGGAGAATGGCCCCGTAGAGGAACACTTCGAGGCGAGTCAATTTGTTCGGCTCTTCGGCTGAAATTATAAGCAACTTTTTGACATTGCCCAAGGCTCTCTTGAGTCTGCTGTTCATGAGATTCTTGTAGGAAGAAGAGGAGGCGTTGTCCGTACCAATATCCATCAAGTTCTTCAACTCTCTTGAGTACAAATAGTCCCGTTCGGCGGTCAACAATATCACCAACCCATAGAGAGAGTTTTCGTTGTACTGCTGCACCGATACCAGAGATGTTTTCTCCTTCAGCTTGTAGTTCTTGGTGTCCCTGGTGACGAGGTCCAACTCATGGCGGAGCTTGCGTAACCTGCGATTGATGCGCTTCCTGTGCTTGTGAAAGTCCTCGGCAGAGTCGAGAAACAACCCAATACTGGTGCCAAAGGTGATATCAAGGGGGGAGTCCATGGTATGGGGACAGGGAGAAGGCGTTGCAGACTTGGCCTCGTGGAAACTTCAATCGCAGAGAAAAATCGTCCATTTTGGGTAGACACACAACAGAAATCGGCGAAAATGACGGCGGAAGAGTTAGGGAGCCTCTCGCTGGAGTTTCCGCGAAACGCCCTCCCACCAGAAGGCCCTCGCAATCGCAGCCACAGGATGCAAAACCTGCCCCACCAATGATAAGGAGGTTGCAGCAGAACGTAACAAGTGACCTTACCAACAGGCAAGAGTAGGAAAGAGAAGGAAAGAGAGAATGGTAAGCTGTGGCTATATATCCGTGGAAAAGTCATGAGAAACCAGCGCCTGCTCTCGTCAGGGGACTGACCATGTGGCAATGTCTGTGTAAGGGCCAACACACCACGAGCTCTTGCTCCTCAGTCACTATCTTACATTAGGTAACAAAGCATCATTTATTAAAACATCATTATTAAACATCATTACTAAACCATTAGTGGTGCACTGTACAGCAGGGGTATTAGGCTGCAGTGCTACGCTAGCTAGCGGAACCCTGCGGGGGTCCTCGTCCAAGCTCTTTTCAACCGCATGTTGATATGACCAAAAGGGGATTGAACCGGCACTTTGTCGTGATAATCCGTTCCGTCTATTTCCGCCGGAGTGATGTTGGTAAACACCCTGAACATCGAGTAAGGCTTCCACACCAAGTCTGTGTTCTCGCGGCGTTTTCTGGGGCTGATAGACTGGCGCCTCCTTCCGTTCCTGCTCTTGTAGCGCTCGAGAAGACGAAATTCATTCTCTATCGCGAGAGACACAGATTCTGACACTCCATGGGGGTCAATGGTCCTGATTTTCCAGTCGGGACGGTCTAACTTCTCACGGGGCACCAAGTCTACCGCAATGTCTCCGTCGTCGGAGGGACAAGTTTGCGCGGCTGTGCTGGCACCAAGCTTTGCAGAAGCAGCACGGAGAGGAGACTCATTCTGCGCTAGCATGCGATGGTGGCTGGATCCAAGGGCGTACCCCGTATTAATGGAGCCTCTGTGGTTAAGGACCCCAAGTGGAGAATTATCAATGAACTCCGTGGCACTTCTGGAGCCACTGGTTCTCGAAATGTTGAGAGGTTGCGAGTCTGTGGACACACCGCCGCTCGTGGGGCCATCCAGACTAGCGGCGCCAAACAAAAGAGGGAGGCCTGGTTCCATATCGAATTCTTCAGGCATAAGGTCGAATATGCTGAGTTGGGCGCCCCCAATTCCCATATCCATCTCCATGAAGTTGGTTTCAGGTCCAATGGCGAAGCCACTAGCTTCGCCAGAGAGACCGAATTCCACCCCAAAGAGCTCCCCATCTGGAAGGTTGGTGATACCATTGCCTGCTTCGATGATGTCCAAGTCTGCGAAGGTGACCGTGTGCCCAGTGGAGTCATAATAGTCAACTAACTCATCAGTGGCTTTGTTGATGGGCTCAGAGCACGAGCGCTTTAGGATGGACTTGGGGACCCAGGTGTGCTCGGGGGGCGCAATTGTACCGTTAGCCACAGTTCTTCCATTAGATCTTCCGTTGACTCTTTCAAAGCTGCCTGGCCCGTCCCATGCTCCGGTGTCCTGAGGCTCAAGGTCGCCGAACTTTGGCAGCCCCGGGTTCTGGGCGTGGGAATTGCGGTAGTGCTTGAATCTGAGCTCTCTGTTGGAAAGGTTAATCACTGAAGCTTTACGTTTACTCCTTGGTGACTCCTCAGGTCCCTCACGACCGGAAGTTTTGGTCGTTGTTGCTTTGACTACTCGAGCGCTTGTGGAGGTCAACACAGGGTCAGTTCCGGGCCGCATGCCCAGATGGTGCTGGTGGACCGCAGAAGGCACGGTGGGAAAACTGGACAAGTATTTTGTGGGAGAACTAACGAATATGCTGTCCACAGTTTTATTGAGATACCTGCCTCCAGTTTGGCAGTTCCTGGGGTCAGCATGGCGAGCGCTGGATGCAACGTCAAAAAGAGAGCCGATGATAGAAGGGTCATAGCACACTTCGATGTCTGGGGCAGTGGGAATCACCACGGCAACAGCAGAGGCGGCGGCAGAATTGGCCGCAGCGACAGCAGCAGCAACATGGGGAGACACGGACGGCTTGGTGGATGCTGAGCCGGAAGTTGAGGTGGAACTTGACGATGAGGAGGCGGAAACAGGAGCGGAGGCTGGAGTGGGAAGTGCGATGGAAGCAGCCTTGGCACTAGCGGGAGTGCCAGAGGAAGCACTCTGGGGAGGAACTTGGGTCAGGGAGAACATCTGGAGGCGGCGAGTGGTTGGTGAGCAGAGATGGTAAGCGAGCGGGAGTGTCTAGTGGGGCAAATTGTACTGCAAAGTTGGCAAGAGACTTTGCGAGCTAATGCTGAGCGAGGCGAGGAGTACTGAAGCTGAAGAGTACTGAAGTGAGTGCTGAACAAATTAAATAGCGAGTGACTAGCAACAAAAACAATAACGACTAGATGCCAACTTTATCAGCTTCTAACAAAAAGACTAGTTCTAGCAACAACTAAAGTCAAGAAACAAAGGTGAAGACACTAATACAAACCAAAATCACAGAAACCCCTTAAATTAATTAAAGCCGCCTTCCTCCGTAATCATCTTGCTATGCGATACTGGCCCAGGCCCGACCGCTTCCTGTGTGCCTTAGAGTTTCCGTTAAGACGCTGGCATGTTGCAACAGTTGAAGAGGTGCGGCTGAAGCACCGGAAGAATGTGAAGGCCGTAGTAGCAGCCCGGTGCCAGGGCGTTAAGCGCGCCTTATTGCCCAATTCGCAGCCAGGCAGTCGTTGAAAGGCGGGGAGGACCCACAGAATGTCGCATCTC
Organism: Chernovozyma palmyrensis; assembly: GCA_030558275.1. Taxonomy (NCBI): domain Eukaryota; kingdom Fungi; phylum Ascomycota; class Pichiomycetes; order Serinales; family Debaryomycetaceae; genus Chernovozyma; species Chernovozyma palmyrensis. The sequence continues at coordinate 203,596 of JAJMSF010000002.1, forward strand.
TGTGCAGCATATCCTAGCACTCTACTGTTCAAACTTAGCACAAAATCGTCTCGAGGTCAGCCATTTGGAGGTCCTGTCACTTGGAGCACTTAGGCGCACGCTGGTGCGGGCTTTGGGCGGGCTTTTCGGCGCTTTAGGCAGGTCGTGCAGGCGCAGATGGTCGTCGCACTGACTCAGAGCGAGCGCCTGATGGTTCACTCTACTTCAGGCCACTGCATCGACTTCTCTGCACCCCCTTGATCTGTGCACTTCAATTTCCGTCTGCTGAGACCCCGGGCCCCATGCATTCTCTCACAAAATTTTTGGGTCGAGCAGCGCCCCGCAGAGGCTTGCGACTCGTGTCCACCTTCAGGGAGAAGTACCCCGAGCTTCAGCCTGCTGATTTCAAGCCTAACGGTGAGCCGGACTACCTCAAACTCATTTTGACTTCCCGAGTGTACGATGTTGTGGAACGGGCAGGCTCCCCGCTTACCCACGCGGTAAATTTGTCTCACAAATGCAACACTAACATCCACCTTAAGCGCGAGGACTTGTTACCTGTGTTCTCGTTCAAATTGCGTGGTGCCTACAACATGATCTCGCACATCCACTCCAACTCCAGGACCCCCTTGGCGGGTGTCATCGCCTGCTCGGCCGGAAACCACGCCCAGGGAGTGGCATTTTCTGCCAACAAGTTAAAGATCCCGTCCACCATCGTCATGCCAACCGCCACGCCTTCCATCAAGTACTCGAATGTCTCACGGTTAGGGTCCCAGGTGGTGCTTTTCGGCGATGACTTTGACTCCTCCAAGGCCGAATGTGACAGACTCGCGGCCCTTAATGGACTCACTAACATCCCTCCTTTCAACCACCCCTACGTCATTGCTGGTCAAGGAACCATAGCGCTCGAGATCTCCAGACAACTCAGATTGGACAAGTTGGATGCCCTCTTTGTGCCTGTGGGCGGCGGTGGACTTATTGCCGGATTGGCGGTGTATTTGAAGCAGATAGCGCCCCATGTCAAGATTATCGGCGTGGAGACCTACGATGCGGATGCCTTGTACCAGTCGCTCCAGAACAAAGACCTGACGACTATAGGCCTGGTGGGCGTTTTTGCGGATGGTACTGCGGTCAAGGTGCTCGGAGAAGAGACCTGGAGAATCTGCAAGGACCACGTGGACGAGGTGGTGCGCGTGCTGACGGACGAGTTGTGTGCCGCCATCAAGGACATTTTCGAAGACACGCGACTGATTGTGGAGCCTTCAGGTGCTCTTTCAGTGGCTGGGCTTAAGAAATACGTGCATGAAACAAGCGCCGAAATCGACCACAGCACCAAGACCTACGTGCCCATTTTGAGTGGAGCGAACATGAACTTCGACCGCTTGAGGTTCGTGAGCGAGAGAGCCGTTTTGGGAGAGGGTAGAGAGGTTTCGCTTGTGGTGACCATCCCAGAGAAACCGGGCGAATTCAAAAATTTCCAAAGCATCATCCATCCGAGAGCTATCACCGAGTTCTCGTATCGTTACGCATGTGACGAGCCGGCCAATATCTACGTCAGTTTCAACGTTATCAACAAGGAGAAGGAATTGAACAGAATTATCGAGTCTATGACTGACGAGAAGCACAACTACGAGGTGGTGGACATTTCTGATAACGAGTTGGCCAAGACCCATGGTCGGTACTTGGTGGGTGGAAAGCCTCAGGCAGTGGATGGTAAGGTCACTCGCGAGAAACTATACCAGTTCGAGTTTCCTGAGCGTCCAGGCGCGTTGTATAACTTCCTTCGAGCCCTCAAGGATGACTGGGACATCACCTTGTTTCACTACAGAAACCACGGTAACGATGTGGGCAAGGTTTTGTGTGGATTTGTTTTACCAGAAAATACCGACAAAAACGATTTCCAGGCATTTTTGGACAAGTTGGGTTATCAGTACCTGGACGAGTCCGATAATGTGGTGTATAAGAAGTTTTTACAGTCTTAGATCAATGTACATACTCGCTTATTAGATGTATATGCCCAGAAATCTATTAGCTCTTATTTCAGACTGGCAAATTCGTTAATGAAATCTACCAAGAGCAGGACACTGTGCAAAGACACGGCGTTGTATATGGAGGCTCTCATTCCTCCCACGGAGCGGTGCCCCTTTAACCCCGAAAGCTTGTGGGCGGCTGCCTCGGCGATAAACTTGGCGTCATCATCAGCATTCACCAACGTAAACACCACGTTCATTCTGGACCGATTAGCTGTTTTCACTGGCACTTTGTACACCGCAGGATACTTTTCCAATGCTTCGTAGAGGATAGTCGCCTTCTCAGCGTTGATCTTCTCGATAGCGGCTACGCCCCCTTTGGCGATCAACTCACGAAGCACCAACTTGAGAACGTGACACGTGAAGATAGGGATGGTATTGTAGGCGGAATTATTTTTGACCACAATGGGGTATTGGAAGGCTATGGGAGCAAGAGGGATACCGAGTTCCCGGAGCTCATCGTCGCTGGGATGCTCCAATAACGATTTTTTGATAATGTAGATGGTGAGACCCGCCAAACCAATGTTTTTCTGAGCCCCAGCCATAATCAAGCCGTATTTGGAAACGTCAATTTGCTTTGACAAGATATTGGAGGACATGTCTGCGACGAGCTCGACACTCTCGGGCAAGTAATCTGGGCCTGGAGTATCCCTGAATTCAACTCCATGGACCGTCTCGTTATCGCAAACGTACAAATATGCTGTTTTTTCCGCGTCTATGGATTTCCAGTCGGCGTAAGGAGGAATTTCGGTGAAATTTGAGGCCTTAGTGTTGACCACCACATCCACGTCAAAGCCCAACCGCTGCGCCTCTTCGGCAGATTTTTTAGACCAAGACCCAGTAACGGCATAGGCAGCTCTGCCCTTACGGCCAGGGTGCCTTTTCGAGAAGTTGGCGATCAAATTGTAAGCGATAGATGAGAATCCAGTGGTGCCTCCGCCCTGCATGAAAAACACCTCATGGGTATCCGGGATGTTCAAGAGCTGCTTGAGGTAGTTCTTGGTGTCATCAATGACCTGTGTAGCGGGCTTGGAGCGATGGGAAATCTCTCCCACCCCCAAGTTCTCGCCGTTGTAGGAGATCAAGTCGTACGCAGCCTCCTGAAGAACATGTGAGGGCAAGAGCGCAGGGCCAGCGCCAAAGTAATTTGGCTCCTCGCGCTCCAAAGTTCTGGCTGACTCGGTCATTTGAGCTTGGAAGGGATTCACAATGTGTCCGGTGAGACCTGAAGTGTGTGGGTAAGAGTGGACAGATGGGAAGGATCGAGTTGGGCGCTATGACTCTACCGCCGTGTGCAGGAAACTCTGCGCATAAGGCGTAGACTCTTCCCCTGATGTAACAGCCGCTCCAGAGTTCGGATGATTTGAAGTTCACTTGCATTGCAGCGGCCTAATAAAAGGGCAGTGGCACTTTTCGGCAAATGATTTGTCGTTTAGCAGGCGAGAAAGCAACTCAGCTTATGGGTGAAGTAGTGACCTCTTCTGGCAGAACGAGACCCTAGAAGTAGCCAGAGTCCAAAGTAACAAAAACCTTGAAGTAACCAAACTGACCAGAGCCTAGTAATATGAGATAACAAGTGAGTATTAAATGGCAGGCCTGATGAATTGGAACTTCAAGTCAATTTGGACAGTTCCCTTACTCGATGCTGCTACGGACCCTTGTCCCGCTCATGTAATAGACAATCTCCACGTCCCCGCTTTCATCCAAAAGACAGTGTAAAACGCATGCATCCTTATCCGCAACGAGAAACACAACTGTCTTGCATGTGGCCACAATTCTGGAGGCCATACGCCAGTCTTTAAGTCGTAGAGTAATCGCTTTGTCTTCCAGGTCATTATCTACTGGAAGGCCCTGCGGATCCAGGAAGCTGTCCAAAAGCAGCCGAATGTCGGCGGACCCCAAGCGAGGCCGCTGCACCTCAAGACGATCCTTCCAGCTAATGGTGACTTTGAACTTGCCTTCCTCCTCCAACGAAAAACCCAAGAATCCCCCGTCTCTTGGGCTCACTTTAATGGTCACCAATTCATTGTTGGAGCCATTTCGGAACTTATCGAGACGCTTGTAGGTGTTCACAAACTCATTGGGCAATTTGACTGCTAAATCAGCATCAGCAAGCTGTGGTTCTCGGAGCAGCAAAGACTCATGGGTGTTCTTTAGGATTTTGACCGGAATCCGGAACGTGTGGTTGACAGAGTTGGCATTGATGTCAACATTGGTGTAAAAAAGTGCCAAGGAGGCGGTCCTGCCGTTTCCCACGGTGACGCCTTGGTTTCCAGATGAGTCCTTCCGCTGTAAGCGGATGCTCAAGCCGCTTGAATTGGCCCGGTCAAAATTGCGGAGAGTTTGCAAAAGAAGCTCACCATTAAGCTCAAGCAGAATGGTATTATCCCGAAGTGACTGGATCTCAGTTTGATCGAAAATGCTGGCGATCTGGAGCTTGCACCATACTTGGGGCTCCAGAGTGACAGAGGCTCCATTGTGCAGAATCACCAGCAATTGGGAGGCAGTGAAACGAAGCACCACGTACCGTCGAATCGGTGAAATGAGCGCAAGGGTTGTCTTGAGCGCCTCTATGTTCTGAGTGTGAAGCTTGAGTTTCATGGGGGGATAGCATAGACGTGGGCACTAGACGCGTAGATCATCGCTGGGCAGTTCTTCAAGAGCGCGCAGCCCTTCAGTAACGCCCATCGTAGCCTTCATGTTGAGCTAACATTTAACGCCCTAGCCTACAGAGCTTCTAGAATTATTGTCTAGCTCATCTGTTTCAATATTCTAGCGCCAGGTATTCACTCACCATTACTCTCAGATCTTTGCCATTCTCTCTCGCACCGTCTTTACATATCTACTCCAAGTCCTTCTATTCTTTATTAATATACATGGCCAGCCTCTATGTCTGTGCTCTCAACACAATTATCACCGAATCCCCACGCAAAAACATCTTGGAGACAAACCTCTCCTTGGCCAAAGACTTGATTTTCTTGCCCTTGCTGTTCTTCACTGGTTCGGACCACAACTCCTTGACGTTCTCCAAGATCATATTGCAGTGCCGATCAAAAGCCTTCACTTTCGCTATCATTTTGTGGTTATTACGACACGATATCACCACCGGGGTGTTGTTGGTAACGGCGTTTTGTAAAAGTGACATGGGGCCGTTAGCAAACTCGAACTCCTCGAGCTTCTGGAGCTCGAGTTCCGTAAGCTCAGACCGCGGTCTGTCTATTAAATCGCTGCTGTTAGTAAGTGATCTAGCAACGCCACCCAGTGTTCCGGATACATACGCCATGGTCTTCGTCAATAGCTGCCCAGCTCAATCAGAAGTTTGGGAACACAGCTTTGAAGACTTCCCTTCGCTTGTAGAAAAAGTCCTGCACACAAAAAAATGGCTGCGAATAAGAACCTCCAAGCCAAGATATCCGGGGTCGAAGAGGCTCCGATTACGACCATTTCAGCCTACAAATTCATTAAATCTTTCTTTTGATATTTCGACATAATTCTGCTCATCTTTGGGCCTCTGATATGCCTAATTTGGGCCCGGCATCTTTTCATCGGCCATCAACTTTCTAGCTCTTTGTTTTCTCCGCTCTCTCTTTGCTCATACCTTCTCATGCTTGCTGAGAGGAGCCGCAAGACCACAGCCTCTCTTTATCACGTTCTCCACCCTGTCGCGCAACACTTTGGATTTACAGTCCACTGAGAGCGACAAAAAGTCAATAGTGGCCACACTTTTACCGATGGTGATCACTGCACTTTCTGTCTCCTTGCCCTCCACAGGCACAAAGGTGTCACCAAACTGGGCCCTGAGAAGTGCCGAAATTCGACGTATGCGCGACGAGATCTCGCTGTCGGCATGTGCATGCTTACTGGCAACGAGCTGGTCATCCTCCTCCTCAGTCTTCACCTTGTGCGAGTGCGTACAGCTCTTCGATGAGAGTTTCACGGAGGCAGGCGACGAATCTGTGGAGTAAAGGATTGCAATAACACTGTCAGCCAAAGTGTCAGCCATCAAATTGTCATTGATCCACTCCACCGTAACCATAAGAGCGCCGGACTTCTCACTTGCTTTTCGGTCTACCATCACACTAATCAAATCCATGATAAGACACTCCCACTCTTCCTCCTCGTCACTGAGAACACTGATGTAACCGAACATTTGTTCTAAATGCCAGCGAATTAACTCCACATGCGAATTGAGCCTAAGATTAATCTTGGACTTGACAATCGATGTGGCCAATTGTGTGTACTCGTGCAAGTCCTGGATTTGAAGAAGATTCAAGTCGAAGTCTTTGGATACCAACAAACCACTAAGGGGTTGTCCGGCGGTGATAATCTGTGGTGCCGTTTCCGTGTCAGTGGGAGGGGTTTCTGTGGAAGTCTCCTGCAAAGTAGCATCCAGAGCATCCGCTGGAGTGTCAACCAGAGCATCAGTTGGTGCATCTGCCGAAGCATCAGCTGTAGTTTTGACAACAGCCTCTGCCGAAGCCTCAGCCAGCGTCTCCAGGGCAGTCACCTTTGGAGACTCCAAAGCTGCAGGATCCTCCTTCTGGTCAATTTCCATCTTCAGTTCCTCCACCTCCACTATCTTCAGTTCTTCTTCACTTTCGCCACCAACCTTTCGGTCAATCTCCTGCTTCAAAAGCGTCAATTGTTCCTCCGCTAGCGATCCCAACACCTTCGCAACACGCAACCCCTGGAACTTCAACCGCAACTCGTCGCAATTGCGCGGGTTGTACACCTTGACCTCTTGCTCTGTGCCTTTACGCGAAGAGTACTTACTAAGAAGAGCAGACTTCAAACGACCCATAGGATTGCTCTCACCGTGCACCAAAATGATTTTCAGCGCATTGACCTTCTCTATGAACTCAGCATTTTGAACAAAGTCCACGTGGGCAGCAAACGAAATCTCTTCAATGTTGAGTCGTCTCGGGATGCTGACCTCCGGGTTGGAAATCGACTGGATCGCGTGTGGCTCTGTTAAGAGATCCTTGGCCATTGTACCCTCCACAGAATACCCTGTCATGATCACGGCATTTTTGGGGTCGGGCGCCCATTTCTCCAACAATTCACGCGAGAAGCCGTTCTGCAACATCCCCGGCGATGCCACCACCACGCAGGGCCCAAAATCCTGGAATTTATCCAAACTCTTGACAGCCTTAATGTACTTAAACTGGAAGGGATTACCGGAGGAGCCCGCCGAGGATGCAGTAAGCCGGATGTTATCGTTCATGATGTTGGTGTAAGTCTGGTACACCGCCATACACTTCCGCGCCAACGAAGAAGCATAGTAGATGTTGACACTGCCGAGGTCCTCATTCTGCGACCAGTACTCCTCGAGAATCAAGAGCAACTCCTGGGCTCGTCCGAGCGCAAAGACCGGCATGAGGATACGGCCGCCCTTGAGGATGGTCGAGTGGATGATGTTGGTCATTCGCGACTCTTTCTCAAGCCGCGGCTCATGAGTAGCGGTGCCAAAAGTGGACTCGGTGATGAGAATGTCCGGCTCCTGCGGAGGAACCTCAGCGATGTGCAAGTGGCGATCTTCCTCACGAGAATAGTCGCCCGTGAAGAGGACCTTGAGCCCACCAATCTCTATAAAGTACATACACGCACCCAAAACATGCCCAGCATGGTACGCGGTGAATCTGATTCCATTTGTTTCTATGGTGGAGTGGTAGTCGATCGTTTCGATGCGGTCAAAGGAGCGCATCAAATCGTCATCGGTGTAGAGGTTCGTGGACGCACCGTCCTGCTGACCGCCCCCGCCTAGCCGGGCATCTCCACCGTTACCTATGGACGTGACTCGCACAAAATCGGAAAGTAACCATCGGTAGATGGCCTTCGTCGCGTGGGTCATAAACACCCGGCCCTTAAAGTTGGTGTGCTGCATCACATAAGGCAACGAGGCGGCGTGGTCCAAGTGAAAATGCGAAATAAGTAATATGTCCACCTTCGAGAGGTCATATTCATCGTAAAATGGAAGAGAACTGGACCCTGTGAGCCCAGGGTGCACCCCGGCGTCCAACATGATCGTCTTGTTCTTGTAGTGGATGATGTGGCACGAGCGCCCCACCTCATTGCACCCTCCAAGGCCAAAAAACTTGAAATCGTCCGAGTCGTCCGCCATTGTTAGAGAGGGCTTGTAGCGGCTAGCTGGCAGTTGTAGCACCAGTAGCTGGAGGCTGTTGCCAATGAGCTGAAATTTTGGTTGTGACCTGAGTGCAGGATGCCTGGGGCAGTTCTGGGCGCGCTGGCGGCTTCGGAGACAGAAGTTGTCTCTTCTGGCACCTCCTTATCCCAGTGCGCGCTTTGCGATCTTTATCAGCCCCACACTCCAACCCTTGCCACTACACTAACACCTAAACAGCTGCCCTCACTGCCAAAGTTCCGCTTCACTCCGGTTATTACTCCTGCTGCCGTTATTACCGCGCATTTTGTCGCCTTGCTTCATTTTTCTCACAACAGTTCGGCCCATCTACCCACCTAATTTGCACTCCGAGTGCCGATGTCCCAATCGAAGCAATTTCTCCTTCAGATCATCCAGAGCACCCTCTTGGATCTTGGATTGCCGGAAACCGCCCGCAAGCTCAGCGCCGAGAGTCAGGACCAGCTACCGGGAGCAGTCGTCCCCTCGGTTCCACGCACCTTCTCAGGTTGGCTCTACCACAGTCTCCGCGAGCCAAAGTATCCACAAGTGATCGCCCAACTTGAGGCCCTTATTTCTAATTCTCCCGACAGATTGCATCTTGATGAGTGTCCTGATCAGCTACAGTTGACCTTGGTGTTATATTTGGTCAAACGAGCGGCCCTTTTGGCGGATATTTTGCGTATCTCCTACCTTCACTACGCCGAGGATGCACAGTACTGCTCTCATTACAACCCCATAGAAACCGTCCTGGCGATCCTCAAAGACCTCCGGGAAGGCTTGTGCCCCTTATTGGACAAATTCCACGAATCCGAGCGCCTGAAGCTTCAGTCTGCGGCAGCCGCCATTTTTGGCGAGCGTGGCCCCGAGATGCTCCAGCTCTTGACCCGAGAAAACGAGTCCTCTCTTCTCACACCATTGGTGATCCAGTCGCCAATTGCCATAAACTCCGCCAAGACTCTGGTTTTCAGTGCAGAAATGCTCCTTTCTCTGACAGCTCGAGCCATAGTAAATGCCCAGGGAAGCCTCGCGCTAGAAACAGCCTACGCTGAGTTGAATAGCGTACTCACAGAGATACATCTCGGGTTTCTCTTCCGTGAATTTACCGCCTCTTCTCCCTCTGTTGCATTACCACCGCATTACCTTGAGCTCGTCCTCGAGAACGCGAGCGCATACCAGAAGCTCCTTTCGCCCTACTACTTGCCACCACGCACAGGAAAATTGGCTTACGATTTCTTTATCCGACCATTTGACAGCGAAGTCAATGCGGCATTCAAGACTAAGTTTCCCTCGGCCCATATCCACACTATGAGCAGCCATTCTAACGAGGTCTGGTTTGCCAAGTTCTCACCACTGGGGAAACTTTTGGTCACGGGTTCTGTCGACGGGAAGCTCATCATCTACGACGTGCTTCATGGGTTCCAACTGGTGGCAATTTTGGAGTCAGATGACACGTTGGATGATGAGGCGTTTGTGAACTCTTCGTACAAACCGCCGAAGCGCCGTGAGTCCACTCAACAGCGCGCCATAATATACTGTTGCTGGGACCCATCCGAGAGTTATTTGGTGAGTTGTGGTCTTGACACAGTGGTCAGAGTGTGGGATATCCGCGCAGTAGCCAGGGGCGCTGTGACGGGTGTCAGCGCAACCGGCTCCAAGCGCATCACAAGGTCAATGGATATTGACGGCCAGGCGCTGTCAGGATCCGAGGCCAAGCTCTTGAGTTGCTTCACGCTCGGTGAGAATATCCGTACGTGGACGTGTGAGTTTTTACCTCAGCACAGCTCCAGAGCCAGTATCTCTAATTCTGCTCCCCTGTTTATTGTGGGCTCCCCAGACAAAGTCTTGAAAATCTTTGACATTTTTGGCACTGAGTTGTTTGATTTCTTTTGCGACACTACCGACTCAGACGATGATGACGACCGCTTCGAGGATGCACTCACCGAGATTCTCAAGGATTCAATGGCCACCCCAGGAACCAGCGAGGCTAGGGCGCTCAAGTCAAAGTCCTTTCAGAACAATTTCAACCGCGTCAATGACCTCACAATTACCCCAGATGGAGAGTTTCTTATCTCGGCCAATGTCGATAAGCTGCTCCAAATTTTCAGGATTCCCGATTTAAAAGACCCGAACTCTAAGGCTGCGCGCTTGGCCTCCATCAACCTCAACGGTAAATTGACGTCCTGCTCTGTTTCTGCCAGCGGTAGATATCTTTTGATCAGCGTGGCGCCGGAAGAGCTCCAGCTCTGGGACATTTCGGAGTTGAAGACCATGGGAAAGCCCATTCTTGCAAGGAGATTCATTGGACATCGCCAAGGCCCGTACATAGTGCGGTCTTGCTTTGGATATCTACATGAGGGCCAGGAGGAATTGGTACTTAGTGGAAGTGAAGACGGATATGCTTACATCTGGAAGCTTGCCACAGGCCAATTGGTCAACCGGGTCAAGGTGCACAACGGCTTGTGTAGCTCAGTGGACTGGAACAGATTCTACTCGCAACCTGGAAAGGACTACGGCGCTTTGTGGTGCTCAGTAGGCGACGATAATTTGGTGAAGATCTGGGGACCCCCCGACTGGAAGAACTGAGGGAGATAGGATATATGAGAGAGCGAGAGAGTAAGAACATGTCGAAGTCAAAAAGCTTGTAGGATTCTGTACTAGTGCTATCCGTCACATCCTGAATTAAGGAGCTCAACGATAGCGCCAAAATCTGTAGGTCCTTACCTTTTTACCTTCTAAATCATCCTTCACTACATTCATTCCTTGCAAATTCATTAACTCGCGATCTGACTACAACTCGTCACGGACAATATCCTCAGCACCTTCTTCTGCCTCTTCCTCTTCCTCCTCGGCAGCAGCTCTCTTGGCTCTCAATTCTTCCAACAAAGGCTTACCGTCAATCTTGTGACCTCCCTGGGTGTGGATGAACTCGATCAAGTCATCGACTTCTCTGGCCTTGTCGAAGAAAATTGGCTTTCTGAAGCCGGTGGCCTCGTCAATCTCACCATTGGCTGGGTACAACACTACGGTGGGGTAGCCTTCAATTTGGAAAGGCGTGTTGACATCGTTGGCAGTGTGGTCAATGTGGGCGATGATGACATCAGCATCAGGCTGGTTGGAGCCAAAGACGGTGGCCAATTCTTCCCACTTAGGAGCCAAAGTCTTGCAGTGGCCACACCAAGGGGCGTAGTACTTCACGAAAACGTCCTTAGTGTTATCCTTGACGATCGCTTCGTGGTTGTAGCCCACCAATTTCACCACTGGCGAGTTGGCAATCTCCTCCTCGGTAGGTAATTCCTCAGACTTGACGATAGGGCTCAACTTGCCGTCGAAGTAGTCGGACACGAACTGTTCGATCGACTCCACAGAAGGTCCCTCAGGGAACTCGGTCTGGTCGATTCCGTACTTCAAGTTATCATTGACCTTCTGGATGGCAAAAAGAGGCACAATCTCAGGGTTCATACTGAGAACCTCAGCATGGCGGCCAAAGAGAGTGGCATCCAAGGCAACGAAATGAATCTTACCTCTGTGCTGTTTACCCAATCTGTTAAAAACTTCAGCCACCTTTTGTTTCTGCTCGGGAGAGTTGTAGAAGTAGTAACCAATGGGCAAGTCGGAGCTCATGTAGGTCATGTAGGTGTTTCTGTCGATGTCTCCAAAGAAGGGGACGATTTCAGTGGAAATGAAGCTGTCAAGGGATTCCTTAGACAATTCACCGTCAAAGACAGCAGCGTCTTCAAGATCGCCTGGTCTGATGATGATGTACTCAGGCTTCTTGAGTTTCAGGAGCGACGTGACAGCCTTGAGTTTGTCATCCAAAGCCTTGACCAACGAAGGATCAGACACAGAGACAAAGGTCAAGTCTTTTCTTCTGGTGTTGGCAACTTCGTTGAAGGTGTCGTTGAAAGACTCGTCCTTCTGCTTGGCCGGCAAAATCTGGATAGCCACCGGACGCTCGAGGTCGGTGATCAACGCGAGCAACTCGTCTGAGGTCACTGGCTGTTGCACAGAGGGCAAAGTCTCCTGGATCATGAAGCCAACAATACCGTCGGAGGTTCTAGGGCCCTCGTAGTCGGCAATGGACTCGGGTCCACGAATGAGCTTCAAGGTTGGGTAGCCTTTGATGCCATGGTCCTGGCATAACTCTTCCTCCTCAGTACAGTCGATCTGGGCGAGCTTGATGGCAGGGTGGGAGTCGTTCAAAGAGTCAGCAGCTGAGGAAAATTCAGGGCCAAGGATCTTACAGTAGCCACACCATGGGGCAAAGAACTCAGCCAAAACCAAAGGGTTCTCCTCAATAAAACTCTCGAAGTTCTTAGCGGATAACTTGACTACCGCGGAGTTGGGGTCAGCCACGGCATCACCATCGGTGGGGCCGGAGGCCGAGACGGCAGCCAAAAGGGAGGCCAAGGCTGTGACGGAATACTTCCAAAATTGCATCGTGCTATGGGTTAGATGGGATCAGTAACGAAGCTTGATAAGAAGAACAGAGAGTGCTGGTGGAAAGTTCGTCCTTTGTCGAGGAAGACGCGCGCCTGGGATTACAAATGGCCACGTAGCAAATTGGTGGTGCCACGCCGTCCGTGGATCTGGGTGGCGACCTGGGGCTGGTGAAAGGTGGCAAGGTGGCGAAGTACAGAGGTATAGACTCCGACATGAGAGCAACTCAGAGTTGAGGTCCGGATCTGGGCTCGGGCCTGGGCTCGGTCGACGGGGCGGGTCTATGGGCAGCAGGGCGCGTGTAGATGCGCGCGGCCTCTCAGGAACGTGGTGGAGCTGGCACGCTCAGCCTCCACATAAGGCGTCCAAAAGCCAGGACCAGTGGAAAGGTGCTGCCAGGAATGGCCGGGTACTGAGGGCCGGTATCCCGATTCTCTGAGCTAAAGTCCACGACATTACAGGACCAGAGGAGCGAGATCAGGCACAAGTACCGACCGCTTCGCAGCCGGTACGCGCCGAGCTCCGATATCATCAGCCTCGCCGCCAGCACTAGTAGAATGCTACTCTAAACTACACTCACCACATAAATAAACTCTTGTTGTGCTCTATCACAGCTCATTGAGAAGGAAACAGCCGCGTCTCTGTGTTCTGAACCGCGGCTTTGCCATCTGTCCGGCTTTTTCTCCCAACTGACAGTGCCTATGACTTCAACAGGGCGCTCGCCTGGACTGGCCCGCGAAGCCGCTGCGTCTACCATCATGAGTCTGGCTTCACTTCTTTCGAATTTATCCCTCGTCCTCCTAAAACCCAATGAAATCCTTCCAAGTCTCCCAGTTCTGCATCTCCACGTCGTAGATATACGCCATGGAATGGCGGAGCGAGCTCTGCAAGTATTCAGGCTGGTAATCGTAAATGAACATCACCAAGGCCCAAGTGAGCACTGCAAAATATTTCCACGAGGAGTTGTACACTCCTTGTCTGACGTTCTTCTTTTGCCTGTCGGTGAGCTCCTTGAAGGGCACCGTCTGGCCAGCTCCTGTCTTGAACGCAGGCTGCCTGCAGTTGAGATACTGGTCCAATAGGATTTTTCCGCTGGCAATCAAGACTCTGGAGAAACAGTATAAGGTGATCTGGTGAGTGATTCCCGGGTGGAAATAGTTGAAGTGCTGCGAGTAGACCACCCATCCACCAAAAGCTCCGGCCACCAACTTGATCAAGCCGACGTTTTTCCCAATCACCAAGTCGTTCTCCAAAATTTTGCACGCAACTTTATATATAATGGCGAAGCCGGCTAGCACCAGAGCATGATCCTTGGTGGCCTTGAGCACCTCCTTAAGTCGGGGGAGAAGTGGGCCTCTGCGGTACAACAAATTGATGACCAAGGCGTGAGAAAACCGCAACTTTCCACCGTAGACAATACCATTTCTGGAGGAGCGAATGATCTCTAGAAGAGGTCTGGCGGTGGTGGAGCTGAGGATGAACGACATGGCAGGTCACGGGGTAGGGATTAGGGCCCGGATATTGGTCACTTAGGGGTCGAATCTAAAAGCAAGGACGTGCCTGGAGCCTGTAGCTGAGTGAGAATAGCTCAGAAATATTCCACAAGTTGAGGAGACGTGGGCGGTGGTGTAGGTGGAAACGGCGAAAGAATGCGTTACTTTGTGTCGGGCTATAATTTGCGGAGTAAACAGATCTCGGGAGTACTGCAGCTAAAGACGGAGAGAAGAGGAAGCTGCGGATTGCGGAGAGATATAGTGCCCACAGGCGCTGTGCGTATGGGCACCTGGTTACGATGCCGAGAAAACGTGCCCAAGGCTACCATCAAAAGTATGTAGCCGTCAAATTACCAGGACCTAGTCTGGGAAGCATGAGGGCCGTGTGCAATAATTTACAGCTATCACTGGGAGCAGTGCACAGCCCTACTCGGCACCTTGCACCCATGTCGCACTCGCTAGAAAACAGGGCCAAGGCCCAGCGTTCCCCACGCACGAGGCCATGTGAAAAATCGTTCGGCTATTTCGCGGTCAGAAAATTGCCAATTCCCGAGCTTCCTATGAAGCTGAGCATCGAGAGAGATGGGGGTGTCCCCTTGCCTGAAGATGGGTCTGGGCCGCAGCGAAAATGTGCGATTGATACTTGAAAATGGCGTGGATCATGTTGACTACATAGTTACGTATTCTGGATCAGTCAAGCCTGTACGTCATTTTCCACACAACAAGCAGTTCACACCATACCTGTTTCACGTCGTGCTGCTGGCTTCAATTTCCGTTCTCTTTCTCTTCGAGTCTCTGGGCCCATTCCATGCCCCATTGGGTTCATCGGCACTCCCGTGCAATGCGAATACCACTCGCCTGGCCATGGACAGACGAAGCCTTTCGCGAAAGTCGCACCAATCCTCTCCAAAAGCTCACCCATCTCACCCTCTTAAGCCATGCACCAGCCTAACACTAACACATCTCTGCGTGTCCAACTGTCGCCCAGCCACGTATCGCATCTTGCGCGCGAGAGTTTAGCAGTGCAGGCTAGCCACGTTCGCTAACATCACATCCCCTGTGCTATCCGTTGTCCGCGCCCTCTTCCGCAACAGCCCGCGTATTTTATTTCCTACCAAATTGCAGCGTAGATCACTCTGAGCCTTTCTCACGTCCTCTGTGCACTACCGTCTCTCGCCCAAAAGTTTGTGGTTCAAATTTTTTCTTTCCACCTTCTTTCCACAAAACGGTCACAACCTTTGAACTACGCTAGTTCTGAACGCTGAAGTCGAATTCTACGTTTTTCGACTACTTTCGTCTCATTGCTGATCCTAGAAGTTACTCACTTCCCGCAGCCAAGTTTGGAAAGACCAGCCAGTGAAAATTTTTGTAAAAAATTTTTGCTCTTGGTTCCTGACTTGATTCTAACGGCAAAGGCTCTTCAGTGTGGTATAACACCGATCCTCTCAGCATTCCGGTTTTGTGCAACTCAATAACTGGTTAATTGTGCCTCCTAGAGCTCATCTTTTTGTTTTCCTCTGGTACTCCCGACTACTCCACTAAATATGAGCTCCCCCATTTCTTATGCTCATGTCGCCGCAAAGGGCACTGATCCCGAGGCAGAACACGCTGCATCGACCAATAACTCTACCGCTGTGCCCTCAACTGCCTCCACCACGTCAACAACCCCCGTGTCAGAAGCTGTGCCTACCGTTAACGATAGCGATCTCTTGTCGCAGGGTCTGAAAAATTTGCCAGGCGAGAAGAAACCTTCCACTGCTTCAGCTCCTACCTCAGCTGTCGATTCAATTGCTAGTGCTCCCTCTTCTAGCAACGATTCCAATGCTGCAGATGCCGCCACTTCAAATGAGTCGCCCTCGGAAGAACCCGTTGTCGCTCCCCCAAAAAAAGTGTTAGCACCTGCTCCTGTGCCTACCAAATCTGCATGGGGAGCCAGCACCTCTCTGCCGTCTACTGGGATTAATGTGGATGAGCATAAATGGCCCACTCCTGAAAAAGGTCAACAGGTAGCCCAAGCGACCTCTGGCCAGCCCCAAAAGTTCATCAAGCCCATCACCAACAAATGGGTTCCAATCAACGCCAAAGTGGTGTTGACTACTTCTAAAGCTGCTAGTAACAAGCAGCAGAACAAGAATAGAAAAAATAAAAAGGTTGGCCCTAATGGTACCCACCCTCAAAATGGCGCCATCGCCGCCAATGGCACCACTGCTCCATTAGGGGCCAAGAAATCTCCTATCCAACCTCAAGCATCTAAGAAGAAGACTGACGGCGAGGAGACGCATGACGAGCATTTCAGCCAACAGGGCCAGGATGGATTCAGACCCAGGTACAACAGCAACGGGTCTACTGGTCAGCAGAAGAACTTCAGGCGTTACAACAACGGCGCTGTTCCGGGGGCTCCTCAACACTACAAGCAAAGATACTCTCAACAATCTCAAGGCCAGCATATTCCAAACGAACAATTTTACCACCCCCAGCCCTTTAACCCCAATGTGTATGGCAGCGGTAGCCAATACGGCTCTCCTGCTCTCCAGCAGAATGGCCAATTTGTACCTCAGCAGAATGGCATTGCAGGATATTACCAACCCGGGTTGTACGGTAGCGGCTTTATACCCCAGCAGGTGCAAATTCCCCCTCCAATTTCGCCCAAGCAGGACCCACAAGAAGCGTTAGTCCAGCAAATCGATTACTATTTCTCTTTCGAGAACTTGATCCGTGATATATTTTTGAGAAAAAATATGACTGAAGAGGGTGGTTGGGTTCCTTTGAACTTAATATTGGAGTTCAAGAGAATCAAAATCATCATTAATGGCATCCAGAACAATGCAGAAGACCCCAAGGAGATCGACACCAACGCGATTGTTTTAGATTCTGTTACGAAGTGTGACAACCTTGAGGTCAGATATAAAGATGGCAAAAGCGAGAGCACTGCCACTATTGAAGACGTCGAATTGAGAGTCAAGGACAAATATGAAAAGTGGTTATTGACTAAGAGCGATTAGGCAGTCTGTGTTTTGAGCCAGGTTTCAGCTAGCGCTTAGCACAGGATAATGATATTGTGGTTATTTATAGACACATACAGCATCGTTTGAGTGCTTAAGTCTAGAAGCTACCTTCTCAGCTGAGTGCCATTTAAGGCTATGAAGGCACCATCGCACATTGACATCCTGGTCATACCCCAGCATCGTCACACCCCAAAAGCAGGTCTCCCGGCCAGCATCGCATCGTATCATACAGAAATATTGAATTTCCCATTACAAGATTCATAACAACCATTTCCGGTAATCGTCAATATGTTAGTTCATATCCTTACCATATCCAAGTCCAGAAAAAGCAGAAAATCGAAAAAAAAACACTTGATCCATCAACCGCTAAAACACACCACACCTATTCATCTATATGGCAAGCCCGTGTCTTCCCCTCTGATTGCTAATTCAGGTGATTGTACATAGAGCTTGGTATTCTTTATAAATAGCTTAATATTATTTTTTTTATACATTCACTCAGTAGCTTTCCATACTAAGACGTCCAGACCCCGGCGAAGTAGCAAAATGTGGTTCTTCTCCGCAAATAAACTCAACACTGTCCACGAATCTTGCACATCAAGTACAGTGCCTGCCGGAAGAGAGTCTTCGAGAAGGACGGTCTTAGTGCACTGTGAACTTGGGTTCCCTTGGAACGGGTTCTGGTACCAGCTAATATAATCGTCAAATCCTTCAAGCTGTTTAGAGTTCAAGAGCGCCAAATTGATGTATTCATAAACTTCCTGAGGGTCTGTTAAAAGAACAGGGTCCACGGAGAAGCCCGGGTCCACTATAGGGGTCACATCTGCCGCCCGCGGTCGCGACCAGTCGCCTCCTAGCACCAGCGGAAATGGAATAGAAGTGGTGATGATTTTTGGCTCTTTTCGTGTGAACTTCCTTTCCTCCAAATATGAAACAATTTCACAATTCAAATTATACCCTGAAACTCTGACATGGGCCTCTGCAAACAATTTGTTCACCACATACCGAAGCTTTGATCTCTCAGACTCTGAGAGCTGCCCTAAGTTGGCACGGACTTGATAATTATACGAGACATGAAATTTGGCCCCATGCCCTTTTTTTGTGGATTGAAGCTTCTTGGTCTCTACAGCAGGAGAGCTGAAGACGGCAGGAACACGCTGGTACGACTCCTGGGTGAGGATGATGTCGAGTCTTGGCTCGTCTTTTCTATACAAGAATATCAACTCATTGCACTCGTCGAGGTTCCTTTTTTGTAAATAAGTAGGCCAGTCTTGCAGGGAGACTGCCCTAATGCAAATGTCGTGTTTTTGGGAAATGATAGGGTTCTCTGTAACTAGCAGCTGTAGCTCTGTATATTTCTCATGCTCATAGATGGATGACTTAGAAGTGGCTATAGGCGGAGACAGACCGTCGTTTAAAATCTCAATTCGTGTAAATAAGGGCACAGTCGAGGCTAGTATGCCCAAATATCCCCTTTGATACCTCTCCTTGGCAAATGTACACTTACCCATTACAGTATCTCACTTAGTATGCATTATCTATGTGCATCGCTGGCTCTTAAGGTCATCGGTATGTATGCAGGAACAACGACTATATGGCTCGATCACCTATATCAAATCTCTGCCGCCTAGTACTGCCTCCGAGTCCCAAAATTATGCCAGCTACCAGTTCGTGATGTTCTTCTCCGCTTCCCCAAACACCGACTCGCCGCCGTTATCGACAGTCTCAACGTACAGCTTCCAGTCAGCAAATACCTCTGACGACTCGTAGAGCTGTGGTAACCTGCTTTTCAAGAAATTGGTGCAATACTTGTCGATGATTTCAAATTCCAACAAGAAGGCATCGTGACCCTCGGGCGAATCCAACTTTTCGAGCTGCGAGTCGGGAATGTGATCCCCTAAGAGCTGCTGCTCCGAATAGGTAAAGAGCCCATCCGATTGGATCCCTACTATAAGATGGGGTTTACGCAATGTTTCCAAATATCCCGGTAATGGATCCTCCGAGTCATCCACATCAGGAGATATCCGTCCACGTGTGATGTCGTGGGTGTCAAGCTTCCGAGTGATCGAGATGTAACAGTTGGCGTCAAACCGATTGACGAATTTGGCACCCTGGTACCTCAAATATGACTGGGCAGTAAAGTAGGTCTGGAGCCTGGTGGTGACATCAAGCTCAGAGGCCTTACTACTGCTGTCGCTTCTGGAGTGATCGCCATGTGTATGCCCGTTGTTACGGCTGAGCTTTGACTTTCCCTCGTTGTGTATAAGCCAGTTCTCCTCCTCTGGAGTCTGTGGGTATCTGATAACCTCCTTTGTTTTGGAGGTCGCAGCGTTAGGGGCATTCCTTCCAAAACGTGTTTCGAACGAATTGCGTGATCTGTAGGTCAAAAGAGCAGACATTCTAGCGGCACTCAAGCCCGATTTGGGACTAAGGCCCTCGGGATTCTCATAATAGTAGCCCTCGTCGTAGTAAGGATCACTGAAAATGCACTGACGCTGGGCCTCGTTCCAGGAAATACACCAGGCGGAGGCTCGGGCAGATGTTGCTAGCGCAATGACCGACCGCACATAGTCGCTATCATTGTAGGTGGCAGAGTATTCTAACGCTATCATACCACCCATGGACCCACCGATGACACATGCAATGCTTTTGATCTCTAGAGAGTCCAAAATGAGTCGCTGGATGCCAAGATCGTCCTTCACCGTCACGAGGGGAAACGAAGGGCCGTAGGGCTTGCCCGTGGCTTTGTCGACAGTGACCGGGGAGCAGGAACCGTAGGGCGATCCCAAAAAATTGATGCAAATGATGAAGAGTCGCAGGGGATCAAAAGTCTTGTCCGTGCCAAGTAAAGGACCCCACCAGTCCAGGACATCGGAAGAGCCAGTGAGGGCGTGGCAGATAAGTAAGACATTATCATGGGTAGCATTGAGCCTTCCCCATGTCTTGTAGGCAACAGGAAAGTTATGGAGAATCTCACCGCACTCCAAGGTGTAATGTGGGATCTCTACGATAGTTTGTCCCGGCACTAAGCTGGCGTACCAATTGGACGCTTTCTGCTCATCGGTGATGTCTCGATAGACATTATTTGTGGGGCGTTTTGCGGCTACCATGGTGAAAAAAACGACCAAAAGTGATTGGATATACGGCTGAATGCTCCGCTCGAATCAGTAGAGGACAAAGTGTTTTTCGGTGGTGAACATGGGGCGTGGGACCGATGGCTGTGGCTCATAGCTGAGCTCAGGCCTTGGGTGGAAAATGAGTCAGGACTGTATACAGGAACCGCCCTTTGCAAAAGAAGCGACGTGATAAGCGACGGGTTAAGTCCGAAGTTTCATTATTTTACTCAAGGAAAATGGATAAACAATAAGAGCATTAGGATCTTACTTTGTTCCAATTTCAGCCTCTGGGTGTGGCCTAGCACTCCCCGCCTCCCGGTCGGCTGATGCTCGAGGCCGGTCGCATGCGATTGCACAATCGGCGCGGCAGGAACACCCGGACCGCACGCCAAGAGATCGCACATCAGGGTCCAGATCCAGGCGATTGAAAGCAGGCAAGGCGAAGTTATGAGCTGAGCGGTCTTAGCGACAGCAGCGAGCCATTGCTCTAATAGGGTATTTCTAGAATTTCGTCCAATTTGAGCTAAATTTTGGTTACAGGCACTGCCATATATCGTCCTTGACCCGACTTAACTAGGCGCTCCTATTTTGCTGTCTTCCCCCTACGCTCCACTCTTCAAGTCTTCAAACTCTGCTCCCTACACTCTTCAGTAACCGTAAGTCATAATCATTATTTGCTCTCAACCAGGGCTGGCAGAGCCAACAGGTTAGATCCCTGAGTAAAAACAGGTTTGTTCAGGGTCGCGCTTGGCGCTAGCTGTGCCTCATCCTCGTCATCGGACACATCGATCTCGGGGTCCCTTTCGTTTTCCCTTGCGAGCCGCTTCTCCATATTTGCCACCTGTCCCTCAGACTCGTCCTCCTCCTCTTCCTCGTACACCACTGGCGTTGGGTTGTCTGACCTCTGCTCGCGGTAGTGCTCGTGCTGCTTCGATAACATCAAATTTCGTGCATATTCGAGCTCCGAGTAGATGCACTCGATGGCATTCAAGACGCCGTTTTCGTGACTAATTTTCTCCTTCATCTGGCGTGCTCGCGCGATCATCTTCTCGTCAGAGGTGGCCGAACGCAACGACTTGGCAAGCGACCGTGCGTTCAACTTGCGGAGCCCTAACCCAACCCCGAGATCCTCGACTCTCGTTGCATAGAAGAACTGGTCCCCGAAGAAAGGCTTGATGATGCAGGGAACCCCCGCACGGAGCGTAGCACCCGTAGTGCCCGAGCCTCCATGATGCACTGCTGCATCGACACGCGGAAAGAGCCAATCGTGCGGAATGTTCCCGGAGCTGTAGATCTCTGGCGGAAGCTCTATCTCTGGCTCGCTTTTGGCCTCGTCATCCTTTGTGAGTCGGTCAGACCAGCCCTTGTTCAATATGCACCGAACATCGGCATCTAGTACTGCCTGAACCACCGATTTGGTCAACTTCTTGGCATCGTTGACCACAATGGACCCAAACCCGATATACACAATCTTCTTGCTATCAGCGCGTGCCTTGGAGATGAAGTCAGACAATTCGCTCGGCGGGGTGTAGTCCTCCAGTCCCTCGTCAAGGAACCAGTATCCAGTGACCTTGACCCAATCGGGAAAGTCTACCGACGGAGGAAATACCGTTGGTGAGATGTTGTACAAAAAGGGGATCTTGGTTTGCTGGAGCTTGAACAAGTTGGTGCGTGCAAGGCCGAGTTCCTCCACGCGCCACCTGTTGACTTGACTTGATATACCCTTCCAAAAAACAGTTTCGAACATCACATGTGTCAAGTAGTTATAAGAACCCCCTTTCTTCTGGTCTGGAACAATGAAGGCGTGAGGATAGGCCCGCGTGCGGGTCCATGGCATGGTAAACGCCCGGAAGTAAGGGATACCCAACGCCTCGGCAATGTGTACCCCTGCCATAGCGGACGGGCTCTCGATCAAAATATCGGCTCCCTGACATGCGGTCCAGCTGGTGGCCAAGAGCTCCACAATCCAGCTACGGAACCGAACGCTGGCATCTTTGATGAATGAGTACGACATGGCGCCGTGGTTTACCATCAATGACATCAATTCTGTAGGATTTCCGGCTACCTCACGGAACTCAATGCCATAGCGGCGGATCCATGGCTCGAACTCCAAATGTGTGGCAATTGTCACGCTGTGACCTTCTGCCTGGAGACCCCTGGCAAGTGCGATGTACGGCTGGACATCTCCGCGCAGTCCTATGGTGAGGAGCACAAACTTGAACGACGAGACGGGGCGGATTTCCGACTGAAAGAAAGGAGAGTCCTGAAGAATGAGCGGAATATCGAGCCCGACCACTGCACTGATCTGGTCCTCGAAGAGCTTCATGCGAGCATCACGAATGCGCGAGGTAGCCACGCGGGTGTCGTAAGAGGAGTGCAGTGCAGCCAAGTCGGTGCATTGGCCCTGGGCCAATTTCAAGTACCGCGAGCGCACCTTCTGGAGTTGGTGCTGGAGCATCGTGTCACAATCATCACGCGCCTTCTGAGAGCTGAACTCCAACGTGAATTGCCGCTGTCCATGCACTTCCACCACCAAATTCAGGTACTTCATATTGCGCGTGCGGTGGGTACTGCCCACGTCGTGTAGTGGGAGGATCATTTTGGTGGACACTCCCGGGATCAAGCTGCGAAAACATAGCTCAGAGTCGCCCAAGTAGACCTTCCCGTAAATTGGAATGGACTTCTGGAGGTGGCAGTAGTAGCTGGAGAGGAGTCTTTTGTCGTGGAGCGAGAAGTACTTCTGGTACCGATAGCTGGCGGCCTCGCGCTCCTCGTTATTTTGCACAAAATAGGGATCCTGGGGCTGCACCTTGACAAAGTGGGTCGGATCTGAAGTAAACATAGTTGTGGCGCTACCGATCGACATAATGTTGCGCTTCCAGGCCTGGAGCTTTTTGGATTTTGTCTTTTCTTCCCGGCGCACCTCGTCTGGGTCTGCCAACTCGAGAGGACTGGCTGAACTGAAAGCGTCAAATTGTACCAGTCCCCGCCGCTCCGGCTTTTGCCCAGAAACGTCCGCATCTATATCATTGTAACGTGACTCAGCCACATGAAGCTGACGCTGTGTCGACTCGATAGCCATGTTGAAGTTGCGAAAATCGGTCACGGAGATCGGACGCGGGAGGTTCACCAACTTCAGCGAAGATGAGGAATAGTCACTGGCATCAGAAGCTGCTACCTCACGCTGCAGAAAGCTATGGGACCGTTTCTTGGCCAGAAAAAGCTTCGATGGCGTTGTTAAAGTCTTGCTAAGCTTTTTAAGAGTGGAGTCATCCGAATCTATGCTCTGCGCCAAGTGCAACAGACCATCATCATTCAACAGATACGAGTGCTGAAGCGGGGTCGGCGAGAAATGGTGAGTGGTTGAGATCATCGTCCCTGTTGAGGGCTTAAGAGTCGAAATATCGCGCGAGATGTTGGTGCTCCGGGCGTCTTTCCGCATAATGCTGCGTGTTATTTCCATGAACGCATTGCCCGAGGAGCTAACAGAGGCTTCATCTGACGCTCCCTGGCTAACACGAGATGCAAAAATCTCTCCAAGGTTGTTGAGGAACTCCTCGCTGCGCTGGAAGAACAACAAGTGGATCGCCTGGACCTCGTACTTGAACGAGTTGAACTTTTGTGCTTCCTCCGAGTTCAATGCCTTGGCCTTCTGTTTGAGCGAGTTTTTCATCGCCTTAGCCAGTCGAAACGGGTCTTGATGCCGCAAGTACTTGATGCCCACTGCGACCGGTAGCTCTGCAAAATCAACTCCACCCGCTGGGGCCTCCTCGGACTCCTTCATGAACGAGCCCTTGTTAAAGTCTACCATGCGCTCTAGTGGGATTTTGAACAAGACTTCGCCGCGAGAATTCGAGTTTTGTAACTTGAACACAAGCTTGGTCAAGCTGTTGACCCACTGCCGCGCGGAATATAAATTGTCCGTGTAGAACTTGTAGGACTTCTTAGTGCACCTCACCTTGAACCATACCCCTCCGGTAACGTCAAGAGATTCATCCATGTCCTGGGCCGCCAGATCGGAGATCTCACGTTCGTCGAGATTGAAGTCTGTGTCAAGCGAGCTGCGAGAATCTCGCGGAGACGATGTGCCCAGGGACCCAGACGGTGGCAGCGTCACTCCATTTCCTTTGTCAACGATGTCCACCAGTACGCAGTCGTGAAGATCGATCACCACGTTGGGGAAATAGAGCTCGGTGGTGGAAGAGTAGATGCTCAAGGTGGTGGGCTTCAAAATGGCCCAGAAGCGGTGCGTGAGCACAGTAGAGAAGTAGGTTTCGCCATATTTCGTGGTTTTCATGCCTAGCGACCCACTGGAGATCACCTGGTCTGGGTCAGGATTCTTTGGAAGAAACGCAAAAAAAAGAAGACTCTGCTTGGTCAAATACACATGGCCCTGGAGAAGGACATCCGTAATGAGCCACGCATTGTAATTGCCCAAAAAGTAGTCATCGTCGCGGATTTCAAACACCCGTTTGAGCTTCAGGGCAATTTTGAGATAGAGCTGCTCCTTCCGCGCCTGGTCCTCCTCGCTGGGCTCTCCCTGCTTGAACCTTTGTAGAAAATGGTCCACTTTTTCTGGCGGTGTCAAGTTCTGAAGGATGGACAGATATAGAGGTGTCTTGTGAGCAGTTATCTCCTGCCCATACAGCGATTCGCTCTGGGTACTTCCGCTGCTGATGCTGCTCGAAAGACTTACGTTCTCGCTGTCCACGAGCATCCCCTTCCAGCGTGAGTCCGGGGGCACCAGCGATTCCTTCGCCACCTCTTCCTTGTATAGTGCGTCCAAATTGTCGTCGGCTACCGTTAGACTGGTCAAGAGATTGGCCATTCTCTCGTCAGGGCCGTTGTCATAAAGCTCCTGCGCCTTGCGGAGCCGCAACTGCTGCTGCTCCATCTCAAGTTCATCCTGTGAACGGGGACTGCTTGGGGGTATGGAATCATCAATTTGTGACGGGCTTCTAGCCCCACTCAGATATCGCCTTGGGTCTTTTTCAACTCTCAGCGCCTTTCCTATGTCTCTACGAGAGGAGGGCGGCTGCGAGAGTCCCACTCCTGGGGTCGATTGGGGGTAGCTCAGTGCCGAACTTAACAAATTGGCAAAGTAATTGATGCGCTGGTCGGTGACCGCCTCCGCGGTGTCATTGTCATCGTCATCGTCGCTCCGGAGGCCCGAAATGTCTTTCTCTTCCGGGGGCGAAAACGGTGCAAATGACAGAGCTAACGACGGGAGAATCGTGCCAATGAGCCTTTTATAGAGGTTTCTGGCGTCTCCAGAGAACGGCTCTGGGCTTCGGCGTCCGGATTTTGGCCGGTGGTCATTTTCGGAGCTGGCTCCTGGACTGGTAGCCTGGGGGACCTTTAGTGTGTCGCGAGCGTCTTCGCTTTGTCTTTTGTGTTGCATTTTTCGGTGGGGGTGGCTTCCAGTGGTAGCTTCTAGTACTGGCCCCTGACTAGCCACTAGTTCTGAGACTGATTATGACACAGGATCTGGTTCCGGTTCTCAACTTTCTTCTCGTTTCCTTCTCTCTAGCCACACATCCATTATCTCCGACCCTACAGTAGACTCGTGGTATATGAATGAACCAAAAGTGCAGGACCATTATACGCTATCACATGCCGAGGTTGGACCCTCTAGCCATCTCCCGGAGTTTGCCATCAGATGCTCCCGAGCTGTCCCACCAATGGTGACCAGCGGGCCCGCCATGGTCGGCTCATTCTTCACTTGCTGGGAGCACATTTCTTCTCTCTGCTATCTTCAATCATCCGAGGCTAAGCATGTAGCCGAAATTTGGTCCCATCTTCTTCTCGTAAATGGTCACTATGTCCGTCGTAACTCAGCCGATCGGAACCGGCGCGACCCTGGCCCTGAAGAAACTCCATAGCAACTGTAGCCAGTGGCGGGAATAGGAATCTTACACCTGAAAGCTTCTAGACCCGGAGACCACTTCTTCGTAGTATGACACAGAAGTTATTTTTCCACCCAAGAATGTCCTCCTTCCCTCCCCTCTCCTCTCCTCCCACCCAACGGTTTCACCCCGTAATTCCTACGATCTCAGATCTTTTCGCACCCAGAAGCCTCCTGGATGACATCCCCGCAAGTCTATCTTCCTATACGGGAAAGGTACTATTTTCTTATCGCCTGGGGCATATTACCAACCCCACTATAGGACTCCCCGGTCGCTCGTATCTTTCCCTCTATCTGAGCTATTTTTCGCTATTTGCCTGTCAATCTGGCATCGCCTATTTTCTAAGCAAAGGACACAGGCGATCACCTACTCTGTTTCCATCCTTATCCGACTCACCTACGCCCTCTCTCTCATATCTTTATTCTATATTCCTATGTACACTCTTCTTCCGAGCTCCTTTCCCTAGCGACGACCTCTGCCCTCTCTCCTACTCAAAATTAGGATTTTTGAGTAATTGGTTGAGCTTGCTATCGCTGTCAGCATACAAATCGTTGAACTTTCCCTGCTCCACTATCTCCCCCGAAGTGTTCAAAACAATAATCTTCTCGCTGTTCTTAATAGTGGAGAGTCTATGGGCAATCAGGATCATCGTGGGGTGGTTTTCTCGGCTAAGATTCTGGAGATTGCGCATCACCACCTCTTCGGAGTGCGAGTCAAGAGCAGACGTAGCCTCGTCCAAAATGAGGATGTTTGGGTTCTTGATCAACGTTCGAGCTAATGAAATCCTCTGTTTCTGACCGCCACTTAATTGAGCCCCGGTAGAAGATGGCCCTATCACCGTGTCGAATTTGTTAGGGAATGCCTCGATAAAATCATAAGCATTACTCAACTTAGCCGCCCGAATTATTTCGTCGTCTGTTGCATTTCTCTTGCCAAAAATGATGTTCTCGCGTATAGTACCACTGAATAAGAGCGGCTCCTGTTGCACATATCCCAACTGGGTTCGGTAGTGGTTTAAATTCAACTCCCGAATGTTGTGGCCGTTCACTGTGATACTTCCCGATATAGGATCGTAGAAACGGAGCAAAAGCTGTGAAATTGTTGACTTTCCACTCCCCGAAGGACCCACAAAACAAACATGATCGCCCTTCTGGATCTCAAGGTTGAGTTTATCCTTGAAAATCTCACTATCGGTTCTCGAGGGGTAGTGGAAAGTGATATTCTCGAATTTGACGTTTCCGTGAAGACTCTCAACCTTCTTACCCAAGCTGGTGGTAATGCGTGGTTTCAGCTCGATGAGCTCAAAAAGACGCTGTGATGCTCCTATTCCCTTCATTAAGTCCGTGTAGAAGTTCCCAAGGCCGAAAACAGAACCCCCGGTGTAAATGGCGTACATCATGAAACTCGAGAGATCTCCAAGTGTGATTTCGCCGCTGGATATAAACTTTGTACCTATGACCAACAATCCGATAATGGTGACATTGCCTAAGAACCCATTGATACCAAAATATATCCCGCTGAGAAACCCTTCCTTCATGGAGCTCTTGTAAATATTTCTGATCTCTGAGTTATACTCATGAACCACTGGCTGCTGCTGCGCAAAACTCTGTATCGTCTTGAGTCCGTTCAATTTTTCTTCGGTATCCTTAGTAAGAGACCCCAAATTGTCCTGAATCTGCCTCGCCAACTGCTTAATGCGACGGCCATATACCATTGACATCAAAATCAAGGGGGGGAACATCATGCTCATACACAACGTCAACTTCCACAGTACAAAACACATCATGGTTAATCCCACGCAGCCACTTACCACTGCCCGACACCCGTCGGAAATGTTACCGCTAAGAGTTTTAGCAATCACTTGGGTGTCACTCGAGATTCTCGATATAAGGTCACCCGTCTTCATGCCCGTTTTGGTGGGACCGACATCAAAAAAGTAGGAGTCCTGGGTCAAAATCTTCAGAAAGAGACGCAGCCGGAGTCTGGCTACTAATTTTTCACCGGCATTCCTCAACAAATAGGCCCTTCCAAAGTTTGCAATAGAGCCCACCGTGAAAAATACCGCAAGGGCCACGTAGAACTGGCCAGGCTCAAGCCCGAATATGAGATCGCTTGCAGATTCTGATGATGTGAGGCTGCCGAGACTGAGTGGAGAATTCCGAGCGTCCTCGGTCGCCTCCGTAGGGAGCTTGGCAGTGTCTATGATCTTTCCAATGAACAAAGGCAACGACATGCTGACAGATGAGGTGACGACAAGACACCCCAAAGCTGCCAAAAGTATGCGAAATTCAGGTCTGGCTAACTTGAGTAGTTTCCAGAATTCGCTGGTCACCTTTGCGGTAGAGGGTCTGGCTTTGGAGCCAGCGGGGTCGGAGGACTCTGAGGCGCCAGATGACCCCAGGGAACTCTGCTCTTTCTGAGTTCGTTGGGAAAGACTCTTTTCCACAGGGTCCACAATCTTTGGTTGGCCTGCATTTCTATTTGGTGTTATTGCCTGGCTGTATTGCCTATAGTCGAAGAATGTGAGTTTGTTGATGCTGTGGGAGGAAGATGCCCGAAGGGCCAATTGTCGGTTACTTAGACCTGCAATTTGCCTTGTGAGCACACTAAAAGACCTGTGCGATATGGGCTTAAGGACGAACATGGTCCTGTGAGTCTTAGGATGTGTAGCCCAACAGCCAAAGCCACAGAAGCTCAACCTTCAGTAGGACCCGGGATCGGAGCCGCTTATATGTCGGAAATCGTTGGGTTATTAATTGCGCGCACAGGAATAATATAGCCCTTAGTGTTAGCGACGGAGAAGGGCTACGGCTGAACACTGGCGGAATATGTTCTGGCTAGGATTGCTATCGAAGGAACTATGTTCTGGTCATTGTATTCTATAGTCATTATCTTCTGTCTCTATGTAGTTTCATTGTATGTCATTGGTCCCTATTCAGATCTAGAGATACAACCGAACATTCGCATGCCGCAACGACGTCTTCAATTCTGCCAAGTTATCGTCATCTAAACAGCAGCCACTCAAATTGACTTTTAAGGAGGTCTGTGTGTAGCCTCCAAAAACAGCCGGGTCCAAAAAGGTGAGGTTTCGGTTGCAGCTCAAGTCCAAGTACTTCAAGTTGGGCAATAAGCTTGCCAATTGCACGGACTCCTGCTCCGTGGAGTACCCTATCGAGTAGAATCTGTTGTTATTGAGCAGGAGGATCTCAAGCAGTTTGGGCAAGCACATTAATAGCTCGTAGATATCACCAAGGTAGTTCAGGTTTAAGTACAACTCTTTGAGGCCTTTTGGCCACTTGACCGTGCGACACCAGTTCACTCGTTCAGGCCAATTGGGGTTTTCGTGCGTCAGTTTGATCATGTTGCTAGAAAGGTCTAACTTCACCAAATTATGGAACCTCTCAAGTAGCTGGGACCATTGTGAAATGTAGTGGTCACCGATATCCGTCGAACAGATCAGTAGCGTCTTTAGCCGATCCTTTATCTGGTTCTTGGCGCCTGCCAACGCCACTAGCGTGTTGAGAATAGCTATCACGATAGTGGATGGGTTTTCCACCAAGTTGGAATTCCCGTTGATGTAAAGCTTAAGCTGTTGCACCGAGGAGAAATACAGCACCAATTTGTCTACTGCTTCGTTCAGCTCTGAGTCAACAAATCTGCTGCTTCTAGTAGGGATCTCAGGGGCTCGTATGTCTCCACAAAAAGTACCATGTGGCTCATCTACGCCTTCAAGCAGCTTCATTAAGTTATTGAACACAAGCAAATCGTTGGTGAATTTGCTGTAGTCGTTGCAATGTCGATTGAACTTGAACTCGAGCACTTGCGGTCTAGTGGCTAGGAAGGTCGATTCTCTCATAGTGGGCGAGCTGGTGTTGAATATCCTCTGGAACTCCTGAAAATCAAGTATTGCATCGTAGTCACCTTTTTGGATGTCACTGTTGTCGAAAGAACTGCTTTGGTACTCGCTGGTGCTGTAACTGTAGATTAAGACCTTTCCGCTGTATAGCCTCTGTAGCGCTTCAGCCATGAGGATTCCACTGCTCGGGAGCTCCTCTAGCGATGATATGAGGATCCTGGTTTCATCAGGGGATAAGTAGCGCAATATTCCCAACGTTACCTCTTTTGGGAGCCTATCTAGGCCTAGAGAGCTGTTCATGAGGAGAGAAGAGTCGGTACAGCCGAACAGGAGGCTTATCAGCGCGAAGAGCTACACGCACACGATGAAGGTGGAGCTTGGGTTTGCGCTGAAGGATCCAGATTCGAGGTTCGAGATGGCTCGATTCTGATTATTGGATCAGGTTAAATTGGAAAGAACTGGTTGCATGATATTTTTGATTTTTGATGCCTGGTTGCTCGTACCGCCATCTAGCACCACCCTACAGCACCTGGTCATTCATTCATTATCGTCCGCAGACGCTCTATAAATTCCTAATCACCCAGTCTCTCACTCGATCTCCATGTCCAGATCTCCCAACTCCTCCAACTTGACGCCTTCATTCTCTCGTGGCAGATCCACATCAAACATCCTCGCGTCCTGCTCTAGGTACTTGAATCTGTCCCAGTAGTCGTAAGCCAACTTTGCTTCATCGTCCAACTCTTCAAGCTCTCGTTTTGACTCCAGAACTTTAGCACGTCTCTTTAGTCGTCGTGCCTCAAGAGCGTTCTCCTCGTTAAGCACCTTCACCAAATCGCCCCAACCGAAGCTGGCTCTCGGAGAGTACACCATTTCTAAGAGCTGCTCAAAACTGCGGAAAGGTTTCACCCGGGACATACCCATTCGCTTGTGATATTTTACGTAGAATCGGTTGAATAGCCGGAGTGCCCACCGCTGAAAATG
This sequence comes from Chernovozyma palmyrensis, assembly GCA_030558275.1. NCBI lineage: Eukaryota > Fungi > Ascomycota > Pichiomycetes > Serinales > Debaryomycetaceae > Chernovozyma > Chernovozyma palmyrensis. The sequence continues at coordinate 234,541 of JAJMSF010000002.1, forward strand.
ATAGATAAGGATCCAGTAGGGGGAATACCAGCGGATCAAACTGTTGTTGGTGTGGTATAAATTGTGAATGTGCTTGAAAATTCTGTCAGTGAAATACGTATTATAACCAGGAGATGGTGGTCTGGGCTTGGTTACAGAGTAGTGTAGCTTTATGGATGGGTTGATTGAGTACTTCTTATCTTCAGGCTCAAGTGAGAGCCCCTGGAATAGGCTATCGAGTCGTAGTTTCTTCTCCGGTGGCCTCTCACTTTCCTCATCCCGGCTGTGCTTTCTCGCAGGGTGAATTGGAATCACCGTCATCGAGTCATGTGCAAGGCTGGTGCTGCTGATGCTGGAGGGCCGTGGTGTGCATCTTGCCATAGGTCCCTGACTTTATAGCCCCGCGAACGGTAGAAAGCTCTAGAAACTGCGCGCTCGGCCATACACCCACGGAGCGCCCTTCCTAGTCCGAGATACTTCGTATTGATTCACCCTCTCCTCCCGTTGAACCTCACCTTCGCCATTCTGCCATTCTAATTCGACACCTGATCCTACATCCTTTATGTATCCTATGCAATTCTGGCTATAAGCTTCTCTCCTCTGAGTGAGCACTCTCCTGTTCCTGTAGCACTGGCACTAGCGCCACCATCGCGCAGAGCTTGTCGTAGCTTGCCTTTAGGGCCCTGAGGTCATTGATAGTCAACGAGTCTAACTCCACATTCTGAAACCGCACGAGATCCTCAAGCGTCTCCGGCTCCATGGATTCTGCCGTTGTCTCGAGGCCGCTCATATGTCCGTTGACCAAAGCTCCCGATCCTGCGGTGGCCCCAGAGCTGAGCGTCCCTCCTGAAACAATGGTCGCACCGGAGCTCCCTGCGGAGCTGATATTCGCAAGGTTGTTGAACCATTTGTCCATAATCTGTAGACTGGTGGTGCGACTGCGGTGATATTCGGGCCGCCTTTCGGCGATGCTGGTACCATTTCCTGAAGCATTTGAAACGGGTAAGGTCGCAACTCCCGTATCAGCTGAGGCAGCATCCACGAGAGAGTGCAACGAGTTGCTAGAAGAATTATTCACATTGTTGAACTTGGTCATTAGCTCAGACACTCCGGTCGTCAATTTTGACGTGAGCGAGTTTCTTTTCGGTGTTTGGCTTGCCTCAAGCGATGAGGACCGCGTGCGGTTGTGGACTGGAGACGATAAAGACATAGAAATCGACTTCCGTACCTGTGAAAGCTCTTCCACGAGACCTCCATGCTCTGGGACAACGGGTGGTACTATTACCTCAGAGGGCTCACTCGCACTTGTTTCTCCCACAGTGACTCTCCGGTCTGCTTCAGACTCTGCTAGCCTAAACAGTGGAACCAGTACCAGACTGAACCGCCCGATCAAGTTACGCATCGCCGTAAAATTCCCTACCTCGTGGCTATCATTCGAGTGCACCGGCGAAGCCGTGGTGGACTCTGTGTCATGGCCACTAACCAAGGGAAACGCCTCTTTTTGCACCGCCTTAAGTCCATTCAAGATCGACGAATTAGACCTCGTGCGGTTAACAGAGTTGGTGGCGTCAGTCAATCTACTTGAGAGCGTGTTGAACAAGGAGCTGGAGCGCGACCTGCTGTTATTCGGAGGCTCCTGTTGCTTTTGATCCTGTTGTTTCTGTTCATCTGGCGTGTCATCCACGTTCCCAATGGGAAACTTGAAGTGCTCAAGGAGCTCCAGATCTACCAATTTCTCTAAGGGTTCATGTAGAAGGTCACTGGAACTCTCTACTCCGTCTGGGCAATTCAATTCATCAAGCGTCACATTCAGGAGAAAGAAAAGCACCGCTTCGAAATTTGTCAAGTAATACATGAGCTCACCAGTATTCAAAAACTCGGCCTGAAGGTACTGAATCAACTTCTGGTCGCTGGGAAAGAATTGGAGCTCTGGAGTATGGGGCGATTTGCTGGGAATTTCTGGCTCAGTCACAGGCACGGTCAAGCTGTCACTAGACCCTCTTTTTTCGATAGCTTTTTCCTTGGGTTGTTCATCGTCTCCGTTTATGTTCAAACATTCGAACAAGCTTCGTGAGCGGTTGCTGAACGGTGGGCGTTTCGTCGGCTTGTAGGAATTCATGGACTTCAAGGCATTGACTCCAGTAAAATCAATGCTATCCACGGAAACAAAGTTTACAAAGTGTTTGATGAAAACGAGGTTCAAGTGGAGGTCGAATTTTTCAAATTCCAAGTGGTAGATCATGGAGTAGATGAATGTAGGAAGTAGGATGTCGTTGTTCACCAAGGAGGTGTTCCCTTCAAATGCAATTTGGGAAATGTGGTGAATAAGGCACTTTTGTATGGCTACAATCTTGTGCAATTTCAGACAGGGGGTAATGGAAGACGCTAGGTCCTCGAAAAGATTGCTGAGCTCGTGGCGAATGCTCTCGTCTTCCACGAGCACATGAAAGAACTTTGAAACAGACGGCTCTTCAGTCTCTGCAAAGGAAGCAAGAGGAAGAGTCAAGTCCCTTAAAAGTGCCATTTTCTCGTTGAGGAACTCCTGGAAAATGATGTCCCTCTGTTCAAACCGAAAAACCTTGTCATATAGGGAACTTCCATCGTCATTCCTGGAGCTGAATAATTTATACTGGGCAAATTCTATGGTTTCAAAGATAGTGAGAAACTTGTAGTAGTTGAATATTCTCAATTGGACGACCGCCAGGGGGTCTGACCTCCGTGTGAGCCTCACAGTGGACGACAGAAAGTTCAGAATTGCCAATAAATAGTCGAAACTTTTTGGACGGCTCTGGAAATACTGTGACCCTGCTATGAGCTTCTTCTTGGTGGAGTTTGACTGGGTGAAAAGATTCACAGTTAGCAGATTCAAGTCTCGATAAAAGTACTTGAACAAGCGCGAAAGCTCCTCTAAAGTCAATGGAGACTGAAAGCGAGGCTCTTTGAGATACTTGAGGAAATGGTCCACGAGCTGCTCAATCTGGGGATGTACGCAGATTTCAAGGAACTCGATATCAGCGGCAGGCTCGGAGTCTAGGGACGTCAAGTTGGTGGACACCTTGGAGAGCAGGGTGTGACTCGGGGCAGACTCGTTGGTGCCGTTGGTGTGGTCGGAGTCATCAGAATCGTGGGAGTGACTTGAATGGTTCGAGAGGCTCTCGATAGATTGAGACGGGTTCTGTGAGGGATTCCGTTCTGGATCAGTCTCTCTCTCGGTGAGTGTTCGAAGAGGTCGGTAGCCCAAATGGGACCGCACTTCATCGTGAAGCTCCTTGGTGATCGTGAACATGGATCCTGAGTGTACCGCAGAAATTTCGTTTTGAGGGCTCACGGTTAGCTCTGGCTGCCACTATCAGAACACATACAACTCGGGGCTTTATCTTTGCTGCTCCCTAATATCTAACTGTGTGCAGAACTTTCCGGTCTTGTTCTCGAACGTCGTGACCAGAGCTACGCAGTTGGGAAGATATTTTAAGGAGCTGAGACAATTGAAGACGAGACTTTGCAGGAACGCGATGAAACCAAGTTGAGACGTTATTGCAGTTTCAGGACTGAAAGAGGTCACATCTCGAAGAATATACAAGAGAGCATACAGAGCTAAGTTGTTGATTTTAAAAAGGTAATGAACTATTTACTTTAAAGCTCAACCCCAATATATTGTTTGTTATTTAAACTTACACCTTAGATCATATGAGTACTGTATATTACAGCATACTTAAAAGGTGTTCCAACAGAAAATTTTATTTCTCTGTTGATATTGATATATCACATCATGATTTCATATATAGTATCCCTTTTCTTGTTGCAATCAGCCTGTTTCGCAGTCAGTAATCCAACATTTATCACCACGTTCGTTGAATTTTTAGATCAAATGGAAAATTGTCTTGGCAACTCATCAAGCAATTATACTATGTCACTTTATGACCAGAGCTATATCATTATATCAGCCAATGACCAACATATAATATCATTAAATAGCACAGCTGATAGCTTATTAGCTGCTTGTCTTGAGGCACAAACATCGAATTACTTAATTATTACAAGTGATCAAGAAAGCCAAATGACTTCCGAATCAAACGATTCACTGGTTAGTTATACCGAAGCTTCAGGACCATTTGGTAGATATGAATGGGACAAATGACTACTTGCTCAAATATTTGTCTTTACTAATGTACCTCGATATGTGGCCTCTTTCAGTCCTGAAACTGCAATAACGTCTCAACTTGGTTTCATCGCGTTCCTGCAAAGTCTCGTCTTCAATTGTCTCAGCTCCTTAAAATATCTTCCCAACTGCGTAGCTCTGGTCACGACGTTCGTGAACAAGACCGGTGGGCGCAGGCACGGTTAAGAGAGACAAGTTGTGAGGAGCAACAAGGCACGGAGAAAAGCCCGCGCGAGGTATTGATCACTATACTGGGGGGATGTGCGGCCGCGTAAGCACAAGGAATGACTCAGAAGTTTTTTTGTTGATTCGTAGGGGCATTCAATCGTTGAGTGCGACCCCCCCAGCCTTGGCGGCTCTTGTCGCACTTCTTGCTCTGGGTTAAGCATATCAGAGCTTCAGAGCAAGTACAGCCTAGTTTTCGACTACAGTTGATCAAATGCTGCACCCTTTATCTTTGTCTTAGCTCGTTGAGCTCGTCAGGCCCTGGAATTCCCGGCACCGCTATGAATTCAGGCACAGCCTGTGGCCCCTCTTCGTCACGTGGACCAGCAATTGTCTCCCCCACGTCATGATCTTCTCCGACCCTTGCATGAGTTTCGGGCTCTCCGGCCACAGGCTGGGCGTTCGCAGGTTCTCGGTCCTCTTCTTCTGAATTTTCAGGAACTTGAGGCTCGTGCAAGGAATCTTGCACGGGCTGGCGTAGACTCATTACCAAATAGCTCATGTACCAGGGCGGCAAGAGCAAGTACTGGATCGTCTTGTAAACGTCCAACTGTCTTGTCAGCCACGGCTGGCGCTGATCGTGTCTCGAAGAGGCCTGTATCGTCTTTCTCTCGCTGTTTGGGCCCACGCGGAAGGTGGTGATAAAGTCACGGGTGAACCACCAGAGATGCGCCAACCCAAACGAAACCAACGCCTTCCAGAAATACAACTGGCTGAAAATTCTCGACACGGGAACGTCTCTGGAGTAGAGAATTCCGTACATGTCCCTCTGGAAGTCAGCCTGGATTATCCATCCCAATAATGTGTAGAAGTAGGGCAAATGTGCCGTTCTTATCGCCAAAAATCCCAACATATTGACCTCCAAATCAGGATTGTTTCGACACCATATGTACAAGAGAACGTCGTCTAGGATGGGACCAAGGTTCCATATGAAGAACAACCTACGCTCTGAGCCGATGGTGGCAACAAAAATGATGGAGATGCTGACAAGTCCCAAGTAGTACAAGTAATCGATGGAGCGATTTCGCTGCAAAAGTTTCTCGAACCTATCGTCCTGTTGCTCAGTGAATGAGTCGACAAGTTTGGGGGGGAATGAGGCCTTGGTAAGGGCGTAGCTCAGTTCTAAATTGTTGGACAGCCTTATGAGGAACCATATATTTAGTACCAATTCGGTGGATAGCGGCCCAAAGTAACAAAAAGAGGTCACTAGGAGCCAGGGCTGACGCCAAAAGGCTCTGTCCGCAACGAACTTGAAATGTGAAGACGACACCATGTTGAGCGACGTGAGGACCGAGCTGGAAATGATCGCCAAAGACCAATATCTGGTGACTGGAGGTATATCTAGTACCCAGTGGTAAAGGCGCTCCATTGTGATATGACGGAAATGACCGATATTAGGAATTGAGCTCTATAGCTATGAAATGATTCAGATCTCAGACTGTGTGGAGTAGGTGGCGCAGATCGTTTGTCTGTAGACTTCCGCAGTGGGCTTTCGCGCTAACTATCGCTCGAGCTGGGTACATGCAACCGTTTGGCGATGGCAAATCCACATCAGACACCAATTAGAACCATAGCATCTTAGCACTCGTATCCATGACTGACTACGACATTGACGAGTTGATTTCGAGGTCTTTTTCGGGTACAGGATCTCCCCTGTCGGACCTCCCCAGCTATCTCTTGGATCCCTATCAGTACCTCGAGTCCATCCCATCCAACAACCAAAACGTCAGGTCCACCTTTCTCCGGGCCTTTAACGAGTTATACTACCACATCAATACCCCCAGTATCCTCTCTGGAATAGACGAAGTCATATCAATTTTGCACAACTCGTCGTTGTTGATCGACGACATCGAGGACAGCTCAAGCTACAGGCGAGGCTTTCCCACGGCCCACACTAAATATGGAGTACCCATGACCATCAATAGCGGCAATTTGATGTATTTTGTGGCCCTTGAAAAAGCGATGTTGCTTCCAAAGTTTGCCAATGCCCACGATGAAGACTTAAGCTTCACTATCTCTCGCATCTTGACTGAGGAGATGTTGTATTTGCACCATGGACAGGGCCTCGATATTTACTGGAGAGATAACAAAGACACTGTGGAAAACCCGCCTTCTATTCTGCAATACCTTTCAATGATAATGAATAAGACAGGAGGCCTTTTCAGGCTTTCTGTCCGTCTTTTGGAGTGCTTCACTCTGAATGAATCCGATAAAAAAGGCATGATTGTCCTCGCCAACTTGCTCGGAGTAATATACCAAATTAGGGACGATTATTTGAACTTGGTAGATCCTACCTACTCTCACATGAAAGGTTTTGTTGGCGAGGATCTCATAGAAGGAAAACTCTCGTTGCCAATTTTGCATTGTATACGAAACACCAAGGAGTCTCCCGTGAAAGACATTTTGTTGGTTGACGACAGAGAGACCTTAAAACAAGACTACGATCTGGTTTCTAGGGCCATAGAGTTTATGAAAACAAAGTCGGGCTCTTTGGAGTTTACCCGCAACTTGTTGGCAGTATATCATCGCAAGGCCAGGGAGCTTATCCTCAAGACGGGCGACGAGAACTGTCTTCTTTTGCAAGTTGTGGACAAACTATGCGCCCTAAAAGATTTTTGATGGCCTAAGATTACACCTTACAACAAATCAAACTCAGATTCATATTGCCATATAAATGCCTCTACACCAACGGGATCAATCTGTTCTCCAGTGGCCTGCTCTCTAGCCGCAGGAAGAATAAGTCGATGTCAAAACTGGATATCGTGTCATTATGTTCAACATCAAACCTTTGTTTTTCGTATTCGACGTTTTTGGGTATGAATCCGTGCACTAATGGGATGTCTATGGAGTCCATATTCTGCTTGATGGTGTGGATCTGGTCTGCGTATGTGTGCGATAACACCACTCTGTCCTCGTACGTTCTGGATGTGTCCCCCACGGGTTGGGGGAAAGGCCCTTTGGTTATTCTGCCTTTGTGGGCTGTGTGAGTATGAGGTTTTGTATACAAATATTTCGGTTTCATGCTGGTAAAGAAGCGGTTGGCTTCCTTGAACTTGTCGATGGCCTTCTTAGTTGAGCCTCGAACTCTGGGAATAAACAGAGACATGTTGGGGTTCAGTTCTTGCTTGACGCATGCAATTGAGTTTGTGGATTTGGAAATAGCAGATCTAGGGGTATTTGGGCTTCGAGCTGTTCTGGATGTAGTCTTTCTTCTGGATCTCGTTCTTAAGGAGATGCTTGTGTGAGCATCGGAAACGTGTGGAGTGCCGCTCTGGCTGTCTGATAAATCGAGTGGCGTGATCTTTGCCTCCTCTTTGATGAAAATAGTCATAATAAATAGCTTCGTCCAGATGCTGGGTTTCTTGCTGAGCGAGAGCCCTTCGTGCCAGGGGTATAGAGATCATCGCGTAGTGCATATAATCTTCTTCGAACCTATGGCAAAGATATCCACAGAAAACAGATAAAAGAGGGTCAAAAGGCTATATAATCGGCCAGTTTTAGAAGGCTTGATACTCACTTGGGACGCTTCATTTTAACCTTTCAGCAAAGCGAAGGCTACATCCGGGCACTCCAGCCAATTGAAGGTTTTCACGTGACACACACCTCAATCTCATCTTCGAGCCATCGCCAGTCTGCTCCTCCTAGCCACACACAATGCTTTACTTAATTGGACTCGGTTTGTCATATGAGACCGATATAACCGTGCGTGGCCTTGAGGCCGTGCGGAAGTGCAAACGAGTGTACCTTGAGGCGTACACCTCTATTTTAATGGCTGCAGACCAGCCATCGCTCGAAAAATTTTATGGCAGAGAGATCATTTTGGCGGACAGAGAGCTCGTGGAAACGGGGTCCGACCAGATCTTACAGGATGCTGATACTGAGGATATTGCTTTTTTAGTGGTGGGAGACCCTTATGGTGCCACCACGCACACTGATTTAATCATCAGGGCTCGAGAGTTGGGCATCAAGGTGGAGAGCATCCACAACGCTTCCGTGATGAATGCGGTGGGAGCGTGTGGATTGCAGCTCTACCAGTTTGGCCAAACCGTTTCTTTAGTTTTTTTTACCGAGACCTGGAAACCCGACTCTTTTTACAACAAGATCATGGAGAACCGCAAAATTGGCTTGCACACTCTCTTGTTGCTTGATATCAAAGTCAAGGAGCAGAGCATCGAGAACATGGCACGCGGAAGGTTAATCTATGAGCCCCCACGGTACATGGATATTGCTACAGCCGCCAGACAGTTGCTTGAAGTTGAAGAGCTGAGAAAAGAGCAGGCCTACACTCCCGACACGCCCTGCGTTGCTGTGTCACGCCTTGGATCTCCTCAACAGAAATTCAAAGCCGCTACACTCCTGCAATTAGCAGAGTACGACTCAGGTGAGCCGTTGCATTCGCTAGTGATGCTCGGCAGACAGGTGCACGATTTGGAGTTGGAGTTCCTCTATGAGTTCGTAGACGACAAAGACGCTTTCAGAAAGTTTGTGGAGAAGGACCAGGAGTTCTTCAAGCCTCCACCTTATGTTCCTCCTGAAGACGATCTCAGTGATTAACAATCTACAAACACGCAATGAACCTATGTATATGCATCATCTCTTTTTGGCCTCCGCCACCTCCTCTAGCTCTCTTATCACGTTTTCCTTGACGTCCCAGATTAACCAGTCGTACAACCCATATGTAGCAGGGAAAATGGTAACCAAGTGCCAAAGAGCGTGGGCGTCAATCAAGTCAAAGAAAAAGGGCGGAAAATCAAAGATCTCTAGCGACATTCCAAGCACGACTATCAGCGCCAAGAGCAACGGGTACAATGAAAACAATTTGGGCGACCGGATGTAGAAGCTGGAAAGAAGTATTCTCTTTTCATCAATGTAGTCGAGATGGTTATTAGGGCTCCTTGATTTTTCTCTTTCTGCATCCTCTGCTTCCAACGTGTAGTAGTGGGAATATAGCTTGAAACAGAGCAAGCACCAGGAGACATTCTGGAGCAATGCCACTGTGATGTTGGCTCGCATGTTGTAGGTGTACAGCCAGTCGAGGACCAACCGCAAAATGTGTAAAGTGTATGCTAGTAGACACACACATGAAAGTAGCAAACTTTTGACTCCATTATTGGGAAGATAGAGCTTGAAGACGCGGGCAGTCACCCCGTGAAACCCGGCCAAAACAGTTAGTGATGCAAGAAAGTAATCCAATCGTTCGGTAAAAATGTAGTCTCTAATGTGGAAAATGGTGGACGCGACCCATGCAATCATCGTTACAACTGACATGATGAGAATATTTAAGAACTGGAGCTTGTTCAGGGTGTGGGGTTCAGCCCTCATGGCTCTGACCACCTTGACAGTCCCGACGTAGTGGGGAACAAAGTTTCCAATGGAAAACAAGGCAGACACAAACTCCTGAGCACCAAAGACACGCAAAAATGGCCATTTTCCGTGGAATTGGAGTACCTCCTCGTTCTCGTTACGTCTTTCTTGGGTCACTATTCTCTGGCACTGGTAGTCGCAGTTCAGCAAGCAGTTCCATCCCAACAACCGAAGATGGTAGGGCAACGGCATCTTGTCAAAAACCCAATGCGGTTGATATGGCGGCACCCACTCGTCGTCCTCCCTGTCTACGTCAGGTTTCCTCTCCTGGTTGTAGCGGGACAAGTGGTAATTGTTGTTGATACATGTGAGCTCTTCGCACTGGAATAGACAGTCGTCGAAGATGTACAAGTCGTCACCATGGGAGGCAGCGACGTGGCGCCCTAGACTGAGGAATATGAGCACCACTGCAAGAATCCACATCGGTAATGCGCAGGGATCACTAGCCAGGACGTTTGGTTGGGGTTTGGTATGAGGAAAAGCCTTTCATTAGGTGCAGTCGGGCCGTGGATACGGTGATGCTTGCCGCGCCTATCCCAAAGTTTGGGAGCGGCTATACACCTGGCACCGGCGACTACGGCTTAAAAACTCCCAAAAGATCAGTTCTGAAGGCTGATTTACAGCGTGCTGATCATCTGCGGCCGCGTCAGTTTTGATATTTGGGCTTTCCACATTTCGCCTGGCGTCTTTCGCCAAGTGTTTACCCTCGCAGCGTCCAATTGAGGCAAACGGTTCCGCACCTTTATCGGTGCTAAAACACTATAACGGTGGATCCATATTCTGATACTGGTAGCAATCTGATATGAAATAATGTGTACTTTTTAATTTACTTTAAAACGGTTACAATTATCTGCAATAATTTGTTGCTCGTACATACTTGACACATCAAAGGAGTGACCATTCTGTCACTTCAATTCAGCCAGTTAGAGCACAGACATTACACTCGGACCCTGAATACCTCTTTGGGCAATCTACTAGTTTCAAGTATGGCATGAAACTGTTCACATTTGAGCTTCGTAATTCACATCCTGAAATGACAGGGATCTATTCCTCTGTTATGGCAGTCCGCTAAAGCGAGCCAAATCAGGTATCTTGTTCCATATGCAGCACGATAAGAAGTGGGTGCAAACAGATAAGCCTTGATATAAGAAGCGGACGCCAGGACTCAGAATCAACAATATCATAAATCTCATTAATTAATACACTGAAGCTCAACCCACAATGGCCTCCGTTTCTGTTGCCCCTGCGCCCACACCATCCGCTCCCCCTGTGGAAAGCATTGGCGGGAAGCTCCTTCCTGGAGAACATACCCTTCCTGCAAGCTGGTGGACATCTGAGAAGGTGTTCGAGCTTGAGAAAAGAGCTATTTTCAACAAGTCGTGGCTTTACTGCATCCACGAGTCCAGATTCAAAAAAGCTGGGGATTACTACGCTTTCACTGTTACCGGGATCAACTTCTTCATCATCAAGTCCAAATTGGACGGCAAGCTCAAAGCCTTTCACAACGTGTGCAGACACAGAGCATATCCTGTGGTTAGAAAAGATAAAGGCTCGTCCACAATTTTAGGGTGTAAATACCACGGTTGGAGCTACAACTCCGATGGAAAGTTGACCAAGGCACCTCATTTTGATCAGGTGGAGGGCTTTGTCAAGGAAGAAAACTCTTTATTCCCCATCAAGACCCATACCACATCCCAAGGACTAGTGTTTATAAACTTTAGCAACGATACGTCTGAGAAATTTATTGAATTTGACCAGTGGTTCGAGGGCCTTCACACCGAGTTGAACGAATTTGATTTTGCCGACTATGAGTACCACATGTCGTACGAGCTCGATGGCCAATTCAACTGGAAGACGTTGATGGATGGATATCAGGAGTGCTACCATTGTCCCACCGCCCATCCTGGCTTGTCTACCGCGTTCAAAATGGAAACTTACAAGGTGGTGCCCAAGAACAGGTACTGCCGCCACTATGCCGAAATAATCAGGGAGGACGTGGAAGTACCTGTCGATGACGTGGATGCAGACGAAGAATCGAGCTGGTTTGGGTTTGGCAAAAAGAAAACCGAGACAAAAGAAACTAAAAAAGAGAAGAAGAATCCAGGTGGCGAGTTCAACGGCTTATGGGTGTATTTGTTCCCTAACAACGGCATCAACTGCTACTCGCCAGCATGGTACTCCATCAGAGTGCTCCCTATTTCTGCCACACACACTATCTTGCAGTACGATATCTACACCAAGAAAGGATTAGAAGATAGCAAAAAGAAGGAATTTGTTGATTTTTTGCAATTGGTGGAAATCGAGGACTTCAACTTGTGCCAGTTGACCCAGAAAAACCTCAACCAGGGCGTGTACTCTTCGGGCTACTTACACCCCACAAAGGAAAGGGGAGTTTTACATTACCAGGGCTTAGTGCGTGACATGGTGAAGGAGCACTTCGAGCTAGAAAAAAAGGCAGGTAAACCAATTAACCCGGCTTATCTCGGAAAAGAATCCACCAACGAGGGTGTGAGAGAGTTGGATAGCATTTGCAATCAGCTCGAGTGCGCACTGGGAGAAAAGGAGTTGAGCTGGTAGAAACCTAGCCTAATCAATTCAACGTGAATGTTATACACTGTAGACGAGGTAGAGACTTCATCTGTATGTTTTGACGGTAGAGCTCAGCGGCCGGCACAGCAAGCTGAATAGTGCGATCCTCCGTTTCATTAGCCTAGGGACAAGTCACCCTTCTCAGGCGCGAATACTTAGCGACATCACGCGCACCACCGCTGCTAGAACATTGACCCCACCCCAGATATTGAACCCAGCTTAATATTGAACCCCACCACACCTAAATTGACGTCATATCATACCTATCGAATCCTATAGACCTACAGTCCTCTTATCTCCGCCATTTCCCGATCCTTGGAAGCTTCGCCCGCTTTACTAAGCATGTCACTTTGGTTGTATGCAGGCATTTCCAGAAGGTTCCGCGGAGGAACGATCACGAAGGTTCTCGAAACGGAGTTAGAAATGGGTGCAAACGGGGGCAAATATCACGATATGTCAGCTGGAATGGCTATAAAAGGATGATGGTCCGGTACTAGGTTCACGAAGTATAATTTTCTATCAAAGAATATTTTCACACAATACAATTACAATGTTCGCATTTACCCCATACAACAACTGTCAAGCATATTCTGACGAGTTCGTTTTTCCTCCATGCACCGCTGACATCTTCAACTGGATAGAAAGTCAGAGGCTCGCAGAGAGGAAAGAGGCTGAAAGGCAACGGCAATTGAGAAGACCTAGAATTGTCAAAAAGGTCGAATCAGAGGATGCATACCAAGTTCAGATCTTCAAGGAATTTGGAGACTTTAGCTCCTACGAGTTCCAAGTTACGAGAAAGGGAGGCAATAGAATCCACTTATCGATCATTTCAGAGGAGGACAACTTCCATAAGATTTTTGAATTTGGTTTAGATGACATTGATGTTCAGAACATCGACTGGGAGTGGTACAAGTCTGAGAATGTCTTGGTGTTGAACATCCCCAAGAAGCGTATCCCACAGGTGCAATTCTACACTCATCCTTTATTTAACTTTATCGAGCATTCCAACAAGTCAGAATCCAAAAAGGAAAGAAAGGCTGAAGAATACAGAAGAAGAGCTGAAGCTGCCAAGAGAAAGAGAATAGAGGCAGAACAAAAGAGGCTCGAACAGAAGAGGAGAGAAGAGGAGGAAGAGGAAAGAATTATTCAAGAGGAAAGAAAGGCTGCTGAAGAGCAGAGAAAGAGAGAAATCGAGGAGAGACGGAAGGCAAGAGAAGCTTATGAGAGAAAGCAAGCCGAAGAAAGGAGAAGAGCTGAGCAGGAAAGAGTCGAGCAGATCAGAAAAGCTGAAGAGCAGAGAGCTGAACAGCTCAGAAAGGCTGAGCAGCAGAGAGCTGAACAGATCAGAAAGGCTGAAGAACAAAGAGCTGAGCAAATCAGAGCTGCTGAGCAGGAGAGAGCTGAACAAATAAGAGCAGCCCAGACTCAGCCGCCCTTCAATGTTCGTGTTCAAAGTGGAAACCCTGAAGAATTCTTACAGCAACTCTTAGGTGCTGTTTTCGCAGCTACCCAAAGCCAGCAGCCACAGCAAGAAGCTGGATCTTCAGCTGCTCCAGCTGCCGCCTCCTCTTCCGCTCCCTCAGAGCAATCAAAACCTAAACCTGAGACTTTTTCCACCTCTTATGACTCAGACAATGACTCCATAAGTTCTGAACACGAACCAGAGACTCCAGAGCCCGAGCATAAATTGGCCAAACAGCCATCTATGGAAGAGGTTGAGGATGAAGAGTTCGTGATGTTGAGAAAGAAGTTTGGCCAGAAGTAAGCCATACACTAAATACATAATACATATAACATAAGGATACACTATGTAGAGTGAGCGGATTGGCTCTGGTACCAGTGGAGCAGTGTGGTTTTCCAACTTAGTACGTTATACTAGTCTTAGCGTGCTCATCACATGACCCTCGCATGTTATTTCACTCTACAGTTCCACGCTCCACTTCTCCTACCTCGTCGTCAAAATGACTACAGCCGCCAAGTCGATAGCAGTTTTTGGTGGGAATGGATTTCTTGGGAAGCGGATATGCCAGCAGGGTATAAATTGTGGCTACAACGTATTTTCATTTTCTAGAAGCGGCAAACCCCCAGCAATCAACTCGCACAATGATGCCCATTGGATAAGCCAAGTGCAGTGGAAAAAGGCTGATATCTTCAACCCAGAGACCTACAAGAAGTCTCTACATGATGTCGATACCGTTGTGCATTCAATTGGCTTGCTTTTCGAGGACCCTTCTTATAAACTGTTCATCGATACCAAATTAAATCTCCAGGAAGATATCGGGTTCCTCCTGGATCTTCTCAAAGGTCCCAACCCTATGGCCAAAACCTCAAAAAATTCATACGGCCACATTCAGAGGGATAGTGCATTTATTCTTGCAGACACATTGATAAAGAGCCACAAAAAGCTGAAGACGGTACCCAAGTTTGTCTATATTTCTGCGGACAAACAAATCCCAATGATCCCCTCTGGATATCTTGAGACTAAAAGAGAAGCAGAATTAGGATTAAGCACGAGAGAAGGCCTCGACTGTTTGATCATGAGGCCCGGATTCATGTTTGACGAAGATGTGACAGACCTCACCAACAAGCGCAACCTACTCAAGAATGTTCTCTCGTTAGGCTTCCGGGGCAAGCAATGCTTAATTGGCGACGATATATCGTATATAAACAACGTCGTAAGGCCTCCAGTTTCCACCCAAAAGGTGTCGCAGGTAATCTTTGAGAAGCTACAGACAGACCTGACAGGAGTCATCTATTTGGAAGAGATACATGGCTAATTAGGGGAGTCTATTATAGCGCAATTTAATTGGGCTGTCCTTGTTGTAGGTCCTTGAGCTTCTTCTGGAAACTATTAAGCCATTCCATTTCCAACTCATTCAAGTCCAAGGCCTCCGGAATCAATATGGTCTCCAGTGATATGTCTATGGACGTCATATTTGGCACCTTTGTAGGAAGCGAAGAGAAGGCACTGCTGGCTACAGAAGCCTCGTCTATTCCCATTTCCTTTTCCTTTTCTTTCTCCGCTTCTTTGGATGGGGGAGCCAAGGGAGCACTGGTCCACCAGAATGATGGGTAGGACCGAATTACGTTACCCGTGATTAAGGCAACACAGGTGATTAAGATCGAGGAGATTATCTGCATGGGTAAGTACCACCAGCTCAATCCCCGAATCGATTCGTCTACTGAGGGCAACAAGGCGGAGGCGCCTGCTGGAGGGTGCACGCAATTGAGGATGGACATAAGCACCGATGACAATGCCACACTGATTCCTCCGCTGGCCCAGTAATTAGCTCGGCCACGAGCAGATAACAGAAACAATTTCTGGATACATATTCCAATCAATGAGGATATAAAATGTCCACAGAAAATGTTTCTGGGCTGAGCCAATGGGGCCGTGACGGTATTAAAGCACAAGATGGCAGTTGCACCATAACTGGCGATGATCATGGGCGCATGGTGGCTGGTAAAAACCGTGTGACTCTTGAAAACTCCCTCCAAGAGACATATACCGCAGAAGGAGGCCACAAAAATCTCTAACCATACCCAGTGATCCCCGACGGGCTTGACCTCGTGCTTCCCAAGAAACCTGGCTATTATCTTTGGGAGCCGGTCCACCCTATTTTGTGGTACGAACCTGTTGAGGAGAGTGTCGATTGTAAACTTGAAAACCATTGCGGAACGTCTGTACCTATTTCGAAACGGCAATATGCCCGCTATTATAGTACCACGTCTCGGACTTTAAATGTGGGGTGAGGGATTTTGGGAGATGAGTCTTCACATCGGTTCCACGGCGCGCGCGCTTACTCACCGCTACAGCCGTGTGCCACTCCGAGATATTTCTAACGGATCGGTCTCTTCGGATGTCTCTCTTATTGTTTCTCTACGTTGTGTTATTTCTTTTTCTTCGAATTGATGACGCCCACATACGTCGCTGCCGGAGAGTTCTCCAGACTATGCTTTAACTTTGGCTATGCTCCACATCTCTCTACCCTTTACCTTCTATTTCATGCATTGAGTCTTTATCACGTCGTGTATTCCCTCTAAACGTAACTATAATTATAGGCAAGGGGCTGCGATCTTCTAACAAAATACTTGCGTATCTCATCGCCAATAAATACTGTGCTGGTGATTAATGTAAGGTGCACAATGTCACTCAAGTATAAAGCTTCTGTCTGGAAAATGCTTTGGAAAAAAGGGACATATACTGCGCAGAATTGGCCAACCAAAGACCCCAAAACGGCCAAGTTGAACATTTTATTTTTCAAGCCCAATTCAAATACCGATTTCGAGTAGTGACGGCATGAGAGAGCGTTGAACATGTCGTAAAACACAAAACAGGTGAAGGTCATGGTGGTGTCTCTGGCTGTGATTTCATTATCGGTCATTTCTCTGATGAAAATGTACAATGTACCCAAAATTATCATTCCAGCGGATTGTAACACTCTCTTGATAACTTTTCGTGTTAAGATCTTATCGTTCCGTTTTCTTGGAGGCTTGTTCATCACTTCGTGGTCAACAGGCTCCACCCCTAATGACTGTGCTGGTGGACCGTCCATAAGGATGTTGATCCATAAAATTTGCATGGCATTCAAGGGATTAGGTAACCCGAAGAATGTTGCCAATGCTATCAACGTTAACGCGGCAATGGATGTAGACAATTGAAAGGTTATGAAATTTTGAATGTTGTAAAAGATACCCTTACCTTCTTCGATCGCATTCAAAATCGTGGTGAAGTCGTCGTCTGTCAAGACCATATCCGCTGCCTCTTTGGCCACATCAGTACCGTTTTTGCCCATGGCAATGCCAATATCCGCTAACTTCAACGCCGGCGCATCATTAACACCATCACCAGTCATGGCGACAATGTCTCCTCTTTTCTGTAATGCCTTCACAATCATCACCTTGTGCTCTGGCGTCGTTCTGGCAAATACTGAAACATTGTGAATCGCTTCTGCTAACTTGTCTTCGCTAAGGTTTTCTATTTCGTCTCCGGTCATTACTGAATCTTTGGAATTGACAGGCATACCAATTTGTTTTGCAATATTCATGGCCGTAGTGGGTGAGTCTCCTGTTATCATTATGACGTGAACTCCTCCTTTCATCAACATGGCTATCGACTTTCCAACATTGGGTCTGGGAGGGTCGTTCATCCCCACAATGCCGCAGAATACCAACTCGCTAGGATCTTTAGCTGACGAGTTCTCACTAACGAATTTGCAGTTATTGCGGGCAAATCCCAATACGCGCAAGCCCTCACCAGCTAGCAAATTGGTATTGGAAAGGATATCAGCCCTAACTTCTTCTGTCAAGGGCTTGGCTTCAGAATTCTTATCGTAGTATCTGTTGCAGAGACTCAAAACCTTCTCAACTGCCCCCTTGGCAAATGTTTCCAGTTTATCTAAGTCTCCACTGTGAACACAAACAGCCATATACTTCGTTCTAGAAGAGAATGGCGATTCGCTAATTCTCTTCTTGGTACCTCTGATGTCCTCCAACCCAAAGTGTGGCAAGCACTCGACAAGGGCTATGTCGCTCGGGTTACCGACGTGCTTTTCATTTTCCGTTGAATATCGGGCATTGTTGCAGATATTTGCTGTCTCAAGGGTTTTGAGGATATTTTTAGACAAATGTGAGTGCAAATTTTCGTCATCCAACTTCTCCACCACAAGGAAGGGTGTGTTATGCGTTCCGCGGACATCAGAGCACCAAATCTTGGTAACTGTCATGTGGTTTTGTGTCAAAGTACCGGTTTTGTCGGAACAAATGACATTAACACTGCCTAAAGTTTCCACACTGGGAAGCCTCTTAACAATGGCCTTATGACGAGCCATTCTTAACACACCAAGAGCCAAGGTGACAGTAACAATTATAGGTAATCCCTCAGGAATTGCCGCCACTGCAAGAGAAACGGAAATCTGGAACATATCAAGCCATGAACGGCCCTGAAATACTCCTATCAAGCAGATCAACCCAATAATAACAAAACTGAAGATGGAGAGGTCTTTACCCAATTTGTCCATAGCCTGCTGCAAAGGTGTCTTGGGCTTCTCAATTTCGCTCATCATTTCGAAAACAGCACCAAATTCGGTCTTTTTGCCGGTAGCAATAACAATGCCGCTCCCATGGCCATCACGGACTAAAGTACCCATGAAGGCAATGGACTTTCGAGAGGTCACAGGGATGGGCTCTTCACTACCGGCTCTGGGTGGCAGGGGCTTCAAAGTTCCCAAACTTTTCTCCACAGGTCTGTTCTCACCCGTCAAGTTACTCTCGTCAATTGATAGATGAACTGCGTCGGTCAATCTGACATCAGCAGGAATTCTGTCACCCTGAGAAAAATGAACCAAATCTCCTGGAACCAAAGTGGAGGCAAGCACAGTCGAAGTATTACCGTTTCTGGTCAACTTGGCCTCGGCGGGGACCAATTTATTCAAGGCCTCAAGCGATTTTTCTGAGCGATACTCTTGGACAAATCCCACAGAAACCACTATAAAGATGGCCAAAGTGATCGAAACAGCATCATCCACATTTCCCATCCAGAAGGAAATTACTGCTGATCCAATAAGGAGAAGAATCAAAGGATCCTCGTAGAAACTCGATATGAATTTCCATAAAATGCTTTCTTCTTCCTCGTTAGAAAGTTCATTAATTCCGTGAATAGTTCTTCTTGTGTGAATATCCAGATGGCTCGATAAGCCCAAGTGGAGATCCGTTTGAAGCTCCGAAATGGTGTCCTCTATAGAGCGCTGGCAGAATTTGATTGAGGGAGAACTGCTGCGGAGCTGCTGCAACTCCACAGCCTTTGACGAGGAAAGATACGGATTTTCACTCATTTTATGTGTCTAGACTGGAATACTGATAACAGCACGTTATGCAAGGACTTGGGTTTCAAGCCGAAAAAATGTGATCCTGAAGTGAAATTCCTGGATCAAACTGTGAAAAGGCTCCTGAAAGCTCAAAATGCCAACTTCTATAAAACTTGGAGTTTCTTGTGCCAATCGCTCCTATTCCGATAGCAGGACACGCTATTTATATGTCACGTCTGGCCAGCGAGGACAAGTCTTTGTAAGGCCCAAGCTGATACCGAAAACACACAACCAAAAAACTGGGTTCTGTGTATCTGTCTGCAAAGAATCAGACACCCGACGGCCCGCTGATGCTGGAATCACAATTTGTGTAGGGTATGGGCCTGGCAGTGCCAAAAATTTCGGATGGCTTCAAAGACCACCGTGTAGTCGTGTGAACACCACAGCGTTGGGATACGGCCACCGCGCCCCCACGAGTCAAGCATCGCAGCGGCTTGCTCCGGCTATTGTTCCGCCAGATGAGCCACTACGCGTACCGAAGCAGCGTTGGGTCAGGGGCGCTAAGAGTTGCTAACGCTAACAGTTGCCTACGTTTTCACTGTTGCTCTCCCTTATGCGCGCTACAATTATACAGCGTCACTTCTATTGTACTTTAAGACTCTATCCTCTCACATTGACCACCGCAGCCTTGCTCAATCTATTCATCACTGCTAAGCCCTCGTGGTCTTCGGTTATGCCCTCGACCAAAATGAGATCCACCCCAACCTCGTCCACCTCTCGTAACAAGCGGAATAAGTTTTTAGATATCTCTGCTCCGCTGTGGCCCATGCTGCGTTCTATGTCAATCAAAGGGCTGATATCTGCTGCGTGTGCAAAGTTCCTTGACCTAAGCAACGCTATCTTGAGCTCTTTCTCTCCACAATTCTCCTTCAAATATTTTTGGACCGCCTGCTTTCCATTGCCGGAGTCTGTGAAAAGAACAACCCGAGCATTGGGTGAGTAATGTCTGTACTTCATTCCCGGCGTTCGCACAGGCTCGGACCCCGTAGCTGTCTTCTTCGCCACCACCACCTCCTTCCACAACTCGCCCCCCACTTTCTTGAGCTCTTCTATGGAGACGCCTCCAGGACGCAACAACATTGGCGGCAAAACGAGCCCATCCACCACCGTCGACTCCACACCAATGTCGCACGGCCCTCCGTCTAAAATGTACGGGATCCGCCCATTGAGATCAGAGTACACATGCGATGCAAGGGTCGGGCTCGGTCTGGTGGAAGCATTGGCGGATGGTGCCGCTAAAGGCGTGTCACTGAGCGAAATCAATGCTCGGGCGACAGGGTGTTGGGGAATCCTCACAGCAAATGTGGGCTGGTTCGCAGTAACCAACTTCGACACCGGCGAGCCCTCGTGGATAGGCAAGAGAATGGTGAGCGGACCGGGCCAAAAATGTTTGATAAGCTCCTGATACACTGGGGGAATCTCGTAGTCTTTGGGAAGGATTTTACGCTTCAACTGCTCCACAGAAGAAACATGCACAATCAAAGGGTTGTCGGACGGTCTGTTCTTGGCTCTGTAGATGGAGCGCACAGACTCATCGCTTAAGGCCGAGGCTCCAAGTCCATAAACCGTTTCTGTAGGAAACCCGATCGCATTATGTGTTGATATGAGCTCCTTTGCGGCGACTTCAAGGCTCTCTTTGGTGAGTGGATCTCCGATGGTGACCCTATCGCCTTCAAATGTTATGGACGAAGGGTCTACTGGTAGCACTTTTGTGGTGAAAGACATTTTTGACCACGCAAAAAAGTTGAGCCGTTTCGAACAAAAAGAACCCACTCGAGAGGTGTAACGTATGAGACTGCTGGGCATTAATGGAGCAGCAACACGGACCATGCCCATCAGAAGGATTCTCGCATCACATGACCACCTCAGAAGGCGCGATGAGGCCCAAGGCTGCGATGGCTGCGAATGTATGCGACGCCCGATGGGCCAGCCTCTGAGTTGGACAATTTACTCTCGAACTGTTCATTCCAACTTAGTCTACACTCTGAAATATTAAATGCTGACCTAGTTAAATACTACGTGCTCGGTGATGGTCTTCTTCTCCTCGTCGTCAAGTTGCTCGTAGAACTTGCGAAAGTTTCCCAAGTTCTTAGCTGTACACTCCTTGAAAAACAGGATTAAAATCATCTTCAAGTCCTCATTTCCTCCCTGGCCATCGTGCTCGTCTTGCTCCTCGTCAGAGTCCACGTACGACTTCAATTTGTCGAAATTAGGCACCCCTATGTCGTCCATGTCTTCCCAGCCGTCGTCCTCTCCTGCTTCCTCTTCCACTGGAAGATAGTCACTGGCATCAGGCTGCTGGAATTGGAAGCTGAGCTCGCCCACGAGCAACTTCAAGATCTTCTGGCTAGCTGATATCTGAGTGTACTGGTCCGGCATGTACTTATCCATGGACCTTGTTCGGATAGTGTTCCCGGTGTATGGAATTATATCGCCATTGACAATGAGAGACTCGATCCTGGGATCTCCCAAAGTGAACAATTTGGCGATGGCCAAGGTATTCATTTTAATCTGTTCATACCCGCTGATGGTTTCAAACGAAGAGAACCAAATAGGGAGCACAATCTCCAAGCCGTTCTTGACTTCACCCGTCTGTGGATTGGTGAGCTTTATGTTTCCGTGTAAGAAATTGAGAATGTCCAGCGGAGCTGAAAGGACCAACTTGCAGAACACTAAGATCAAGTTTTCGGTAGTGATGAGTTCCTTGGAGATAACGAGTCTTTTGATGGTAGCCTCGAGAATTTGTGACAAGAACTCGTTGCCCAATGCCGACAGAAACTTCTCAAGAATCGTCAAAATTATCGAACCACAGTTCAATGCAGCACTGTCAGATAATTCTGGAGATAAGAACTTAGAAGTGATTCTTAAGAGTATATCCAAGCCTGATTGGTTTGTCTGATTATCCGCATATTGTACAATCAAAGTGGGAGCCTTTTTAATCAAGTTGTTGAAAACTTGTCCACTAGTTTGAAGAATTTGGTCATCACTAGTATCCAATATCAAACTTCGAAGTATCGGGAAAGTGTAGTTAAGAATCTGTTCAGGGAAACCCACGTTCTCAGATTCGGGTGCCGATTCTATGGCTATACTCAAAAGCTCTAGCGCCAAATCGAGTTCGGGACTATACTCCACTTTTGAGTTTTTGAAAGAAGACTCCATAATTTGAAAAATAGAGGGAAGCAATTTATCACAACTCTTCAAGTAGTCATCTAAAGAGACCTCCTCCAAAAGACTCTTCAAGCACTCGCAAGCATCGATTGTCAACTGAACGTCCGCTGGATCTTTGAACGCAATCTTGAAAATGAGCTCAGGTATTGTTTTGTTCGTAACGATAACTAACAGGTTGGCTATTTGATGATTTATGCCTATCAAGCAGGTCACTGCCTCCAACAAAACAGGCAAAGTATCTTCTTCTCCATCCTCTAGGAGGGAATAGACAATTTCAAAGATGGCTTGCTGGGTCTCTCTCTTGTTTTCCTCTGGAATCAGCTCGCTCAAGTTGATTAGCGAGTCATAACTGGTGCAGCTCACCAAGGCCGCAGCCTTGGTGATATTAAACAAAACATCGTCCTCTTGGTCCCCCCGACTAGCGTAGTTCAACACATATTGGATCATTTTGATAAAGGCCTCAACAGCAAAAGTTTTGACTTGGAGTCTCTGCTGAAATTTCTCGAAAAACTTGGGCAACATCAAGAAACACCGCGACACAAGAAGATTGTGGTACTTTCCATACGAAATGTACGACAAAAACGTTGTAAGAAGCTCCACCAACGGGACACCCTCGCCCAAGTTCTCTGCATCTTCGTTCATAAATATACTCTCCAAAAGAAAAAGATAGCATTCGTGTAACTTCCAGGAATTGGACTTATTATCGTTCACTGGGACTCTTATGTAGTCCAAAAGCCTTGCCGTTATCATGTCCAGATCCTTCTCGTTGAGCTCGGACAAAAGTTCGTTCACTGAGTCTCTTAAGGTAGGAGCAATGGATAACCCATTGACGATTGAGACGTAGCTATTAAAATCAAATTCATATTCTTCTATGGAACTCTGGGGCAATATGCTGCAGGTTATAAGGTTGTGAGTAATGGTAGCAATTGCCTCAGGACCATTCTCAGAAATGAAGCATTTCTCTTGTACCGTGGAAAGTGTCTGTAGTTGCTCAACGAGTGCGAACGTTATGGCCTGGTCGGAGTCAGTGTGCTCAGGTGTAGCCACAAATCGAGACGAGCCGGTAGACAATTCGGCGTAGTAACCAGAAAGTAAGTTTATATCCGTCAACACAACATTTAAAAGTGCTTTCTTTATGTTCGTATTGATTTTCTTGTTGAAGTTGGCAACAATGGAGCTCAATACCTTGTAGAGGTGACCCCTGAAGTGAAAGGCGTCCAAGCCCACTGAGTTCTCATTGACGGAAACTTCAAGCAAATTAAGAAAAAGATTAATAGAAATATTGACGTGGTTGTACACGAACTGTTTCCTTTTTTCGTTAACAAAGGCTTCGGGCAGCTGGAGGGTGCCTAAAATACTCTTGTAGAGCATCAAGCAGTGGATTTTAACTTCATTGGAAAATTGATTATTGCTCAAAAGTTGAATTATGTGGTCTAGAAGCTGCTCCCCAACATTTCCTTCCCAGAACTGCTCTTCCGTAATGATATCGTCAAAGAGTCCATTCAAGACGGTGAGTGCCCCGATGATGGCGACCTGGTTCCCGATCTTGAAGGTCAGGCGGTACAAGGACTCGAGGAGATCGGGCCATTCATCAGGCAAATCCACTGCTGCAATTTGCGCTATCACATACGCGGCTCCATTGCGGATCTTGTAGTCAGGCGAGGAGGTTGCCAACAGCAAGAGATTAGAGCGGACCAATTCTTTCAATTGTTGCAGCACCGCTGGACCAACAAACGAGCTGAACCCAAGCGACCAGAATTTTGGCACACATATCTTGAGGTGTATGAGACAAGCTTGTCTGATATCCGCAGGTATGTCCTCCATTGACAAATTGGTAAGGGCATAGAGGGCCGAGTTAGGGTCTTGGGCCACCAACGCGCTGAACTGGAGCTCTGCTTCCCGGCGGGCATTGTTGTCGGAACTTGTCTGCTGAACCACCAATTGAAAAACCTGCAGTTTTAGATCCGCCTGGCTCATTTTCAGCGATTTTGGAGTTCCTCAAGCTGAAGGGCAACCGGGCAGGTCGTGGAGCGATCTCGATGGGTAGCTGAGAGGGACGCGCCTGGGTCCGGCACCTGGTCAGGTCACACAAAGCTGGGGTCGGGTGATAAAGGCAAGCCACTTGCCACTCCTTTGCCATTTGCTAATGGATTCTGGACCAAGTACTTAAATGTTTGAAAAATCAGTATATCCAGCGCTAGAGGAGGATAAAACGGCCCTCTCTCCTAAACAGCTAGAGATTCTTCGGCTACAGGTCGAGTCTGAGCAACCGGACCCTTCACCGCAGTCTCAGTTCAACTACGCCTGGGGCTTGATCAAGGCTTCAGATTCAAAGTCCCAGAATGAAGGAATTGAGATCTTGAGCACTTTGTATCGAGATGTGCCTTCCATGAGACGAGAGTCCTTGTACTATTTGGCACTTGGGTCCTTTAAGGTGGGCGACTACTCCAATGCCAGAAGATACGCCGACGCTTTGTTGAAGCAGGAGCCTGAGAATTCACAAGCTAAAGATCTCAAGCAGCAAATTGAGGATAGAGTGACCCAGGAGGGTCTTATCGGCATAGGCATTGCAGGCGGGGTGCTTGCTGTGGGTGTTGGATTACTTGGGGCTTTCTTGAGGAAGAAGAGAAAGTAGCGGCCGTTCTAACGTCAGCATGGTATTAATGGTATCGCTTTTTTGGTTGTTTGGTAATTGGTAAGTATTTGGATGATAGATCTTTGCTCAGCTGCGTAGAAACATAAAGAATGTGGTGGTGGTGGAGGCCCGTCAGATGCTCAATAACGAGCTAACCTTCGCACCAAGTAGCTGAGTGCTGGCTCTCTTCGTTGTGATTCCTTGCGTTCTGCCATATCTGAGCGCCAGTCACCCTCTCTATGGACTCAGAGGGCTTAGGTAATAGCATAGCCAGAGCCGTACTCGAATGCTTTAACAGTCTACCCTCCAAAGGCAAGCCGACTACGCGGTCCAATGGGGTGGCCGAATGGACGGTTCTTGCCTCGGTCGTGTTGATATCTGACCGCTCCGTGCAGCCCTTAACTATCGCCACTGGGGTCAAGACTCTCCCCGATTTGACTAGAAGCTACTCCAATGGACTCATAGTGCACGATCTACACGCGGAGATACTAGCACTCCGTTTATTCAACTGGCTCCTTCTTGACGAATGTCTTAAACCATCTAGCACTTTGGTGCAACAGAGTCCGAATTCCATGTTCACCCTCAAAAAAGGCATCAAATTGGCCTTGTTCATAACAGAACCACCCTGCGGTGATGCCTCGATGTCCAACGTTCTGGAGAAGTTGGTAGACGACACCCCTTGGGAAGAGCCTGCTCCCAAAATGCAGAAGATTTCCAGAGGCAGACATCTCATTAACAAGCTTGGCATTGTGAGAACAAAGCCGGGTCGAAAAGACTCTCAGTTGAGTCTCAGCAAGTCTTGCTCAGATAAACTTTGTTTGAAGCAACTTACAGGAATCACCAATGCCCTTACGGCGCCTTTGCTCGGTGAGATCTTTCTCGACTATTTGGTGGTGGAAAAGCAGAAATTCAGGAAGAAAGACATGGACAGATGCTTCAAGGAGAGATTTTCTGGAAGCGGGATAGAGAATAAGGTCCACTACCTTGAGTTTTTGACCTACAGTGGGGTCTATTTTCCATTCGAGTCCGCCAAATCGGGGGCCACCTCGCCGTTGTCTGTGCTCTATGTGATCCCGACCAAGACGCACCAGGTTATCAACAACGGAGTAAAGGATGGAGGTTTCCGGAAAGGCGCGGCTCCAAAGAAAGGAGCTGAGAGTTTCATCTGCAACCAGGCGATGTACAGGAAGGCCCTGGGCTTGCTAAGGGCAGATCAGTCCAAGTACCTGCAGTTCAAGCTCGCTCAGGAAGAGAGAGAGCAGCAGAAAACACTTGGAAGAAAAATTCTAGGGGACTGGGAGCCGACGGCCGTTGATGATTTTGAGCTACAGCCGGTTCAAGAAGCCAAGGAGAGATCCCAATTAGAAAAACTCTCAAACCCCGCTCCAATATAATCATACAGACAAATACCTACAATATACTCCTCTAGTGTATCATCGTACACCTATCTAGTCGGATTCAGAAGCTGATCCCTCGTCTTCCTCCTCATCCGGAACCTGCTCTTCTGCGGGCACCTCCATCGATATAGCGTACTCTGCACTCTCCAAGACCTCCCGCAACTTTTCGTTGTCTCTCACGTACCCAATAGGCTTCAAATTGTGTTTGTCTCTTATGCGGGGGTCGGAGCCAGCATCCAAAAACCCGTCCACTATAAAGAGCCCATGCTCAGGCTCTTCGGCCGCGTACTTCACGGCCAAGTGCAAGGGGGTGTCACCTTCGCGGTTCAATGGATCTATTTCTACTCCTTCAATGTCGAGAATAACGTCAATGACATCCCACTGACCATACTGGGCCGCAATATGCAACGCAGTGTTCTGACTGATAGGCTCGGTGGTGTGGTTGATGAACTCCGCGAGCTTCTCATGGTCGTTGTCGAGTGATGCCTTGATCGAAAGCAAGAGCTCTGTGTTGTCTCGTCTAGCAGCTTCCAAGAGCCGCTCGGCTGCTGAAGCTCCTTCCGACATTTGTGGGTGCTGTGTGGTGGAGTGATGACAGGAGCTGGATCGCTATCGGTAGTTGCTAGCGACACGACTTGCCACTGACACGCGAAACAGGGCGAGGGCTATGCCGGGTGCACCATACTTCCAGCTCGAAGGTCAAGCTCCATCCCTAAGCAAGAGCAAGCTTGAAATTAGTATTACTACACGAATTGACGCTATTATACATTGCAGACTACGGAAGCCGCTAGCCTGTGGACCTCACCTTTTTTTCGTTTTCTTGCCTTTGCCCTTCTCCTCCTTCACCCTCTTCTTCGTATCCTTTCCGCTCGGAACCACCAGGAAAAACCCATCCAATCTACCTTGAACTCCTCCCTTAAGCCCCTTCTTCAATTTTTCCGCTCCGCTTCGAATTCTGTCCTCGCTGAACCCTTTCTGTTTGACCATGTACTCCAATAAACCTTCGAGATTTGGCTCTTCCCATTTCAAATTCACGTCGTTGGAGTCAAGAACCTCGGGGTTCAAAAACAACTCCCGCGCTTCCTTGTAGGGCCAGTTTTCTGGGATCTTATATTTGGTCTTGTCTGGATTGGCTTCAATGTACTCAACGAGCTTCTCAAGGGACCCATGTTCCTTGATGAGCTTGTAGGCAGTCACAGGTCCAACTCCCCGAATGGTCTCGCAGTAATCACACCCTAGCAAAATACATAAATCCACAAATGTTTCCTTGTCCATATCCAAACCTTCCAAAACCTGGTGGTACTGGATCTGATCAATGGGCATTTTGCGAGCTTCCGCAAAGGTCAAATGACGGAGTAGATAGGGCGGCCGGTAGCATAAAGTATCCATATCTTCTGAGGCTGCTGCAAAAACCTTGCCGTCTCTTGCTAATACAGCACACTCAGCCTCGGCTTCACACGGTGCATCCACATACGGAATCCCCATGAGCTCAAGCAACTTCTTTGCCTCGTCGTTCTGCTCTCTGGAGACTCGCACTAATCTCTTCTCATATTTTAACACTTCCTCCACCGTTCCAGTATCCTTAATGAGCCCCTGCTGCTTCTGGGCCTCCTCCCTCCTCAATAATCTCTTTTCAAGCTCGCCTCCTTTCAACACTGGCGGCTTTCCGTCAAAGACATACACAGGCTTGATCCCGTTTTCGACCATGCGAATTGTTCGGTAAAACATCCCCAGCAAGTGTGAGGTAGTCTCGCCATCCTCATTTGTCAACTGCTGCCCGTCAGATTGTCTTACTGCAATCAAAAACTGATACAAACACATGGACGCGTCAATGGCCACCTTCCTGCCAAAGAGGTTTTTGAGCGTGAACTCCTTGAAGGAGTGCGGCGAGTGCTCCTTAATCAATTGGTTGAGGCCTGAAGTTAGTTTGTGCTCCTAGAAAGCTTTTCACACATTCCACGTACCCTTGACTCCCATGGCGCTGTCTTGCTGTGCTGGGTTC
Organism: Chernovozyma palmyrensis; assembly: GCA_030558275.1. Classification (NCBI taxonomy): domain Eukaryota; kingdom Fungi; phylum Ascomycota; class Pichiomycetes; order Serinales; family Debaryomycetaceae; genus Chernovozyma; species Chernovozyma palmyrensis. The sequence goes on from JAJMSF010000002.1 coordinate 262,925, forward strand.
GGTCTATAGAAACGTGAGCTTTGGTGATGGTATACGCGTCGGGCTATATGCAGGTAAACGAAGATCGCCTGCCCTAAGATTTTCCCCATTGCTGCCTGCTTACTTTATGTTCAATATGCAATTATTATACAATATTTATTCTGCTCATGACATCGACTCCACTGTGAAAGTCCATGTGCCCAAGGGAGGGTCGTACAGCTTGAATTCCAAGTCAGGAATGTTCTTGAGCTTCTCGATGTGGCGCTTCACAATGTCGCTCTTGGGATCCAAGATAGGAAGCTTGTCCTTCTTGTTCACGGGGTAACAGTTTTCCAACGTGATTTTCGCTGGCAAGTTGAACCCTTCGCCCTTCTTTGGCTTGAGAGTGTCGTCAGGGTACACCAAACAGGACTTAGCCGAAAAGGTGATGATGTTACCAGGAATATCATCCAAATTGACGAAGCTCGTCAAGTCAACAGGTTCAAGGAATGTAATCTCTCCGTAATGCCTTCTGCCCACGGTGAAGTTTTTGACGGAACGCAATTCGGAAAGTGGCTTGGCTTTCAATTCTTGTAATGAGGGCAGGGTCCAGTATCCATTGTCGTCATATTGAACAGCTACTGGAGCAGAAACGCTTGGTTTAATGGTGAAACTTGCCTTTTCTGGTGAGCTCTGTGCTGGCTTCTCGCTTTCGTCAATATTTTCCTTGTTGTCCTCTTTCTCCTGATCAACGATTGCTTTAGTCTTTTCAAATTGAAAACTCACCTTCTTTGGAGACGACTTTTCTTCAGACTGAGGAAGAAGTGCACTCTCACTTTGCTTCTCTTTGTTCAACACAAGCTTCTTAAAATCTGCCTTAGGAGCAAAGATGTCAGAAGACATGATTGCGGCATCCGTGGCGTCGCTGAAAACACTTGCAGGACTGGACGAAGCAGCCAGCGCTGGCAGTGACGCAACACTCTCGGGGGAGCTGAAAGACTTTCTTGAAAGAGCACTTGGTTTGAACAATGGTGCTATTCTGTACACGGAAGATAAAGTGACGGGCTTCTTGTCATTCTTCGGGGCTCCCAAAGGAGTAGCCAATGGAGCCTTTGAGTCGCCAGTTGTTTGTGGAGCTGTAATGCTGGAGAATAAAGGATTATTGCCGTAGGGGTTCTGAGAACTGATTGTTGCCAATGGATTCTGCTGGTTCTGTTGTTGCTGAGTCAAACCATTAGATGCTCCAAATAACCCAGTTCCACCCGTGGTGCCCGAGGCAGCGCTATTATTAGTGGCATTGTTATTACCGAACAAGCCACCCCCAGTTGAGGCTCCGAAAGTGGATGATTTGTTACCGAACAAGCCTCCCGAATTGTTGTTGGCACCAAAAGCATTGTTGGAGGTATTAGCGTTGTTGCCAAAAAGTCCACCTCCTGTACTCAAAGTGTTGTTGTTTGAGGTGTTCGCAGACCCAAATAAACCGCCTCCAGTTGAGGTGTTGGAAGTATTATTGTTCCCACCAAACAATCCTCCCAGTTGGGCCCCAGTTGCTGGCTTGTTGCCAAATAAACCACCTGTGGAAGCAGAGTTCGATTGCCCGCCAAAAGCATTATTCGTTCCCCCAAGTGCATTGTTCTGGGTGCTCCCAAAGGGACTATTAGCTGGCTTGGCTCCAAAGATGCTTCCCTGCTGTTGGTTGTTCTGAGGGGTGGACCCAAAGAGCCCTCCACTAGGCTGTTGGGCTGTATTCTGGGACCCAAAAAGACCGCCAGTGGCAGGCTTGCTGGCACCAAAGAGCCCTCCAGATGCATTGTTATTGGTTTGATTTTGGCCAAATAAGTTGTTGCTAGTGGCATTGTTCTGTGTGCTTCCAAAAAGACCGCCGCTCTGCTGTTGCGTGTTGCTTTGGGCACCAAATAAGTTCCCTGTGGCTGGCTTTGCCCCAAATAATCCGCCGCTGTTGCTGGTGTTGTTTCCAAAGGCATTGCCACTGGCTCCAAATGCCGAATTGTTCGTATTGGAAGCTCCAAAGGGTGAGGAGTTCTGGTTGCTACTCCCGAATAGGCCGCCACCGCTTGCGTTCGGTTGGCCAAAGGCACCGCCGGTCGCACTGGTGTTGCCTCCAAACACAGAGCTCGTGTTGGTGTTGTTATTGGCGCCAAATGGCGATGCGTTGTTCGTGGCACCAAAGGCCGAGGTGTTATTGCTGGACCCAAAAGCTGAGTTGTTATTTGTGGAGCCAAATAAACCTCCACTGGTAGTGCTGTTATTAGAGCCAAAGGCTGACGTTCCGGAAGCACCGAATGCGGGCTTTGCTGCTCCAAAGGCACTGGAAGTGCCTCCAAAGGCATTGTTAGAGCCAAAGGTGCCGCTGGTATTGTTATTGGATCCAAAGGTAGAGTTGGTATTGCCGAAGACACCGCCGGTGTTGGGAGCGCCAAACGCGGAGTTGGTATTGGATCCAAAGGCGGAATTGGAGGCTGGTGCACCAAATGCAGATGTGGTGTTGTTGGAAGCACCAAAAGGAGAAGTATTATTAGTAGCACCAAAAGCACTGGTTGCGTTGCTACCAGCGTTAAAGCCAAAGCCTGTAGAGCCGCTAGCGGCCCCAAAAGTGTTGGTTCCACCAGTAGGATACCGTCTGTTCTGCTGGTAGTCCTGCAATCTTAACTCTTCAAACGAAAAGTTCTTGTACTCGGGCATAGAGCAGATGTTTTGGAAGTAGTTAGTGGACCCATTGGCCTCCTTTTCGGTGTAGGGAGTGAAGGGCTTAACTGCAGTGCCGTTGTTTGTAGTGCTGGCAGCTCCAAAAGCAGAGTTGCCACCAAAAGGTGACGTGGTAACAGCAGACGTGTTAGTTGGAGTCCCAAAAACACCGCCAGTTGCTCCAAAAGTTGGCTTGTTGGCGGTGGTGCTCCCGAACAAACCTCCTGTAGACCCTGAAGGGTTTCCAAATGCAGATGTTGCAGTGCCGTTAGCAGCGGGATTACCAAACGCAGATGTGGTGTTCGAGCCAAATACCCCTCCAGTTCCAGTATTGGAGGTAGCCGGAGCTCCAAATGGTGAGGTGCTCGAGGCCGCGTTAGAGCCAAAGGCACTGGCTCCACCTCCAAAAACGTTAGTGGAAGAGGCACCAGAGTTTCCAAAAATACCACCTCCAGAGGTATTAGTGCCGGAGTTGGCATTGTTACTGTTGCCGAAGGGAGAAAGATTTGAGCCAGAAGCGTTGTTGTTGTTGGCAGTTGAGAACGGCGAAGTTGAGGCTCCGCTGTTGGAAGCGCCAAACCCGCCAAACCCTGACGTAGTGTTGCTTCCAAACATCTCAGTACTGATTACAAGTAAGAAACGATAGAAAGTGATCCACTAGGTTGTGTCTCTGGTCAATTGAATGCAGGTCTGTGATATGCTCTACGGAAGTTTTAGTGACGAGAATTTGATGATGATTTTGATCCGCGCACCCACGGCTATATGTAGGAATATGAACTACTAAGGGGCCTCTACATTTTCGTTCCCACAGCATAACAGCTTGATGACGTTGACGTATATTGAAGTCAGTAAAAGACGATGAGACTGTGTGAAGATAAAATGTGCTGCATCATTTTTCTCTTTCTTCCTTTTCCTGTATCACTTCTTCAACGACTATCTTTACTTTCTTACTCAACAAAGAGCCTATATCTTTGCCCTTGGCTCGCTTCTTCACACCCTGGGCCTTCTTTTCCTTCGCCTTGAATTTGGAAAGCTGATCCGCACGTTCTTTAGCGCCCTCTGAGGCCAACTTTTCTTCTTTTGCAATGAACTCCTCGTTCTTCGCCTCCTTCCTTTCGAGCCACTCCAAGAGCTTGATTTCTTCGCCGTACAAACTCTCGTCGTCACCACACGGGGTCTCTAGAATAATTGGAATCTTCTGAAGTCTTTCTGAATTCGATATGAGCCTGAAGGTCTCTAAGCCCAAAAAGCCAAGTCCAAGTCGTTGGTGTAGGTCTCTGTTAGCTCCTAAAGGCGCCTTGGAGTCGTTCAAATGAATGGCACTCAAGTATTCCCATCCAACGATTCTTTCGAAATCTTGCCAAAACTTTTTAAAGCTCTCCTCGTCGCTAATTTGATAGCCAGCGGCAAAGGCATGACACGTATCTATGCAGACGCCGATCCGTGACTTATCCTCGACCATATCGATAACGTCCCTCAAATCTTGGATGTCTGACCCTATCAAATTTCCATGGCCCGCCATGTTCTCAATGACGATTTTCACAAAGCTGGTGGCTTTTATGGCTTTGTTAATGTTAAGTGCAAGCTTCTCTAGAGCCTCTCGACGGTCTCCGTCCAAACTGGATCCCGGATGGAAGTTGTAAAGCCCAATATTAAGCTTCTCGCATCGTTTCAAGTCGTCTAAGAATCCTCCGTATGACTTCTCTTCTTTCTCTTTATCCGGATTGGCCAAATTAATGAAGTAGGACCCGTGCGGGAGGATGTCCGTACGGGGGTTGTACCCGAATTTGTCGCAAAGGCTCAAAAATAGTTCTGCCTCCTCGTCCTTTATATCTGGAGAGACCCATTTCCTAGGCGACTTCAAAAAGAGGGCGAAACTGTTTGCTCCAATCTTCATAGCATTGACAATGGAGTTCGACACACCACCAGCCGTCGACACGTGGGCACCGAACTTGTAGCGGGAAGAGGTGTCACGCTGGAATTTGAACTCGATATCTTCTATCGGTTTCTGTTTGGAGCCATTGGTGGCCTTTTTGGTTCTGGGTTTGGATGTGGACTTGGCGCCATTGGTCTTTGTCACAGGTTCGACCAGCTCAACTTTGGGTATGGTCATTTTCTGGGAGACGAGAAATGCTCTAGTGAACGAAAATGCAAGTTTCTTGTGGTAGTTAGCGGCTTCGCTTCGTAAGAACATCAACAGGCAGACGGTTGAGCTGACGCGTTACGTTCATTTCCTAGCCGCCATCTCGCGGGATCATGATGCGCACTAGAGAATATCGTAGTGAGCGATAGGGCTACACCTCAGCTAATGTCTCTTCCCATTCTACTGTATGCTAAAAATCCAGGGTCTAATAATAATCTATTTATATTGATCCTAAATCTCCGAGAGCTCTGTACCCTGGTGAAGGACCACCTTTTTGGCAATGTCTGTAAACTTATCCTGCTTTTTAATCCTCCTCTCTTGGACTTGCTCATGTCTGGTCTTCTTCACAGCGGGCACTATCGGGCTTTCGATAACATGGCTATCGATCTTTTTGAGCGATCGAAAGTCCGGGTCGCACCACGCCATGACAGTCAAGAGCGTATAGTAGGCGTCGTTGGCAGCGTTGTGGAGGTAGGCGTGTGGTATTTCTGCAAGCCTCAACATCCCCCGTAGAGAGCCTCCGTTTCTGCCGTGTGATAGCTGAAAGATTTTGTATGTGTCAATGGTGGTAAACTTGGCTGGAAATTTAGCCCCTAGCGAATGGAGCCATTTAAAGTCCCCTGCAATGTTGTGCCCAACAAAAGCACAAGACCTGGGGTCGTCCACAAAGTATTTCTGGATCAACTCGTTCAAAAACTGAACGCTTTTTTCTTTCAGCAACACGTACGAGGTTCCGCCAATGAATCTATCCTTGTTGTCTGGCACGAAACGACCGTTCAGTAAATGCTTGTGCTCGTCAATAATGAAATGGTACTGTTTTATGTAAGGAAAAAGAGACTGCTCCTGGTCCTTTGGGTCATATATCGAAATACCGATCTCGGTTACCAAAGAATTGTTTCCTTCCCACGCTTCCACGTCAAAACAGAAGAGCGGTCGTTTTCTCGTATACACCACCTCCATGTACTCTCGCAACAACGTGACCTGCTGTTCATTCATTTTGAATTTGGTGTCATTGAAATACTGGACTAGCTTTTGGCTGTAGATGTTAGAGCCTGGAGTTGGGGTCGAGGAACGGCTCTTCTTCAGCTGGTTCCTTTGAGACAGTCCCAGCGATCTGGAAACCTTCACTTTGGACACCTCTGACGCTTTAGAAACTTTCGATTCACTCGCTTCCACTTTCGTGATGTGCGATTCCACCTTTATTTTCGAGACCAGCTCCAGCTTTTTCGCTTCTACCTTCGTCGCCTCTGTTGAAGATATTACTGCTTTTGTAGACATGGCCATGACGTTTCTCGATGCACTCGTGACAAAATAGGGTAAGCGCAATGTTGCAAAAGTCCTAGAACTGGTGGCCACTAGCGTCCGAAGAATACCTATTCTCGAGAGCCGCCCCTGAATCATACAACAGTTGGTTTAGGTAGTGGTTTGGTTCGGGTCTCGTACTGAGTGATGGAGTGCATATGCAGTACCTTCTGGATGAAAAGACTAAAAGGACATCAAATGGCCAGTTTTAACCTTTCAACTATATAACAAAAATCTCGTATCCAGTTCCAGGAAGAAGCTTTTGTTAATATTTCTTTTTGACTGCCGGAGAGAAGCCAAAAGGCCTGCCTTATTTTTATGTTCCTGTATATAGCGTGTGCTAGCACCTCTTGTCTTAGCTGTTGGCTCCCTCTGATCTGCAAACCATTGGAAGAGAGATGCTGAGGACGACATTGGGAGATAAGGTGTCTCGTTTGCGAAGCCAGCCTTCTCTGGACGAGATTCAGCGAATTCTTGTGGAGCTCCTAGGTGAAAATGTCCCAGCCCCAGATCAGCTACTTGTCGTGTCGACCCTTCTTGACTTCACGGTGCCTGAAGCCTACGCTGGTCTCCTGCTACCTATTCAAAAATTGCTTATCCAGGCTTTAGAGTCTGTAGTTGGTGTTGGAAACTTGACGGCTCGAATTCAGAGCTTTCTTCTTATAAATGATGGACGTCGTTGTCTGGTGTATCTCGATCTACTACAGGCACTACTCAGTCGAGATCTCATGTTACGGCTTCTCAGCAGCTCCAGTTGGGCTGAGGTGAAAGAACTCGACAAACTTGTATATAAGGGAAAGATATGGGCAGTTGTTAACGAAGCTGTGGTTAAATTTGAGCACATCAAGGTGGAATCAGCACCCTTTAGGTCCCCAAATGACCACTACAGCTATCTTGCACTGGAAGTTTTAACCTGCGTTCAAAACCGCATCGAGACGAGGTTTACAAACTTATTCACGAACTCTCTACTCACGTTGAGCACTACAAGTATATTTCCCTACTATAGTTCAGTTTTCTGTGCGGGAAATTGGCACCTTTTTGCTGAGTCTTTCCGCTCTATGCGGACTCACGAGAAGAAACTGCATGTCGCCAAACTACTTGCCGAGTTCATACCGTCAAACTACCTCACTACCCAAAAGCTCTCCGAAGAAGACAACCATACGAAGGTGTCTGCCTTGGCTGCAATCTTGGAGTCTATTGGGACAGCGAAGTATGTTGATCGCGCTGTGATTGAGAGAGTGATATCGCATAATAACTACTCCTTGTGCGCCTTAGTTGCCCTTATATTGGCGCGAGAAGGCTCTTTGGGCATTAATCACACCAAGCTGTTACTCTCTGAGTTTGGAGATTTGAATATCATCAAATCCGAGCCGATCACTGTTCAAGTTCTGCGCGCCTATCTCTTGGTCAGCTTGCTCTCCTACCTTGAAAGAGCCTTCTTAGCTACTCTCCTGCTGGACAGGCTTTTTTTGGACGCTGTTTCAAACAGGCTCAGTTCTTTTTCCAACAATGTGAAGTCTCTAGGCGTCATATTGGCTGATAAAGTGTGCGAGTTTAGCGGACAGGAGCGCATTTTCAAAATGGACAAATTGGAGGGGTACGAGATCTTATTCTCCCGAATACAGGTAACTGAACGGAAAATCGGCACAATCGAGCTGGCCTGGTCAATGTTGAGCCTTCCAGAGGTTGAGGAGGTTGAGAGAGAACTTGCAGTGCATGAAGTGGGTGACCAGCTAGTCGCCACCTCGCTAAGTGACAGTGAGTCCGACAGCGATGATGAAGATCCGAGCATTGTTCACAAGAAACGCATTCCTAGTCCCTTGTATATCAAGGACTTGATCTCATACATAACCACCGATACCAAGGAAGAATTTGCCGCTGAGAAAATAAGGCTCGCCTTGACAACAGCCCCTACTTTGCTTAGAAGGAAGTCCTCTTTTGGTAATGAAGTTCTGTTGTACGCAGAGGATCTACTCAAGAACTTGGTGGCGCTCACCAACCATTTCGAGGAGCTGGATTTTGAGAGCCTCAGGCTCAACGCTATCATTGCAGTCGCTGTCAGCACTCAGTCAGCGCAATATTTGGTGGAACTTTTGAGCATTGGCGACTATTCATTGCAGCAGCGGATGAGTATTTTGTCGGCAATATCGCTAGCAGCGAGGGAACTTAGGGGATTCCAGGACGAGGTGGTAGCGAGCTCGTTTAAGAAGCAGTCGTTTCCCACGAGCATTCTCCCTGGGGCTGCCCACAGCCGCTTTTTGGCGTTGGAGGGCAAGAGTGACGACACTTCGGGTACGATAGAGAACCTGATTCAAAACGAGCTCATGGATGAGCTCTCAAACGAGTACAAGGAGCTCTCGGTGGGGAAGATTCTCCGTCTATCTTCGAAACTCACCAAGAAGCAGAAACCGCTGACTCTGGCACCCAATTTCTCCAAAGTTGTTGGAGCTCGTTTCTTCTTTCCCTTGGTGAACGTGTGGCACGAGGTTGGCGGCGCCATAGATATTGGCCATTACTCCCCTATCTTGACTGCGCATTATTTGAAGACGCTCACACTAATTTTGCACTGTGCCTACCCCAATGCAGTGGACTTACGGGACATGATACGCGAGTATTTCCTCATAGTGACGCCACTTGTGTCCAGAGTTGATTTGGACCAGATCCAGGTCGTCGAAAGCGTGGTAACAGGTCTACTATTGATTTGCGATATCACCGACGGCCAGTTTCTCGTGTCCAACTACCTCGAAGAACTCAGCATCGTGCAGAAGTGGCTTAGCTCTTCGTGGGAGGCGATCATTGACGAGCGGGTGAAGAGCTTGTGCGCCGGCCTCTTGCTCAGAGTGAATGGCATCATGGAGAAGTATGAGCGTCTTCTTTTAGACCAGGTCAACTCGCTCTATTAGTCTACTTGGTTCCATATCATTATCCATAACTCTATAAAGCTTGCAAAACCGCAGTCATTCCCAAAATGCCTCCAATAAGGTAGGCGTTTTTCCATTTGAAGTCCTTCTCGAAAAAGAGGTTATCCCTGAGGCTGTTAGCGTTGGAGGTCTTGTTCAGAATGGTGTGAACAGTAGAGGAGGACGCGCTGGAGCTGCCAGAGCTACCAGAAGTGGTCAATGTGTTGGCTTCCCAAATTGACTGGGTGCCTGTGAAGCCGTACTGATTGTAAGAGACGTGTGGACCAGTGGTAGTGAGCGCAGTTGTGGGGGTGGTCTTAGCGAGGGCGGTGGTAGCAGTACCAGTGACGTCACTAGCAGCGAGGATCGCAGCTGTCGCATCCTCAGCGGCGGATTCGGCAGCCGTGGCGACAGTGTTGACGGTGGCAGCAGCGGCTCCAGTCGCGGGAGTGGCAGCGGTAGCGGCAGTGGCTGGAGTGGCTGGAGTGGCAGCGGTTTCAGCGGCAGCAGCGGTTTCAGCAGCTGCTGTTTCGGCAGCTGCAGTAGTCTCAGCAGCAGCTGTCGCAACGGCGTCCTCTCCGAATCCTCCATTATTGGCACCCGCAACGGTGTTGGCTAGCTGCAACACTGCGAAGCCGGCAATAAGTAAGTGGTTGTTTAACATTAACTGAAGGGACATTTCGGATTAAGTTCTTGAATTCCGATCTAACTGACACATTCCAATGGCACCTATTTATACTTTAGTCGCATCTTAGAAAATACTCTAAAATCCCCTTATTTTGCTTTTTGCGACCTATTTTCTTCTGTCAACACCTTCAGCCAGCGATCCCAAGCCATCTGTTGTGTGCCTGATGCGGGCCTCGTAATGATGCATTCAATTACAATTCCCAAATAGGTAATTTCTAAATAGAATCGGCTGCGGAAATAGCTGCGAAATTACAAGCCTTGCAAAGCAGCCGGGCTTTGACACGCCAATAGTCGGCTGGTGCAGCGGGTGTGCCGGTAACTCGATATCCGAGGGGCCACAATCGGTGGTCAATAGCTGAAGAGTACATTGTATTTCATTGCTCGTTCATTAGTCATTGCTTCATAACTCTATATCATACTTCTCGATGTGATTGAGCCACTCGATGGTATATTGTAGTCGTTTGGCTGGTATTTTGGCCTCAAACACAATAGTTTTTGACCACGAGGGCAATACGTCATACATGTTGTACTCGAAACACCAAGCCTTGTCGATCATGTTCCTGTTCTCTACCGTGGCGTCCTCGAAAGCCCCTGTTAGCTTCAATGCTATCTCGGGTATGCACACTTTATGGTAAATGCTGGTGACAAATAAAGCAATATTGAAGATAAAGTCCTCAAAGTTGCCAAATGTGTAGTGGTTGCATGCAAATGATCGTCTATAGTGCCCCTCCTGGACCTCAATAGCGCTGCTGCGGTGCTCGCTGGCCCTCTCTCCTACCCTGATCACGTCCACTGAGAACCGGTCCAAATCCAAGAGCAATCTGTCCACGTCAACAGGCTTTTGACTCCCTTCCTCCACTTTTTTCATTGAGCTCACTATGACGATCTTGTTGATCCTGGACCGTAGCTCCATGAACTGCGACGCGCTCTTGCACCTGGCAAGAGCAGATGCAAGCTCGTCATACTCGTTCATGAAAGGAACCGTTGTGCCAGGAACAGAAAATACTTCGAGTTCGCTTATTATGATATCCCATCCATCCCAGTTTCGGTCGGCGTAGCCCATAAGAGAGCTCTTCTTGCAGGGCTTGCCGAGCCCATCCACCCCCAGGAAAATGAGGGCAAGCTTATCGCCAGGCGAGAGGGAGCTCAAAATTGCATGGAGACTTGATTTCAAATGCTGCTTATAAACAGAATCTGCCTGCCCACTGGTATTGTGAGGATTCATGCAAACCACAAGATTACAAGAGAGAGAGTCCTCCAAAAATAATGCGGCGATATGGCTGTCCTTGCTGACCAACCGCTGCAATCTGGGGAGATTCTGAATATCTGGTGACAAAATGCCCAACCCGGTGGTGGTGACATGGGTGGAAGCCACTTTAAATTCTTCCCTGCGGATCACGCGATCGAGGTAGTATTTCCACTTAGCGATGAGTTTCCAGTTGGCCTCCATTATGACCTCAGGCACCATTTCGTTGAGGAGTGTAACGGTCAACTCAGTGGAGGAGCTTTTCACAACCGCGCACATGTCCCGAACATCCACCAGGAGCTTGACCTTGTTCTGTGTATCAAGAAAAATCAACACCCGCTCCATAAGAAGACACTGCAATTCACCCATGTGTATGCCGTTGAGCTCCACCTCTAGATGGTCGTACATCAAGAGGCTACCGTGGCCTGCAGTATTGATGTAGGGTGTCAATTTTTTCATAAGACTGTCCTGGATAAGGGCAGCGTCTATATCGGCCTCGTCTTGATCGGCAGCTTCAAGCTCGTACAATTTTGGCGGTGCCACGTCAAAAGCAAACAGGTAAGCGATGCCGTTTTCCTTTGTGGTGTAAGAGATGTTCACCTGCGGTTTGCTGTACTCGTCCATGGGACTGGCCGGCTGAGAGTATGACTGGATTGACGAAAAGGTATCGAGGCCTATCTCCAAATCTGAGTACTCTGGGGTCCGATAGGGGGCAATAGTATCCGTCTGAAGGGTCTGGTGAATCACCTGACGGTGTATTTTGTTGTCTACGCATTTAGTTTCTTTCTGGCACTTGGGGCACATAGCTTTACCATCGGAGCACGCCGGTAGGATGATTGGATAGCACGACAGATGGCAGAAGTCTCCACATGAAAGCTCGAGTGGAATTTCCCCCTCCAAGTAGACAGACAATTTCTCCTCGCAAATGGCACATTCGGCCTCGAGGTCAATTTTACGGGGTCTTTTCTTGAACTGGGGCGATGATCCCGTCGGAGGGGTGTGCAAGAAGAACGCCAGACTCTGCCTCTCGGGCGTCACCAAGCCCGAAAGCAAATTTTCTTCACTGCGCAGGCTCATGGCGGGTACTCGTCTACAACTTTTCCATTGCTGGAGCCCTTCTTTTATCGGCCAGGACTGTGGTAGTCTCGATGCCTCGGCGATAGCCTGAGACAGAGACGCATAAAAATACGGGGGATTACGACGATATACGCCCATTTACCACTTGATGCGATCTTCTGGCGAATCAGAGACTGAGCCCCATGACAGTCTCAATGCCGTAAAGCTTCCCAATTACTAGGCACACTCTGCATCTTAAGATGCTACCTGAAACATGGGAAATTATCTGAAACATGGAATATTATCTGGAACATAAGATATTATCTGAAACCGCCCAGTGTCTGCCTACAGTATTCCCCAATTTTTATTTTCAATCGTCATATTCAGTATATTTTCCATAGTTACTCCTCAAGAGTGAACTAATGAACCGCTGATTCTGCGGAAAGAGCGGGATACGATTCCGAGCCACAACACAAGCCTGTCAAAGTCGTCATCTTCTATCGCTTCTCTTAACCCAGGGAAGGTCTGGCCAGCGTAGCCGGTAAATCTGCCGCTGGCAAAGATGATGTGCTTGAACCATTCTCTGGTGTGAAGCCCCTTCTTGTGTAAGAAGTTTCTCTCGTAGTACTGGAGGTGCTTGTTGTGGGCCTTGATACGGAAAAACAACCCTACTCTTTGCCACCAGTGCAACGCATCTCTGTGGATGTACTCGGCCTCAAGCAAATCAGACCTCTCGTCAAATACTTTCGATGCGTTATGAAGGGTTTGAAGATCTTCCAACGTAGTGCTGATTATGTCCTTCAACGCTGCCCTCTTGTGAGAAGCAGCAGAGAACATACGCATTCCACTCATGTGCTGACACTGAGCAGGTTCAAAGTACTCCGCAAAAGAAAACCTGGATGTAGGCTCATAGTATCCATTGGTAATCTCGTCAATAAACTCGTCTTGCTCTTCGTTGTCGCTCAAGAAGTGCTGCCAGACGGCATCATTGTCAACAGTTTTATGGAGCCATTTATCCGGGATCGTCTCCACAGTTTGGTTGAAATACACCAAAAGGTCTTTTGAGACATCCTCCAACTTGAAGTCAATAATCTGGTGCTCATTCAACTCCAATGCAATCAAGCCCAAGAATTTCGCAATCACGTTGTGGAAAACGAACCCTGGGTCTCCGAACTTCTCAATCCAGTGGAACGAGTCGTAGTTCGAATGGTAGTGGTAAACGGCATCGTTATCTCCAGTGAAGCCCATGTCAAGCGATGGAATCCCTAAGTGCTCGAGGAAGACCGTGTAGTCGGAGCCGGAACCCAAATTCCTGATGCGATCGTCGTGCTCTTTTACAAAATGGTCGTAAAGTGTTCCCACGTCCTTCTCAGGGTATTCAATCTGCTTAAGTGCTTTCCTGATCACATGGTCCAAAGCAGGCGCAGCCTCAAGACTCAAAATCCGCCCTGTCGCTGCCACATCAACGTTGAGGTAAGCCACCACGTTCTTCTGCAAGAATTTGGCGGCATATTCGCCATACTCAGTGGATCCCAATAAGCCGTACTCTTCACCATCCCACGAGGCCAAAATTATGGTCCGCTTGAACTTGTAGCCCGATTTCTTCAACTCGCCAAAGGCTCTGGCAATCTCCAAAAGACTGGCCAGGCCCGAGTTGGGGTCTCCTGCTCCACCCTTAATCCAGGCGTCACGGTGGTTACCAATAATTATCACTTCCTCTTCAATCTCACCTTTGATTTCGCCGTAGACGTTCCACATTGGGGTAATGTTAAAGGTCTGGTCACTGTACAAATTCAAGGTAACCTTTGGATTGGGTCCAATGGAGTAGTCAAACCCTTCCAACTCGCCCACCCAGGTATCGTCATCTGCCGTAAGACCGTGGCCGTTCAATTTGGCCAAAATAGGTTTCACCTCGCGGTACGAGATTGGGAGAGCAGGGATCTTGCCAATGCTATCGTGGGGGTCCTTCCTGTCCACACCCGGCTTAGACCCGTACCCTGGAGTAGTTGGGTCGCCTGGTGCGGCACCCTCACCGCCTAAGAACTGAACGCTTCCTCTTTGCACAGAGCTCTCTTGTCTAGCAGGACCCTTAGGATACTGCTTGAACCCATTGGCAGGAGTGATGCCAAAATCGTCACCAGGGTCGCTATATAACAACACTCCCACGGCGCCGTTGTCTTGGGCAAACTTCACCTTGAGTCCACGGAATATGTGTCCGTATCTGGCCACTGCGATCTTACCCTTGACGTCAACACCCAATGACTTCAACTTCTCGAAATCCTCGCGTCTGCCGTAGTTGACGTACACATATTCGGCGGTGACGTTTCCATTCGCTCCGTAGCCCAAAAAGGTGGGAACTTGGCCTTCGCCCACGGTCGTAGGGTCCTCCTTGATTTCGTCTTCCTTTAATGGGGCCTGATAGAGTACCTTGTCGGTGCCAGCCTTCAATAACTTCAAATCATGATCTTTAGGATAGCTCACATAGATTTCGTATTCGTCCACCTGGGTTTCAAAGCCAAATTCCTCAAATTTGGACCGGGTGAACTCCACTAAGCCATAGTTGGTCCCTGCCAAATGCGCCTCTTTGGTGTAGACCTCGGACCAATTGCGGGCCAAATTAGTGTCTAAAGCGTCAAAAAATGGAGCAAACTTTTTCAGAGAGACTCCATAGTCCTCAGTAGCCTGGAAACCGTATCCTAGACCGCTGTGGTTGATCAAAGTCGCAAAACCAACATAGAGCAACGCAACAATTCCGAAGAAATGCATGCCTAGCAAGCGTCTTTTACGCTCCACCTTGCGGACCTGGACGGTCTCCGGAACGTCCTGCTCCAAGAGCACCTCCTTCTCAACATCAGAATATTTGCTCATTCTGATGGTTGACGAGAGGAAAAGAAGGGGTGAGACGGGTGGTGTTTTGTAAAGGGGTCCCAATGGCGCGCGGCACTGTGGCACGGGGCCAGGGCTTCAGCTACGGATTGGCTCAGGTGGAGAGCCACCATGAACTGTGGAAATCGTGGAGAGTCTATATCGAGCCTAGATATACATCTGGGAAACGATGCTGTTGGTAGGGCTCCTATCATACTTGTAGAGTGAGTTTCTGGGGCCAGACTCGGAAATACTGCTGCTTTCGAGACCGCACGGAACCAATACGGTATGGGAGTCTACAGATAGTAACCCAAAGAGTATGGGCCAATTAGAAATAGCTAGTTGTCGCCAGTTAGTCAATTTTAAGGCATTTAATAGTAGATTAAAGGATAGTTTCAGTAATCATATCGTAATTTTAGGAGATAGGGTCCTCACATGCGTTTATGTCGTCAACAGAAGCCCTTCAATATATTGCCCTGAAAAGTTGCAACCAGCAGTATTAACTTGTATTGTAAGACGCTTCATTTTCAATTTTTGCCAGCTAAATTTCATCAACCAATACAGTGGAAGAAGACGATTCCAAAATCCCATCACTATTGTACATGTTATATCTCTAAATGCTTCCCAGTTGAAGGCAAGTTGGCAAGTGATTGCACTTATTCAGACCATTTTCTTTTACAGCAGAAATCCTCCTGGTGGCCAAGCTGGCTAAGGCGCGAGACTGTAATGTTTATTCGGAGTAATCTTGAGATCGGGTGTTCGACTCACCCCCAGGAGATTTTTTTTGGCTTCGCACAAAAATCCTGCGATGGGCTTTCAGGCCCTGGCTTCTTTTTTTACGCAGAGCTCAAGAGCCAACAGCCATTCTCTACCACCACCACGATGCCTTCCAGAAACTCCATTAACAGACCAAAGGAAAAGCTTTCTCGCAGCAGACACGCCTCTGCTATCGGCAGGAAAAGAGCATCTCGCTCCAGGTTGTTGGCCTCCACCAGATCCTCCACCTCCCGTTACCACAAGGACTCTGTGACAGCCCCAAGACCTTCAGAATCAACTTCTCTTGCATTATACAGTGGTACTGCTCCCGCCCCCTCCGGTGTTGTTACCAATAATACTTTATCGAAGAAGAGATCCAAGAAGATAACCAGAAATTTGAAGTACATTAGCCGTAGGAATGTGGAGCTGAAGCCCGAAACGGAAGATTCCATGAATGTGGACGAGGACAAAGAGGCCAAAGCAGGCAAGGCCGCTTCTAATTTGGAGCAGATCAAGGAGGCCTTATGGTCTGTGGTCGCTAATGGTGCCAGCCAAGGTGCTTTGGGAGGCAGCGGCACCACCTTAGGTGTTCAGGCATTTTAGGACGCATACAAGGCGATTTCCCCGGATCGTATGAGAAGGCCTTTCAGTGGGAATTTATTTGGGTTTTGAGGATTCTGAATGGGGTTCTGAACACATTCTGAACGGGATCTAAACGGGATGTAAATCCTGAACAGAATTTTGTACTATTCTGCTATTCTGAACAGCATCTGAGCTTGCAAACGGTCAACGTAGGACTAAGCTGAACTTATTGCAAGTATCTTTTAACACAGGCCAATCTCTGGATTCCTCATAGACCATCTACATATGTATATTAGCAATCGTACATCATCATTCAATCAAGTAGTCCCTTCTCGCTCAAGCTATCAGTGACCTGTGATCTCAAAAAGGAAATCATCTCCTTTGGGTCCTGAGCCTTGAAAACAGAGGTGCCTGCAACGATGACGTTGGCCCCGGCAGCAGCAGCAGCGGGAATGGTGTCCTTTCCAAGTCCACCATCGACCTGAATATTCAAGTGCGGGTATTTTGCTCTCAAAGCCTCAACCTTGGGCATCATTTCGGGCATGAACTTCTGGCCCCCAAATCCTGGTTCAACTGTCATCACCAATGCCATGTCTAAGTACTCAGCAAGAGGGTACAAAACATCCACGGGAGTACCAGGCTTCACGGCACAGGCAGCCTTCATGCCGTGTTCCTTGATCAACTTAACTAAAGCAACTGGATCCTTAGTGGCTTCGTAGTGGAACGTGTACTGGTCGCCGCCCGATTTGGCAACTTCCGGGACCCATTTTTCTGGCTCAGACACCATCATGTGGCAGTCAAAAAAACTGGCCTTCGTGGTCGATTTGGGGATCTCAGATCTCAAACTGGAGATGATAGGAGGTCCCAAGGAGATATTGGGAACAAAATGCCCGTCCATGACATCAATATGAAGCCAATCAGCACCGGAGTCGTACATACGGTGACAGTTGCACCCGAGGTTGGCAAAGTCGGATGCAAGAATCGAAGGGGCAATAATTGGCTTGACCATGGTGAGTGTGATGGACAGAGAGACCTGGGATATGCCTCCACCTTGAGACAGGTCCAAAATTTTGATAGAGATGTGATCACGTGAACACATTGCTCCACATGGAGGTTGAGGAACAGATTGATACTATAAAAGGAAAGCAGATCTAGATCAAATGCTCAGATCAGATCGAATTAAATACACAGAATAGAGCAGGATAAATCACTTTTGCCAATGTCAACTACAGTTCTTTCTTTATAGTATATTTCTCTAGCTCCTGTTGGTTCTGGGCTTCTTCTTCTCTGCTTCTGCAGCCTTTTCAGCTTCGATTTCGTCAACGTACTTTTTGATCTCGTAAACAGAAAGTTTATCGATGACATTTCCAGGCTTCATCACCGAAATCTCTATGTTCTTCGCTCCTGTCTGCACCACCTCCAATAACGATTTTATGGTCAATTTCACCGTCTGCTCCTCGGTCATTTCCTCCTCGTAGTTCTTCTCCAAAAATTCCCTCACAGTCTTAGAAGATCTGCCAATAGCATTGGCTTTCCACGCATTGTAGACTCCTGATGGCTCGGTCTGGTATAATTTTGGAACATTGTCATTGCTGTCGAAGCCCGTGATCAATGTAGCAATACCGAAAGGTCTGACACCTCCTGACTGAGTGTACCTCTGCTGGACCCCTGCTACGTATTTCGTCAAGTATTCAATGGAAACCGCATCCTCCAAGGTCAATCTGTGGGACTGGGCCTCCACTCTTGCCTTATCCACCAAAATTCTTGCGTCAGCATTTAATCCTGCAAACGCCAACAAAACATGATTGTCCACTTTACAGATCTTCGACGGAGTGATACGGGGGTCTTGCAACTTCAAAGTCGTTCTCTTTTCACACCCCAACACAACAGTGTCTTTCCCTTTGACGCCCACGGCGCATGTTCCTCTTTTTACCGCCTCAGAGGCGTATTCGACTTCTAGAATTGTTAGTATACTATCGAAAAGAGCCAAAGTACCGTGATAAAGCTGAAAGTCCAATTCTTTGTTGGCGAAGATTCTGGACTGGGCCAGTCACAAGTCAAGATCATTATAAATACATACGGAAAACGTGTCCATCCGGCCTGAGGTTAGTAATGTGTTGAATTGTTGAGAAATAGGTCCATTGGGCTCATTGAAGAGTGCTTACCGACCGTGCTGATCACCTCAAAACGGGTGGCAATCTCAGCGTAAGCCTTCAGTCACCCACCCAATCCGCGCCGCCAGAAGCATTCAGGCTCGGCCAAAACAGACTCCTTATACATACGAAAAAATGGACAATGCACTGTCGTATCCACTCATTTTAGCTGCTGTTGGTGGAAGTAGTGTGGTCTTTATCGGGCCTGAGTTGAGTTGGTGTTGGACTCAATTGAGACTCTCCTGTATACAATAGCGTGCGGGCTCTCTTCACCAAGCCCTTCAGACTCCCAGGCTCTGGCCCTAGATGCTCCCCTATATCCGCCCTCTCTTACTATAACACATAACACCGTTCTGAAGCTGGTGTTACTGCTGGATGTACTGTTATGAAAAATAAAAAGCCTGCCAAAGCCCCGAAGTCTATACCCCACAAGGATCACTATGCTCGGATCTCGTACCTATACCAGAGCTCGATGATGTTTGCAAACCACCCCAAATATGCCGCTCTCTCGCGGCTGCTAGCCCGAAACGTCGATTTGGTTTCCAAAAAGACCGTTTTGAAGCTTGCCCCGGCCTTAAAACGGTCGATGTGCAAAAAATGCCATACTCTATTGGTCCCAGGGATCACCTTGAGCATCGCCGTGGACAACCCCAGCAAGACCAAGGACCCTCTGTGTGACATCTTGGTGCACTCATGCATGGAATGTGGCTCCAAGAAACGATTTCCAGTGGGGAAGAACCGACTGTATGAGCTTTTTAGCGAACGGGACGATGTGGCCATCAATGTGGATTAGAACGACTTATAGACTTCATATATTATATACAATGGATCCTGCAATCGCACTATGTGGTACCGGATCAATACCAGGCCAGCGCCGGACCAGTTCCAGGCCAGTGCGAGACATCATATTACCTGTAGAGCAACTATACTCAACTCTCCCACACACTCCAGCACTTAATCACAAATACTGGGACAGTCTTGGGGTCTTCTTGCGTTCAATTCTGCTGGGACGACTCACTCTAGCGCCCAACCAATTATAACGGAACCCAATCTCGTGAGCTAGGATCTCCCCAAACCCCAACATGAGACCATTGATGAATGGTAGCACCAAATTTATCGAACTCTTTTTAATGATGTACCATACATCCAAGCGAGAGAACTGGAACACTTGTCTGTCTATAGTATACACAGGCTCTTCATTTTTAGGCTCTGTCTGGCCCTGCAAAATCTCCACTTCTTCGTCGGCTTCCTCTTCTGTTGCTTGCAGGTCTTCAGTCACCTGTTCTGCGGTGGTCGGAATATCCTTCTCGATGTCGTCATCAAAAACGGTCGAGGTCCCGGCTGAAGCGTCTATGACGTAGTCAGACATGTTGCTGGTCAGCTGTGCGCTAAAATGCAAGATCGGCCTGTGCTGAAAGGAGGTGGGAGCTTCACGGGTGCTCTGAGTCTCTTGTCCAGGGCTGACTGGGGCTAGAGGCAAGAGTCGTAAGTTGGTGGGTTGTATACCGGAGCGGACTTGATCCCGCACTGTCATCAGTGGAATTACCGTTGTTTCCGCCCATTTACCGCTACCTCACCGCATTTTGGCCCATTTCCTCGCCATTCTGAGGGAAAGCCTAGCCCCAACATCACCACTCTCCTACTTTCTATATTCCCTGCTGTATTTTCATGTACAAACTAAGCCTTCTTGGATCCCACAGACAACCCTTTTTTCAATCTGGCCTGGGTCAAGGCTGCGATTATGGCAGCACCTGCCCCAGAACCATCCTCAGCTGCAACGATCACAATTGGGTCTTTGACATCCGAAGGCCACTCAAAAATTTCTCTGAGACCTTGAGCAGCTCTTTCCTTGAACCCTGGGTACTTGTTGAAAACGGAACCATCAGCAGCACAATGGGCTGTGGTGTAGCCACGCTTCTTGCAAATGGCCGCAATGCCGCAGATGGACAATCTGGCAGACCTCTCGCCAATCAATTCTGCTAAACGGCGAATGATTTTCCTCTCCGGAGATGTAGTTTCAATTCCCAAGACCGAAGAAAACAATTCTTGCGAGTCGGATAAGTTTTCAAACGGATCCTCTTCAATTCTAGCTGGGAATGAGGTGTCCATGACGAATGGCTCATGCAACTTGGTCAAATCTTGACCAGAGAAAATCATCTTGTGCTTTTCAGCAAGATCAAGCAAAATAAGTCTCAACACTTCCCCGAGGTAGTACCCAGAGATCATTTTTTCGAACAGCTGTTGGCCCGGCTTGGGTGACTCTTGGTCAATGATAATGTCGTACTTTGTTCTGGGTAAGATGAAGTGTTCGTTGTCAAAAGAACCGTACTCGCAGTTGATTGCCATAGGAGCATCAGGAGAGATGTCATCGGGAACAAAGCCTTCCAATTTGGGGATATCCTTCACCACGTCGTAGTAAGCTCCATTACATCCAGTACCAAAGATAAGACCCATCTTGGCCTCTGGATCAGTGTACATAGATGCCACCAAGGTCCCTGTAGTATCGTTAATCAAAGCCACGATGTCAACGGGTACCTTCTTTTTAGCGATTGCTGCCTGCAACATGGGGACCACATTGTGGCCCTCGACTCCTTTGATATCGAACCCCTTGGTCCATCTTTGTAAAACGCCCTCGTTGATGGAGTTCTGGGTGGCAGGATACGAGAAAGTGAATCCCAAGGGGAGGGGATCCGTCACACCTTCAGGGAACTCCTCGCTCACAAATTTAGCCAAACACTCAGCAATGAAGTCCCACAATTCCTCAGATTTGGAGGTCCTGATGTTGGGAGGAAGACTGTACTTGGATTGAGTGGTATCAAAATCTCTATTGCCTCCCAATTTGACCAAAACAACTCTCAAGTTGGTTCCGCCCAAATCTATGGCAAGGTAATCTCCCGTCTCCTTTCCTGTAGGGAAGTCCTGGACCCAACAGGGGATCATAGGGATGTTACCTCCTTTCTTGGACAAACCTTTGTTGAGCTCACTCGCAAAATGATCGGTGATCGCTCTGAGCTTATCGCCAGAAACAGTAAGCTGGTCCTCGAGCTCGTGAAGCTCCTTGAGGAGATTTGGAGGCACATCTGTCCATGTGCCCTTTCTGTGCTGCGGGGGCTTGGGACCAAGGCGTACCATTGGAGCTAGTGCAAAAGATATGTGATTTGGTGCAAGTTTTACTGCGCTGCCAGTCAAGTGCTAAGCAAAACGTAGATTATGGAATTACTGCCGTAAGAGTGTAGAAACAGGGGCTACTCAGGACGTCAGAACTCCGCGTATATATACGTCGCGGTGCTGCGATGGGCGTGGCAAGCTAGCGCCGATAAACCAACGCCTCGAACAAACGTCGGAAAAACTCGATGTTTGCGCCCCAGAGTCACGAGATATTCCCCCCGTTAGCCTACGATTGGACTGGAGCCCCAGGAAAATTTGAACTTTGGATGAGCCGCTGCCCCGTTCGGCCCGTTACTCGGACTTTTTCTTGGGCTACGGACAGCATCGTCCCGGCTCGGGGAAGGGCCCACTCAGCCAACAACAAGATACGTGAGGGAATATAAGCCTAAGTGCCGTCTGCTATTAAAATTTAAACTAGCAATTTATTAAGGTGGGAAAGTCATGTACCTTCACCAAGGAGTAACTTTCGGTGGAACTATTTTTCCGACGCATACATCACGAGCTACGATGGGCCAATAGCACCCTTTCATGTACGAACTTTGTAGCAAGTTTTTCCGGCCATTATTGTCATTTCATTAACGATAGGCCTGCTATCATGTGATCTAATAGCTGCATTAGATTCTTGGTACCTGGTGGCTTGGCACATATACTTCACAGCTCACTTTTGGACTGTAAAGCTGAAACCATAATGGTAGCTTCAAACCTCAAAATTGTAATTTGATTCTTATTCCCTGCTTCTAGCACCCGCAGTTCTGCAACCTCTGATCACTGCCACAAGTCTTTCGTTGTGTCATCGAAATTTTTCATTGCCTTGGCCACTGAGTCCAAATTCTGCCTTGTTTCCTCAATGTACTGATCCAAATCGTGCATTTCTTGTTTCCGGTACAAGATGTTATTGTTAGCATCCTGATCCTCCTTAAAAAACTCATCAATCAGCGGGTTTTTTGAAGGAGCATCGTTCAGCTCGCTGGCATCCACCAGCTTTGACACGCTCAGATTGGGATTATTGAGTTTGTACATTTGTTTTTGTAGCTCTCTATCTTTGAGCTTGGAGTGATGCGCTGCCATCACTTCCAATAGTTGGTTCTGAGATGCTTTCAACTTGTTTAGCTCTTCGAGAAAGGCGTCATTAAAGAAAGAGCCCCTCAGCTTGACCTGATTGGACATGCTCTTAACATCATCTAAAACATCAATCTGGGTCCATAACTGGTCCAGATAAGACACAGTTGGCTTGAAACTGGGCACTTTATCGGTAGTTTTTATACTCAATTCATCGATGCCATTGCGGTAGTCTGTGGCTTCAGTCTCAGTCCTTGATATTCGGTTCAAAGACGAGGTGGACTTGCTTGATTTGTGTCTATTCCCAGCGTTTAGAAACGGCGTTAATGAGCCGGTGGAGGCAACACTCCCAGAATAGGAATGCTTGGGCACCGATAAGCTGTTCATTTGTCTTCAGGGGTAGGTGTTGTAGGACGGGTGGCGCTGTTCGACCGAGCGTCTGGTTGAACTGGCGAACTTGTTTTATTGATATAAGAACGGAAATCCTAGAGATTATGTGAAGTCTCTTGCTTCTCGGAATTTTCCAGAAATTTGTGCCCCTCTGTGTGCTTCTATTCTCGGTAGCTCTGGAGCCTCTGTTTTCCTGCCCCAGTTTTCGCTTTGGTTTGAGAAAAGCGAGCGCTATTCACGAAGGGACCCTACTGTAGTGGGTGAAATGTCGATGTACTAGCACATTCATTGCATACTGACTGCTAGCCTTGCAGCTCCTTGAATTTTACATATCATAAGTTTCCCCTCCAGGGTTATCCTCATACGACCAACGGCACAACTCACGCCTGAAACATATTACCATATATATTCTGCTGACTTCACGTACTGTGACAATTCGACTGGCATCCTACTCGCCTCACATATGTCATTGGAATTCCCCCGGCCTGGGCGGCCGGGAGAGGTTTTGCACAGCTTCTCCAGAATCCGGTCACCCACACGGAAGCGCCAGCCATGGAAGAAGCTCCTTTACTTGAACCAGCCGTATCCTGACAATTACACTGACGAGTCGTTTCTCCTTCAGCTCAAGAGAAACACCACCGTGGTGAAATACTCATACATAAAGCTTCTTGACGATTTTTCTTTGATAGCTCAGCATATTTCCAACATTTTTGCCGTCATCCTCGTCTTTATAGGCATCCATTATCAGAACTGGAATCCCGTAACACCTACCATTTACTCCAGCATACTAACCATAATTGGTTTCAGAATATGGGATACACATCACCAGGGACCACTGGCAGGTAGCAAGGTTCAAAAATCAAAAATAAAGTCGTCTCTTATAATCTTGTTTGCCTTGCTAATCTTCTCGCCCATTTTGAAATCCTTGACAAGGTCAACATCATCCGACTCTATCTGGGCCATATCCTTTTGTCTCTGTGTGGCCAATACTTTGTTTCACGAATATGCTATGACCTCAGATGTGGCAGATTGCAAGCCAATTGTTTCTACAAACATATCCTTTTCCAACGCCATCGTTTTGGCTTCCAGATTGAACTCCAATGTTTCAGTATTCTTTTTCGTTTTGTTTGCAATCCAGGCCAACATCTTGCTACCAATATTTGACGTCAATGTCCGACAGAACTACCCCAAGATGTATCATAGAGTTTTATTTGCTTCTACTTCCGTTGTGGTGGACATAATGGTGGCTAAGATCTTGAACATAAGAATTCTATTGGTGTGGGTTACTTTCCAGGTGGGAATGGTCTTCATTTTGCCTATTTACTTTTTGTTTCTACAGAAGTATAAGAATGAGCTTCAGGGGCCGTGGGATCCGGCAAAACCCATAATTAGAGCGGGATAGTGCATAAAGGTAGAGAGCTAAGGACATAAACTTGTAGAGTCAGCAAATGGTTGCCCGCAAATTGCAGCGCAATGGACTATTTGCAAGAAGAGGTGTTCAACTTACATTTTCGTACCAACCGATCAGAATTAATGACTTTGTCACAGCGGTCTCTTTCATCGGATTCCAAGGGAATCTATCAGACTTATTTGGCACTATTACGCCTCATCATTAAGAACTTAGCGCCCTTCCCGCTATTAGGCCTGCCCTCAGTCCTCAAATTTCGCGAAACTCGTCACAACGACCAACACGAAAACACACCTTCTCCAGTCACTCACGAACCAGTGAATAGCACCAATCAATCATTTTCGACTTTCAGAATGGCTGGTGAGAATAATGGTGACCCACAGGGCACATCCCAGGCCTCTAGGGCTGCTGCTGGATCTCAGTCGCAGGTACGAAACACCTCGGGAGCAACTGCGAGGACCGGGTCCAATTCATCACAGCCCATTGCAAGACCTCCCACGGGCCAATCATCCACCCAGCTGCCCCAAGGTTCCATATCTGGATCAACCAGTGCCCCAGGCGCAACCTCGGGGGCGCCAGCTGCGTCTACTGGTGCCGCTCGGCCAGCTGGTGCAAGCACCAACGGTTCTACTTCACAGCCCCAGTTTTCCCAGGCAGACTTGAATCGAATTGTGTTAGAGTACCTCAACAAGAAAGGTTATCATCGAACGGAATCGATGCTTAGATTGGAGAGCTCAAACACCCCTACCCCCGCTGTTCCTTTAGCCACACCTGGGAATTCTAGTTTGGCATCTCCCATGGAAATCTCTAGAAGAGAAAGAGAGTTAAGGGAGAGATCGAATAGAAATGAACGAGAGATTCGTGAGTTGAGAGAAAAACAGCTTCGAGTGGAAAGAGAATTGAGAGATTCTAGAGACCGAGAATTCAGATTGGCTAAGGAGAAAGAGCTCCGCGATCTCCGTGAATATGAAGAGAAAAAGAAGAGGGAAAGCAATCCTGACGTTTATCTTAGAGCCTACTCTTTGTTGAGGAGCTGGGTGGATAATTCTTTGGACTTGTATAAGCCGGAGTTGTCCAGAATACTTTATCCAATTTTCATCCATTGCTTTTTGGAACTCGTCTCCAGAAATTATATTGCACAATCCAAAGTTTTCTTGGACAAATTCAAGGATGACCACATGTTACTTCACTCGTTGGAAATAAACAAGCTTGCGGGAATTTCGTTGCCTGAACATTTGAAGGAAAATGAATTGGCACAGGCCTATAGAAGCAACAAGTATAAAATTATTGTTTCAAACACCACTCTCAACTTGTTATTGTTCTTCTTACATGAAAATGAGGCAGTCGGTGGTGCTGTGATAATAAGAATCATTAATCAATACCTCAACCCTACAATTGCTACGACCAAGCCCGACAAGTTGGACTTGGAAGGCGATGCGAACCCAGAAGAGGGCCTTCCTGGATACACAGCCAACACAGATGAAATTGATACGTTCAATGATCAACCGGTGAAGTTGGGCAAGTTCCCACTTGAACCTGAAGTCCAGAAAGAAGTGGAAGCAGAATTAAAGATCAAGGACGAGAGAATAGAGCCTGTGAATGGGAAGACATTGCTTGGCGAATTTCAGGAGATGACGAAAGCGGACACTGACTCCCCCAACCGCGAGTCGTTACCGTTACCGCCAAAAGATCACTCGGATCTCAAGAGGTTAATTTTGGAGGTGGAAGACTCACGGTCGAAGATAAAATTGGGGGCTTTGCAGGCTAGCGCCCCTTCTGTTTGTATGTACACATTTCACAACACCAATAACGAGCTTACTTGCATTGACTTTAATGATGATTCAACTTTGGTGGCTGGAGGGTTCCAGGACAGTTTTATCAAGGTGTGGAGCCTTGACGGAAAACCCTTGAAGTCATGTTTCAAGAGAGACCCACATAACAATGACAATTCCAGAAAGTTGATTGGACATAGCGGACCAGTTTATGGTGTCTCTTTCAGCCCCGATAACAGATACTTAATCTCTGGATCTGAGGATAAGACCGTCAGATTGTGGTCCTTGGATTCCTATACTGCTTTAGTATCCTATAAAGGTCACAATCTGCCTATTTGGGATGTCAAATTTTCTCCTCTAGGTCACTATTTCGCCACTGCGTCTCATGATCAGACGGCAAGATTATGGGCCACTGATCATATCTATCCCTTAAGAATCTTTGCGGGACACATTAACGATGTGGACTGTGTTGAATTCCATCCGAACTCAAACTACGTGTTCACTGGCTCGTCAGATAAGACTTGTCGAATGTGGGATGTTCAGAGTGGTAATTCCGTGAGAATATTCATGGGACATACTGCAGCGGTGAATTGCATGGCGGTGTCGCCAGATGGCAGGTGGCTAGCAAGTGCAGGAGAGGACAGTATCGTTAACATCTGGGATATTGGAAGCGGAAGGAAGTTGAAGACCATGAGAGGACACGGAAGAACATCGATCTACTCTTTGGCCTTTTCTAGAGATGGAGGTGTTTTGGTGAGCAGCGGAGCAGACAACACTGTGAGGGTGTGGGACGTTAAGAAAAATACAAACGATGCTGGTCCTGAGCCAGAACCATTCAATTACAAGGATGCAGCGCAGGGGATCTCGGGTGATAGTAACGGGAAAGTTGCTGAAAAAACGAGCAGAAAGGAGATCTTGGCTACAAGCGACCATATGACAGCGTATTTCACCAAGAAGACACCGGTTTTCAAAGTTCATTTTACCAGGCGAAACTTGTGTTTTGCCGGGGGAGCATTTGCTGGTTAGATATTGGAAGCAATTAAATACAGAAGGAGGTGTAGAGAAGTAGGCGAAAACAAGAAGGACAAAGAGAAAGAGAATGAGGAAGGAGAGTAGAGTGTAAGAAAGGAGAAGGAAAAGAAGAAGGAAAAGAAAGAAGAAGCGGGAGAGAAGAAGAAGGAAGCCGAAGAAGAAAGAGCAATAAAAAAGAAAAAGGAAAGGAGAGGATTAAGAATATAAAGAAAGAATAAATGTGAAAACCTTGCATTGGCTTGATGTATTCACGCTACTAGTACACCCAGGGACTTTCTATTGTCACACGATGTGCCACTTTCCCCACAGTTCTTTTTTTCAGATCCGAAATCAACAGAAACGCTAGCGCTGGAACTGCGCCCCACCCTCTCAAATATTCTCCATGACACCACGCCAAGTAAATCATCCCCTGCCTTTTTTAGCCCCTCTCTTCATCCCTGCCACTCTTTTGAACAGCATCAGATGAAATTGAGCGGTGAGAAATACCGGCCCGATTAGGAAATTCCACCATCCGTTGCATTGTTCGAGTTGCAATAAGAGTGCCCCGCAGCCTATAGGGCAGTTCTGCATAGAGCTCTATGCTTCATTAGGCAATTAATAAAAGGCCTTAGCTTAAAGAGGAAACTTGACATTAACGACCCTGGTCCTACAATAGAACTTTTCTTTATAAATAGCAAGAATGTTCATATATTTAATTCTCTTCTCTTATTCTTCATTTGTCGCATAGAATTCTTGCAACTCTATTTTAACATGCAATTCTCTACCGCCCTCTTAGTGAGCGCTGCTTCGATCGCAGTCGCTCATGCTGCTGACTCCGAGCAAATTGCCTTCGTCACCGCGTTGGTCAACGACTACAGATCCAACAAAAAGGCTTACCTCGAGTTCATTGAGACTGCTTCGGGTGTCCCAAGTGCTCTCTCAAACCTTGCTGTGCAAGTGAGAACTTACACCGATGATGCATACACAACACTTTTCACCGCATCTAGCATTGATCTCGCCAGCTTGGAGAGCTATGCTACAAACTTGCCGTGGTACACCAGAGTTGTTGCTGAGCTTTCGGGTTCTTCGGTCGCCACATCTGCCGAATCTTCTATTACTTCCGGCGCATCGTCGGTGACATCTGCAGCTTCTTCTGCTGCTTCTTCTGCTGCTTCTTCTGCTGCCTCCTCCACTACCAAGTCCTCCGCGTCATCTTCATCCAAGGCCAATGCCGCTGCCGCCTACGCTCCAGTAGGTGCTGTTTTGGGTGCTGTTGCTGTCGCTTTATTGTGATCCCCCCTATATATACCAACATTAATATCACGACCCAGGAATCAATGTAGCAGAAAGGAAAGAGCTACTGTATCTCTCAGCTACTTCGAGCACTTATCCTGAGGAAAGATACAACATCAAGTACTCAAGGTTCCAAAGAAAGTTATCTAAACAATCAAGCGGAATGCTCAGCAGCAAGCTAACGCCGCTCGTAGTCTGGGTGCACTGTCTGTGAACTTCCACCGATTGGTTGATTAACATCATTAGATCTTGGTTTAAAAGCCCCAATCCTCTCTCGAAAGCCGGGTTTTGAAGGTAGTGCTTCCTAGTGTTCCATTGTAGGGGCGGATGGGCCACTTTCTCTGTGCCCTGGGGGTCGTAGTAGAGCGGATAATAGGTGGAGGAACCACTGTCAGGCTCAACATGCTCAATTATATATTGGCCACTCTCGTTGATGGATATCGCTGATCGGAGAGTTGTTCGCGTGAGATGAGCAAAAAGAAGAATAAGCTGACATATGTAGAACAACCCTGCGTTTATCTTCAAGATATTCAAGGAATGTTCGCTAGTGAGGGCCTCGGATTGCTTGTCCAGATTGTAGTAGCAGATCGCGAGCAACAGCTTGAGGCTCAGAGGGAATTCCACATTTATGATCTTGAAATGCACTGTGTTCTTGATATTTTCAATGGGAAATACCTCCATAACAACCAGTGTCTTCTCCCTTAGCTGCGAAAGAATTTGAGGATAGACAATTCTCGAAAGAGTCTCTTGAATGGGTGCAAACCGCGATTCAACATACTCCATCTGGTTCTTGGTGTACTTTAGCGACTCACCAGCCTTCTCATTAATAAGCTGGTTGATTTCATTGATGAGAACCTTATGCTTGACTATCTGAGAGTTTAAAGCGTCGTTGGCCTGCGTTTGCTTCGAAATGAGCTTATCAAGATTCTTTATGTCCACACTGAGTTCCTCGATATTCAAGCTATTGTTAGGATCTTGAATGGTACTAATATTACTGGATATTTGGAGTGATATCTTCGCCTTTGTGGATTTCAACTCAATGAGTGATCGCCTCAAGCTGTTCATAGACCTAATGGTGTCGAAGGAATACGATTTGATGATTCTCTGGTCATTATGGCGGGGCTCTCCAAAAATTTTGGGGATAAATGACTCTTGTATGCACAGCTTAAGCGAGTAAAATTTGCTTTTGAGCTTAAAAATAGGTGAATTGGTCGTGAATGCTTCCTCTTTATCTATGAAAATAGGGTCTATCATGACTAAGCAGTTCAAATCAATTGAAAACTTGGCTAGTAGCACCCAATCGGTTGCTTTGCACCACACTTTGAGACATACCTTGGACTTGCAGCTACTGGAGATGTCTAGCTCCGGGAATGAGATCAGCTGGAAGTTTGGGTTCACCTCTGAACAGGCCACTTCGCTGACGTATATCAAGCTGTCGGCAAAATGGAGGGAGAAGAAAGTGTCGAGTATCTGAGCCTGCAGCGCCACCAAACTTTCTGACTTCCCCCTTCCATTTCTCTCTGGGTCCTCTTTTGCGTTTTCCACTTGCTTAGGCACCAGCAAATTTCGGAAACAAATTGACTGGAGATGTCGTATTCTCTGGCCCGTCAGTGTTAGGGCATGCGACATGGTAGCAATTGGGGAGGATGAGAGCTCACTGATGGAGTGAAAACCTCACTACCAATTCACTGGTATGTTGTAGCAACTTCAAGGTGAGTTCTAGTGTTGCAGATGCTGTGGTCGGGTTGTAGCCTATCGGAAACTGGTACTACGAGCAGAAGCAAGCACGCAGCGTAAGGCTTGGTGTATTCCTGCACTAAGCGATAACGCCCTAACAATGCGACGACCCCATACTCTTCCTTCAACTCCTACTCGTGGCCTCTGTAGGGCATTAGCTCCAGCAGTTCCGAACTTCCCTTTTTTGCTATGGCAAACTACATGGTGAGCTTGGCTCACTTTTGCGAGCTTCACGGACCCTCCACTATAGTGTGCACGCAGGTGACTGCTCCAGAAAACAAGTCAGAGTTTCTCCTTCCAGGCACTTCGAAGCTCCAGACTTGTGCTTCTTGTAAGCTCATTCTTCCCGAAGAGTCGGTTAATCTTATCACTTCGGAGCAGAATGCAGTCTATGTGACGACACAGTACCCCTTTTGTCAGAAGCGGTACTCTGCATTGACTAAGTTGGTCATGAAGTCGCTCTCGATAGAGACCACTTCAGACACGTCCAAACCGGTCTTTTTTGGGGATATAGTCAACGGCTATTGCATTAGTAAAGTTTTCAAAATATCAGATGCTAATGCCCGAGGTGGTGAGCGAAAATACTCGCTCATGGTCCTCTGCGATGACGAGCAGCTGTTGCTCTTGAAGTGGGACACTGTGAGCGCTTATCTCAGCGAGTTGATCTCATTAATCAAGGACCATGTCAGGGCCTTCTGTGAGGAGACCCGTCAGAGGCGAAATTCCAGGGGTGCGGGCACGATGTTGGACAATGAGCGGTACCTCCGGCGGGCGGTGGTGAAGCCCAAGTCTCTTATAGAGCTCACCAATGACCCTAAGCTCTTTGTGAAATTACATCTCTGGGCCGTTGAAGTCCTCAAGGATGTCCAGCCTGAGATGCTTGCCCTGATATAGTACTAGCGTCGTGTTGAACACGCGCCAAACCCCGTTTGTGCACTGCTTGGGACACCAATTCATAGACCAACCCGAGTGAAATTCAGCATGGACCAACCGTATTCTTATTAAATACCCACTTCCATGCTTCGACCGCATTTTGGTTTAGGCAAGCGGACTCGCTGGGCACTCGGAATACTCATATTGGTGCTGGTGTGCGCCTTGAATGGGCCAACTAATGGCAACCTTACACCCCTAGATGTGGACGCATTCCACTCGCTTGCCCCTCAAATCAAGAAAAGACTTGAGCTTTCATTTTTTGCCGAAAGTGGTCCATGTCAAGATGCCACCGCCGAGCGCTTCCGTGCTCAATACGACCCCCGGCTCATGCCTGCGCTTTGGTTGCAGGCGGTTTTTCAGCAGCTCAGTTCCGACTATCTGAGCATCGACTTTGAGCTCCCTTTCACGTGGGATGCCTGGCTAAGTCTCAGCAAGAGGCCTAGCGTATTGCGGTCACAGATGGTTGGGAAGTCTGATCGAACCCGCCGCGAGCTTGCGAGGAATTGTACCGACCCTGATATCGAAGGCTCCTGCGAGGTTTTTACTACTACAGACATGGCGTATCCTGAAACTGTTCGCCAAGCCATTGGCACGAACTTCCTTCTCCACCACGCGCCTATCCCGAGACGCGTACTCTTTCTTGGAGTTTCGGAGCATGACACCGCGATGGTGGTCCCGGTGAAGCAGTTAGCGCATTCCCTGGTCTCAGACCGGGCGTATCTTGTGGCCAGGTATCTTTCGAAGGACCGCCACAGCTCCATATCCCTCGGCGGCCAACTCCGTGCGTTGGGGGCATTGGTGCGCGACACTTTCGACTGCTCCTTCATTGCGGACCAGGACCTCAAGAAGGACGCTTTCCGCCTTGTGGTGCCACAGACCGTCGGCATATCTCGCGGCGACTTCTACTTGAACCTTCCGCAACTCTTGCAGTCACAGGCGCTCAGCATTGCGCAGAGCGAGAGGCTCGCTGCTGTGAACGTTTTTGATCGTTCGATGCGCTCTGCTCTCATCTACAGCGACTCTACGCGCTCCAATGCTTCCAAGTACTTCCATGAAGCGAACGTCATGAGCACAACCCAAGGCTCTCATTTTGATTGGCGTTTTTTCACGAGGGTAAAGTATTCCGAGTATGAGCGCAAGGCGATCCTCAGCAGGCTCACGCGCTCGTGGTTCAGGTTTGCCAGAAGTATGGGCCTAAAGACGTGGATAGCGCACGGCTCGTTGCTTGGTTGGTACTGGAACGGCATGCACATGCCGTGGGACTCAGACGTGGACGTTCAGATGACGATGGACTCGTTGTATCTTCTTGCACGGAACTATAACCAGAGCCTCGTGGTGGACGTGAGCGAGAGTGAGGGCCACAATATGGGTATGGGGCAATTTCTTTTAGATGTCGGGTCGCATATCTTCAGTCGGGAGAAATGCAACGGCAAGAATGCTATTGATGCACGGTTTATAGACATCCGAAGCGGTATCTACATTGACATCACCGCTCTAGCGTTCACGGAAGCGGTCAAGAGCTTCCAGTTGCAGGGAAATGGAGTTCAGCGCGAACTTTTGGAGCTTAAACGGCTTTTGGATACTAGTGGGAGCGCTCTGTACGAAGAATTGTGCACTATACGGGCCCGGTTATGGAACAGCGGAGAGCTCTACAACTGCAAGAATAACCATTTCTACGAGATTGACGAGATTCTACCGTTAAAGGCAGCGGTTTTTGAGGGCGCGGCAGCTTCTGTGCCCAGTGGATACGAGCAGATTCTTGCCAGGGAATACAGAATTGGACGAAATAGCACCACCTACGGGTCGTGGGTGTTTGATGGAAATGCACGGCTATGGGTGTCACGCTTTTGGACAGATACCCGGAACATCGCTCTGGAAGCACGGCAGGTGGAGGCGGCTACACTTGCCCATATGCGACAAAAGAAAGGCTACTCCAACGCTACAGAGCCCTGTGGGCCAGTGAGGATCGACCCGTGGATTATTGTACGGGGCCAGCAGTTCCAGAGTGTGAACCCTTCGTAATAGGTACATAGTGTGAAAGTAAATGTAGGTGCTATATGCATCAGCTCGTCAATTTGGCTGTAGAGTGCCGTGTATCTTGTCTATCAGTGTGCGCTGATATCGACGCCAAGCCGGGAGAACGGCCACATCACCGCCACAACCTTACCCACCACCAATGCCTGGCTAATGGGCCCAAATGTGTTGGAGTCTACGGAGTGAAATGAGTTGTCACCCTCGACCCAAAGGTGATTTCGGGGGATTCTGGCTTGTGGACGAGGGTATGGCGGACTCTTTGTCTCTATAGTTTCTCCCTGGATTCCCACCACACGTTTAGTGACCAACCTTTCGGGGTCCAACGGGCTGTGGAACATGATGATGTCGCCCTTCTTGAGCGCTCCGGGCGCCTTTACCCCAAATTTCTGTATCAAAACTATGTCCTGGGCAGTTGTATCGGTCTGAGGGTTTAAAGCTGGGGCCATAGACAGACCCTTAATCTGGCACGGCTGGTACACGTGGTTAGCGAAAGTGTACAAAACAGGGAACCAGGTTACTGTCAAAATGGCAGTGCGTACCCCAGCAGGGAGCCTGCTGAAAAGTGACATCTTCGAAGAAAGGGTAGCAGTTGTGGTCCATAGCATGGCCTCTTGTTCCCCAGAAGCCATTGATTTTGGGTCACGTGACCCTGTGTTTTCCACTGTAACTGGCTTCGAGCTTCCCTCTGACCACTCTGTTCTCCTGTGACTCGCCTAATCTCTCTCAAATGTCCCAAGGAGGTTTTCTCGACAATATTCTCCTTGAGGATATCAGCAGAAATTGTCCTCAGGAATATCTTGCATTTCACCGATGTATGGCCAGAAAGACGCCGGATGAGAACCTTTGCGCTCTTGAGCAGTACAACCTTGCCGGCTGCATCAAAAAGAAAGCCACGTCTTTCCAGAAGATTCAAAACTTGTGCTCAGAGAAATTACAGGGCTATGAAGAGTGTTTGAGGAACGAGGGACTCAAATCTAAATGCGAACAGAAGTTGGTGCTGCTCAGAGAATGTGCTAGCAACGCATTGAACTAGGACTCTGAGAAAAAAACAGAGCTTATTAGTTCTGATATTGGAGCTGAGATAGTTTGGAATGATCACAATAGATTGAACAATCGATCTGATAAGGGAGCCCA
Organism: Chernovozyma palmyrensis; assembly: GCA_030558275.1. Lineage (NCBI taxonomy): Eukaryota > Fungi > Ascomycota > Pichiomycetes > Serinales > Debaryomycetaceae > Chernovozyma > Chernovozyma palmyrensis. The sequence goes on from JAJMSF010000002.1 coordinate 297,218, forward strand.
AAAGAGAAGGGGGAGTTATTTATAACTCTGGAATGGAAGATATTTATTGATCAGCTATAGGGTTTATAGAATATACATGAAATTTGCGCCAACACTTCTCCACAATGAGAAGCATTATGGGATTTTTCTGTCATTGTAGCCAAAATAACCTAGGCTCTTAGGTATTTGGGTGGTATGTTGTGGGCGCGGACCTTTGAACGGTAGTTCTCAGTGATTTTGCGGATTTCGGGTGTGTCGTCATGCGTTTCGTCCAACTCGTGATCATGGTGAAGAAGCTCATGCTCTATATCTTCCTTGTGCTTGATAAGCACCTCCGGGTCCTGATTGGCGTGGTACTTGTTCCAGTGGTGCTCCTCGTACTCTGCCTCAAAGTCTAAATGATGCCCCTGGCCAAAGCCCAAGTCGGGTAAGTGATTTCCGGCCTCGTTGTAGTTTCTCCATTCCTGGAGCGACACCTCGCCGTCGTTATTAGTGTCAAGGAGTTCGAGAATAGTGCGCACCACCTTGTCCTTGGCCTCTGGGGAGATGATGTGTTGCTCGCCGTTAGTTCCCATCCCAGAGCCGTCCCCTACTTCTTCTCTAAGTAATCCATAGAGATTGAGAATGTCTTTAGAGGTCCATACGTTTCTGTTGCTCAAATCGTGCAATTTGAAGAACGAGTCTGCGTCGAACTGATCCAAGCCGTGCTCCTCTAACATGTGCCATTGCTGCCATGTGAGCGTCTCGGGCCTCTTTTTGGGCTCTCCATGGGCTCCATGGCCCGCCACTGTGGAAATCACAACCAAAAGAGCAGGTATAAGGGTCAATTGTACCATCTATGCTGAGTAGACAAGGATCCGCTTGGACAGGCCTTGAGAATCTAAATAATGTGGTTATGTGCAGGACTGATTTAACTAGCGGTTTGGAACGTGAAGTAACTTAGGACAAAACTCAGAAACATCAGGTGCAAATACTTGAATCGGTCTTGGCGCCATTTGTCTTCCGTGGCATTATAATTGCCCGTATCTCCTGTATTTCGCCACGCTTATCACCTGCTCACTCGAAAAGTGGAGAAGGTCACGGGACCTCCGCACAATTTGGCCTTCATTCTGCAGGTTACTCCATGACTCAGGGTTCTAACTATTGGCCTTAATTACAGACATAACCCTGAGTGCCCATCCCTCATACCCCTTTAGAGTAATGTCTGTAAATCCAAATTTGCCTTCCAAACCCACGGAGTCACGCGTGGGCAGAAGCAACCAGCGGTACAATCCAGAGACAGGCTCTCGGATGGTGGCAGGCTGTATCTGCCTCAACGAAACAAAGGATAAAGTGATAATGGTTCTGTCGTCGGTTCATAAAAATAAATGGGTTATTCCCAAGGGAGGAATTGAGCTTGATGAGGGTGATGATTTTGTCGTGAGTGCAGTTAGAGAGACATGGGAGGAGGCTGGCTGCGAAGGCACCATAATAAGGGAGCTCCCGGTGGTATATGACTCGCGAGGAATTAAGGCGCCCGTGCTGAAAGAAAAAGATTTTGACCCCACGAAGTTCATACCAAAGTCTGAGTTTCATTTCTACGAGATGGTGGTCACAGACTTGAGTACAGAATGGCCCGAGCGCTCCTTCAGAGAAAGACGCTGGTGCACGTACTCAGAAGCTAAACATGAGCTATTGAAAGCAAAGCGACCTGAATTGGTCCAGGCATTAGAGCTGTCATCACTCGTTAGAGACAAAGAGGAAGAGGTCAAGGAGGACAAATATTAGGACCATACATGGCCAGGCATTAAAGTCAGTGAGCATTGGGTTATTAAAAACATCGAGGAACAGCATTAGGGAGCCAATACCAGGGATGCGACCCACTACTCACCTCCCTACACCCTTTATATATTCGTGTTAAATATTACCCTACTCACTTGAATAGCCCTCCCATCAAATTGGCAAGCATGTTCTGGTTGCCTCCGGCCTTGCCCAAAGATATATTGTAGTATAACTTACCCAAATACTCTATGGGCCCAAGTATGTCGTAGTGTGTCAATTGTTTTTTATACTGCTCGTAAAGCTTGATGAATTTGCTGCTGGAATCTTCCTTTAACAAAGTGATCACTAACAACTGCAAGAAGGTGAGCAATTCGTACTGTGACTGGTAAATTTTGGCGCCGTTAGCCTCAAACAATGTGTACTGTGAAGGGTCTTCCTCGAGTAATTTGGAGAAAAAGATGCTGAGAGACTGTTGGGCAAACTTGATGTTTTTCAAGTAGGCGTAGTTTATGACAGCCCGCGATAAGAACAAGCCTGGGTCCACTCCCGCTTCACTCTGGGCATACCACTCATATAGAAAATCGACATAATGAGGCAAGGATTCGTGAGTGCCTAAAATTAAGTGCAACTCAGCGTTGGCAAAGACTTTGTACCTCTCTTCCTCGGTGAGCAGGGAGGTGCTCAAAACAAGCCCATTCAAGAATTTGACACCAAAGGTATGGTGGAGATCATTATCTCCAAATTTTGTGGCCTCTGAACCCTTAATGGACCAGGCAATGCTCTGCTTAGCTAAGTCTACTAAACTGGCCTCGGTATCAGGCAAGAGGTTGATCAACTCAAGGAGCTTGCTCTTGGACTCCTTGGACTTGGAGCAATCGATGCCGGCCTCGTCAAAAACTTGAATAAGATAGGATATAAGGTCACTAGTGGAAGAGTATTCCTTATTTTGTGCCAATAAAGTGGCCCCCTGGTACAAGAGATCAATTGCCTGTGTGTACTGCTTCGACTTGACGTATCTGTTGGTGATAGTTCGCAAAGTCTGATGTGCCTCGTAATAAGCACCCTCCTTAAGCCTCGACTGAAACCGCGCGATTGTTCTCTCAAGCCGGATGTCTGACATGGTCGTGGTGGTTTCGGGTACGGTGTGTGGTCCTAACGTTTGAATTGGGTGAAGCTTTGCACCTCATACAGGACCGGGGCAAGCTGATGGGCAAATCGCGCCAACTGCCCTTGGCTCCTCAGCTTTTGCCATAGCCGACCGATTCGCATCTATCACCAGATGCCAAGGTCGCGCCTAATTGACTCTATGTACCCCTCTCTATCACTGGTAATGAACAAGAAGTTGTTGCCGTTGGCTCGCTTATTGACCCCGCCGCTCAACGCATCGTTAACAAGGACCGTGGCTCCTTCGTGCACGCGATCGATCCAGGTGAAGTAGTCGTTCCACGAGACGTTGTCCACCACTATTAGCTTGAGCGCTGGAATGGAGTCTCCAGGCTGAAAAAGCAAAGAAAAGTCGATTTTTTCGAGTTCAAGCGCTTGCAAATTAGGAGCACTTCTGACGACATTTTTCAAGATTTTCCCTATGGGTAGTTTATCGTAGATCAATCTTCTGTCAAAGAAAATTGTTCTTTTTGTTCTGAGGGCCATAGTCTTGGACGAGATCTGGATGTGTTGGAGGTAGGGCAATCGAGTTATTTGCGGCGACAGCTCTGTCACGATCTTGGACCAGAGCACCCACCGAGCAAACCTTCCTTTGAACTCGAGTAGAATAATCAATTTTTGGACGGAGGCAGGTGCCTTTCGGAGATATGACAAAATTGCCTCTATGGAACTTTTGATGGTGAGACAAGTCAAAGATGTAAACTGACCCAAATCCAAATCAGGGTGCCATCCTTCAACATTGACAATCCTCATGTACTGAGAAATGTCGGGACTTATTATTTTGTCACACTTATCTTGCGCTCTTATTGTGAAGGGGCGGAAGAGGTGTATCATCCCTTTGTAGCTGTACAAGGCCCTACAGGTGCTGATACAAGGAACCAAATCCAGCGCCTTATACAATGTGACAAAATAGAGAATTCGCTGAATGATTTCATCCGGAAATTCAAGCAAGAGCAGCGTCATGAAGACAAATGGTAGCAAAATGGCGACTGGAGAAGGACACCGTAGCTCACTGGCGTTTGTTTTGGCCATAGATGGAGCACAATTGCAGCCATTACCCTGGCATCGGGGGACACCTTTTTGTGTAACTTGTGTTCCGCGCCAATACTCCGTGCGTTACAACGAATCGAATCCTGTGAATTGTTCTTCCGGCCAGAGCTGACCATATCCACAATGAAAAGTTCTGTTCGTCTTTTGCAGCGGGTTCCCTTGATCAAGTTTGTGGGGGGTCCTCACCTTGCTCCTAGTAAGTAGAGAATTGGAGGGACTGAGTGGTGACCACACTCTGCACTCGTCATTACATGAGACATCAATTCCAGTATCGCTAACTAACCTCAGAAAATCTCGACCACGCCGTACGTGCTCATCCAAATGCTCCAGATGGTTTATTGCCCGGTAAGGCGACCTCGAACGCTAGTTCCTACCTGAACCCAAACCCAATCGAGCCGAAGGCCGGTGTGTTCTTCTCTAGGGCCGAGTTATCGTCAAGATTTAGATACAAAGCTCCAAAAGAGGACGAGATTGAGCAAGTCATCAGTGGAGGTGCTGAATTGGTTTATTAGACATTCTTATATACTTCATATATACATTCAAAGAGGAATGTAGTTAGTGGAGAGCCTGACAATAGGGAAGACTGTTAACTATTGGAGGGTTTTGAGCTATTTAATCATGTCTCACGTATATTCTGAAAAATAGTCAGTGTGTCAAATCAAGCTTTGTTATACCTCGTCTTTAAACCGGTGTCTCCGACCTTGCTAGGCGATTCCAAGATCCTTACCGTCCATTTTCCGGTATATAATTTGAAGTCCTGCATGTATTCAAACTCGTAGTATTTGCCACTTCCAACGCAGCGTTGGTCCACTATAAGTCTCCGTACGGCACCGAATTGTTCACTATTAAAGCTTCAAGCGCTCAGATTTGACTATCAGCGTCTTTTGTGAGCAGCATTTATTCATTCTGCCATATTTGAATCAAGCGCGACCATACAAGCACTTGAGCGGCGAGATCAAACGACAACACTGTGCACAATATGGAACACGATCCATTCAAGTGGGGCAGACCCGATAATCAGACATACGGTGCCTATAATTACCTGATTGCCAATGCTTCTATTTCCAATACAGACTCTGACGCGAACTTGGCCAATTTTCCCAAGATGAACACTCAGCAACCCATCATCACAGGCACGTCTGTCATTTCGCTCAAATTCAAGGATGGGGTTATACTTGCTGCCGATAATTTGGGCTCGTACGGCTCTTTGGCCCGCTTCAGCAACATTGAGAGGTTGATTAGAGTGGGAAAGGAGACCATCGTGGGAATCTCTGGAGATATCTCCGATATGCAACAGATAGAGAGAATTTTAGACAAATTGGAGACTGAGGAAGAAATTTACGATAGCGATGGTGGCCACGAGTTGCGTGCTCCACATGTGCACGAATACTTGTCGAGAGTGTTATACAATCGTCGTTCGAAGATGAACCCGTTGTGGAATGCGGTGATTGTGGGGGGATTTAATGATGATCGTACTCCGTTTTTGAGATTCATCGACTTGCTTGGGGTTACCTATGGAGCTTCTACAATTGCGACAGGATTTGGTGCGCATTTGGCCATCCCCTTGTTGCGCCAATTGATTCCTTATGACAAAGACTATGTTAATGTCACGGAGCAGCAGGGAAGAGACGCCATCGTGAATGCCATGAAGATTTTGTTTTACAGAGACGCTCGGTCCATTGACAAGTACTCGTTGGTGATACTTCGCAATGACGGGACTGTATCTTTTGAAAAGAACTTGCGGTGTGAAGGGCAGAGCTGGAAGTTTGCGAAGGATATCAGAGGGTACGGTAATCCTCAACTTTGAACGGGGCCAGCGAAACGAAGCAAGCTTTAGAATATCAATTCACAGGTATGTGTGGACATTACTGTAGGTGGACGAGAAGCAACGTATTATCTCTACATAAGATTAGTAATACTATTAATTACTACAATAAAAAACACATGAATAACTATTGTTATCCCGATGAAGTGTATGAGTCGGGCTTTTGTAGCTAATTATCTCGTAGGATTCTGTATAATTATATCAAAGGTATGCCTCCTTGGCAAGGCTAGGTGATCCTCAAAGTATGAAGAGCATTGAAGTGCGGCGGAGTAGGGACAGGGGTTAAATGTGGCGGCAAATAAGAGGATAAGCACGAGAAAAATATTGAGAGACGGAAGTAACAGAGACGGAAATCCCCAGCGCAAACCGAGAATGTGAAGCGGGGAGAACCTCTTCTTTCAATGCATTCGAATAGGCTGTTACGATGATTCACGTTCGGTGCATTTCAGATCTGAGCCGCAATATTTTTCTAGAAGCTAGTGGGGTCACACAATAAGCCGGGAATGAGGAAGCCCCTCCAATGATAGCAAGTTGGAGTCGTAGTTTGTCAAGGGCACTGATAAGAAAATAATTCCACGATCGTCGACTATATCAGAGAACAATTTCAAAAGTATGGGCTGTTCTATGCATAGTACTGACGCAGCGAATCGCCTTGCTATTCGCACCATCCAAGGAGTAAGGGATAGCCACGCGGCAATCATTACACTATTTTCTCAAATAGACGGCAAGTCTGTCGGCTATTGGCTCGTACGTTCTGGGGCGCTTCAGCCCTTCCTTCGTTTGTTCTCTGCCAGCGGGGCTATTTATTTTTTTACCTAGAGACCCAATATTTTCTATCGAACGTGCAATGCAATTTTCTTATCAGAAGGCGTTCGTTTCTACTGATGGAATTGTTTTTCCAATTCAAGTTTCTTTTCCAAGAAAAGAATCTGGGTGTCATTGATAGTTAAAAGTATCGCTGTCATTTCAGTTCATTTTATATGCACCCTTGATTAAATTATTTATAAGGAATTAGGGGAATTGTTCAATTGTTCTCCAGGATCAGACGCAAAGTGAGTGATACTAGCTCAGTCGACCTGCCTCTTGCTCTATATCCATGTTCGATATAACCTTTCTAGGAGCATCAGGGGGTCCAGGCGAAGCTTCTACTTGCTCCATTTTGATAAAGCCGTCCCACATAGACTATGGTACCGTGGTCAATAACAACTTAACTGATGAGCTTCTAGCGATTGATGCCGGCTCCGGTGTGCTCCTGTTGTGCGATATTATTCAGAATGAGCAACTGCTCCAAGTTCCTTACTCAAGACTTCATGGCCTTTATGTCGACACCTTGCCAATTGAAGAGTATGTCAGTCCCCAGTATCTTACCACGCCATTCGCACAGTTGAACTCCCAGATCAGCCCCACACAGCTATCTCCCTTTGCATTGGCATGGAAGGTGTTCAACAATCTCAATAATTATTTAATTACACATCCCCATTTAGACCACATCGGAGGCTTGGTGGTGAATACGGCAGGTTTCGAGCCTAATTCTGGCAAGAACGTCATTGGTTCCGGCTCCACAATCAAGGCTCTCCAGAACCACATCTTCAATGGCACCATATGGCCCAATATGCCACTTTTCGATGTGATAAAATTGATTCACCAGCGATTTTGGGTCCCTTTTGATGTTAACGATAAGTACTCGGTAGTCATGTTTGATTTGCTGCATGGGAAAATAAAGGGAACTCCTTGGTCTTCTATCTCCTCAATGCCTTCGAAAACCAGCCACAGTACGCATAATGGCTCCAGAGGAAGTGTCAGCAGTGCAGCAAGCACTAACAGCTTTGGAAGTGGTAGTAGCATGTTTAAGTATTCCAGCGATCCGAGTGCCGATTGCTATGAATCGGGTGCCTTCTTGGTCACCTACAAGCCAACAGGATCACGTCTTCTTGTTTTTGGAGATTTTGAATCAGATATTACCTCGAATCAACAACGAAACCTCATAGTGTGGAAAAGGGTGTCTCCCTATATCCTACTGGGTTCTCTAAGTGCAATCGTATTGGAATGCTCTTACTGCAGCCGTCTGGTCAACGACGAGCTATATGGACACCTAATGCCCCAGCATCTTATACAAGAACTCAAAACTTTAGAGTCTCAATGCATACAACTTGATGAATCCAATCAGCGCCCTTTGGAAGGGTTCCATATAATTATAAACCATGTTAAGGATATCAACGATGCTCAGACCGATCCCAAGAAGAAGATCTTAAGTGAGCTTAAAGAGCTAAGCGCCGCTCACAATTTGGGTATTAGGTTTTCTATTGCACTTGCAGGCATCTCAATCAGAATATAGCGTACCTACAACTAGCATGGTTATCTTTTGCGGCATCATTCAATAAATCTATCTGCTATACCTATAGTAACAGCCTTCTATTTTCTTAAACAACCTGGTAACTATCACTGGAGAGTGTGGAATGTAAATCAAATGGTAAAGATTCCTCCTCTGTGTTGTCTGAAACGACGTCCAACACTTGGACCTTACCAAATGAAATGTCAGTATCATCAAGTCCAGTTCTATTGATTTCAAATTGCAATTCCATAGGGAACAAGGAATCTTCATCAGCAGAGGGAATTGAAAATCTAAAGGCACCTTGTGGCTCACTCAAAGGAATAGACTCGATGTTAAAGACTACTCCGAAGTCAGCGATATTGTAAGATATGGTGCTGGGAGAATCTAACAACTCCACTTCATTTGACGGTACTGGAACCAAGATGTTGACGTTCTCCAAAGCTTCCTGAGTTGGATGAGAAGATATGTAGTTGGGAGTCAATTCATACTCTAATGTGACATCAGCAACACCATCGTTGATACTGACCCAAGCTGAAATAATAAGTGGTAAGTAGTCGGTGTCGTCTTCCTTTCCTACCACTCTCCATCTCAACACACCAAGAGATTGGTCGTTCGAAGGGAAAGACTTAGTCTTATCCTTTAATCCGATGATCGACTCCAGCGTAAACAATTTGTTGTCCACTTCGGGGCGAGCCTTGTACTGAACACCGTTCTTTGACGCAGGCTTCTTCAATAAAATCTTGGATTTGGCATATTCAGAATTATTGATTCTCAACTTCAAGTCACCCTTGACTTCTGTTTTGACAACAGAGCCTTCTCTTGTCAACTCTGCGGTCACCTTCTCACTCACCGTAATCAAAATACCATTATTTTGAGCTTTCGGAGTTTGAGGCGCTGGGGAGCTGGAACCGGACTCAAAGCCTTGGTTTTGTTGAGCTTTGACTTGAGGGACTGGGTTTTGATGGTGCTGGAAAACTGGCTCCGTTTGAGACAATAAAGGTTGATTTGCTTCTGGTAAAACCCGAGTGTTTCCTTTTTTACCCAACTGTAAACCTCCTCTAGTGGGAACGTTCCTTGAAACGTTCGATGGCGCTGGGGCTTCATTGAATGAGTATTGCGTAGAAGGTTCCTGCTCATATGAGGGGTTTGAATTGTATGTGTCATACCCGTAAGTATTCTGGGCTGACGGGATTCTTTCCGCAGCCTTTCTTGCCAATTCTTTTCTATGGATCTCCTTGGCCCGTCTTTTCCTTTCCTCGGTTGCCTCCATTTCCTTGTTTCTTTCAATGATTTCTTGAATTTTCTCTTCGTGTGAATCCATTTCCAAAAAGGTCTGTACTTGGCTCAAAGTTAAGTTCTCTTTGAATCCTAAATTGATGATCTCATCGAAGGCACTCAAAATTTCGAAAGCATTATCGAAGATTTCCTTTTCGTCCACTGATCTCAACATGTTACTAATGGTTGATGCAAACAAATGCAACGTGTCAATATCCTGAAGAATATTGGAATTTTTGGTGGTAAGCAAGACAATGTAAAGTTCCTCTAGAGGTTGATAAACAAATCTTACATTTTCATCTTCAACAGTGGTGTTTTGGGAGCCGGAATTTGAAATCAAATTCGGAAAGTTGGCCAATAACGCTGTGATTTTGTCTTTGCTCAAGTCTCTGAATTGCCTAGACAAAAGCGCTTTACCGCCCCGGGTGCATATGGATGAAGCTAAGACCACCATGACAACGACTGTGAAAGTAACCTATGCTATGTGTTCAATTAACCTGGATAAAATGGACCCTCAGCGTTGGGCTTACCTCTCTGCAATCTCAATTTTTTCTTTCAACAGCCCACACGTCTGAGCTCTCCTAGTGTTCTGCCTCGATTAATTGCCAAAGATCAATTCGTGTCAACAAAATTCACGTCGTGCAAAAACCGTCTTTGGCCCACCAGGTTCTGCGATCAGTTGGCGCGATCCAGCCTAGCCCTGAGCTTAGATGAGGGTGCTACGGGTATGGGCATAACTGTTATGTCAAAGGTCGCTATATCCTGGCGCCCGTGTACCGCTCTGTTATGTTTATGGTTAACAAAATTGTAAAAAAAGTCAAAAAGAAAGGAGTTGACACGGACAGGAATTGAACCTGCAGCCCTTCGATCTGGAGTCGAAAGCTCTACCATTGAGCCACCGCATCACCCTTGAGAACAATCGGGCACGCAAACGCTAAGTCAAAATGATTTGCCGAAATGTATATCATCAGCCTATTTCTCTGACCTGCCTACATATACCCTCAGCTGTCTCTATTAGTATACATCTAGCTATTGGTTCTTTTTATTCAACTTGTGATTTTCGTCAAGTTTGTAAATCCCCGATAAATATGCCAACCTTGTGACGACCAAATCGATGGCCATTTCGATCGAATCCCTTGCCAAATCCACTTTGGAGCCATCTACCTCCTGCCAGTTGACTGGAATCTCGTGGATCTTGATCCCTTGTAGCTCTGCTAGTAACAACACCTCCACATCAAAAATCCACCTCTCAGTGTGCATGTGAGGAAAGATCTTCGCAATGGCACATCTGTTGAACATCTTAAATCCACACTGAGTGTCCTGGATATCTCTGATTCCAAATATATATACCAAGGTATGGAGGCCATACATGAGAAAGTTTCTTATGAACGATCTCTTGACCACAGCGTCCGTGTTGACCATGTGAGCTCTCGATCCAATGGTAACCAAGGGCTGAGAGGGGCTTGAGGAGTCGGCTATGCTCAACATTTTTTCAATATCGCTGAACTTTGTGGCTCCATCAGCATCAGCAAAGAGGGCCAATTCGCCTCTGGAGTATAAAAATCCGTGCGTCACCGCACCTCCCTTGCCTCTATTCTTCGAGAGCTTCACCACCCTCAATGTATGCGGAGACAACCCCAATTCAGACGCCTTTCGAAGCGCGAGGTCGTCCGTCTTATCCGAGGATCCATCGTCGACTATAATTATCTCATATTTTGACTTTAAGATCTTTTCGAGGTGGTTAATACTCTCATCGAGCATTCTGCCCAACCTCTGAGTCTCATTATAGCAGGGAATGATCACACTGAGCTTGACGTTGTCGATACTACCAAGTTCGGTTGTAGTTGAGCTGATTCGGCTAGGAAGATCATGCGCTTTTGACGCTCCATCATTGGTTATATATGCTAATTCTGATTGTGTAGGATCTCTGGGATGGTGTGAGAAGATCACCACTAATATATAGACCGACACTATGCCAGCGATCACTAGCACCGCCAATGAGGTAAATATAATCATCATGTACGGTACAGCAGTGTCTTTGGTGTTACACAGGCTCGTTCAGATGATTGGGAGAAGACAAGACTTCAGACTGTTGCCGTTTCCTCGACATGGAGTGCCCAAACGTGTTATTGTTACCGCGCGGCGTCGTAGCGGCTCGCGTAGGGCGCGACAAGCGAACTCAGCCCGCAGCCCAGGGCGTGGACCAAGAAATGCCAGAAGTATGAGGAACTCGTCGACAAAAGAGTCTTTTCACCGCCAAATTATATGATCTAAGGCAAACACACAAACTAACTGCAACAAGCTTTTGAGTAGCAGGACGTGACTAAGTCCATAGAGTCAAGATCCCAATTGCCCGTTTCTGCCCTAAGTATGGCAGGTCTCAATCTAAAATTCTACACCGAAAGCGCAAACATAACTCATTCTCTTCTATTCCTTTCCCAACACACCTCTACTTTGCTAATTTGGTGACTCTGTTGTTCAAACAACGTCCGTTGTTCACGAATATCTCCACCAACTCTTCAAATCGAATGGCGTCCTGACCCGACTTAAATTTGTCGAAGCCCTTGAAGAGCTCCATAACATCGATCTCAAGTTCCACTTCAAACGACTGATCTTGCTCCACAATCTTTTTACCACTTCTATTCTTCAGCTCTCTGGGCATGAGCACCCGGGTCATGTCAAAACGTGTCACTGTGGGCCGATGAACCCACGAACTTCTCTTTTTGGCCCTCGTGTGGATGGCTCCAAGTCTTTTTGTTATGCCTTCGATTTCACTATTGGGGATGGGATTTTCAAACGAAAGCGATAACCGAAGGTCATACATGCACGAGGGGTTGTGGATGTGTAAATCTGAGATCCGTTCCTTGTTTATGGCAGTGTATCTCGGTGGATTTAAGGCATTATCCTTCGATACTCGGATCTTTTTGGGCTGTTCATTTCTCTGGACAATCTGGTAAAACGAATCAGTGATGTCAGATTCGAGGTTGTTAAACTTCCGTGGAGGCTTGTCTCTGGCATTGGGGTTCTTCCTTAGCTCATCCTGGTACGACTTTTCCAACTCTTCAAAGAACTTGCACATATCTTGCCAGCCCTCCTCGTGCACTCCGCTCTCAAAAAAAGTGTCGGAGGTGTCGGTGAAGATACACTCTGTCAGAACGCTCAAGTCGATTCTATGACCTGCTCTCTTATCTTTGATGGTTCCAAACTTCAATTCAAGCTCCACATCTTTTCTCTTGTTGTCAGGAATTTCGGTGAAGTTTGCGTAAATCCACTGCGCTATGGTTCTGGTTACAGAAGGAGGTGGGATCACGCCTGTAATTGAGCACTCGAGGTCTATGCTGTAGGTTTGTGAGGTGTCAAAAACCAGTTTGTTAGATATTGTGCTCGCGGCTATGTCGTCCAGAGGTCCGCTGTTGAAGAGCTCGATGCCTCCTGCTGGTCTCCACTCTTGCGCCCAAATCGGGGGTTTGTCGTACCGCTTTGGTTTAAATTTGGTTGTCTTTTTGGTTGTGGCAGTTTCTGAGCTCTTGGGTTCAGTGGCAGGTTCTGCTTCCTGCTTGGGCGCCTTTTTAGGCACAACATAGCGCTCCGGCTTTTCGGCTTTCAGTTTCGGTTCAGTCTCGAGCTCCACCTTCACCGTCTTCAGAACCGGTGGGGCACTCTTCACCTCAATTTCCCTATCAGCGTGTCCATTTTTTTTCAGCACTTCAGGAGTGTTTCCTTGGGCTCTGGCGTCTATTTGGTAACCGCTGGGCTCGCTGATGCTTGACTTCCGACTGATATTGAGTGTCTCTTCGCCGGTGGCAATATCCACATCCCTATCATTTGTAATATTTGCTATTGAGTTTTTCTTTATCAACTTGATTCGTGATACCGAGGGGGATGATGTCGTCGAAGGAGACTTGTAAGACTCATTGTATGCATCGTCCAGAGCAGGAGCAGGGTCGTTCAAGATGTTCACTAGCGAGTGCCGCTGCTGGTTGATGGGCTCGGTTCTTTTGGAAGAAAACTGCCTCTCATTTGCTTCCTCCTGACCACTTGGAGGCGGGTCATCGTTCAATATGGACCCTACGTTCATCGCTGGATATGACCATCTATAGTGTCAGGAAGCAAAACGAGTTTTGACATTACGATGTATGCAGGAGTATTTGTTCATTAGGAGAGAGGTAGAAGAGAAAGAGCGGTACTAATGGAAAGCCGGAGAGCATTGATGAGAGCGATCGTTCAATATTATGACTAAGTCGTTGTCTTGTTCTTGTATTGCACATGGTTTCCTGCTTCCGACAGAAACCAAATTCAAGGCAGCGCTAACCTATATCTCTGCGAATCGTCTTAGTCTGAAGGTGACTTCCGTTCTAAAAGGGGTCATCGCGAACATGCTACACTTATCACAATTGATCTGGGAATTGCAAGGTCCTATGTACTATCTTAAGCTCTGCCCAAGTTCTTGTTCAATCTGTTTGCAACAGCATCAATGAACTCTTCGGTGGTGACATAAGATTCTCTGTTCGTCTTACCTTGAGCCAAGGCCAAGTCTTTGGTCATAATGCTGTCCTTGGAAACGGTCTCAATAACGGCGGTTTCCAAGTTCTGGGCAAAGGTGACAACTTCGGGGGTGTTGTCCAATTTACCTCTCTGGATCAAACCTCTGGTCCATGCGTAGATAGAAGCAATGGAGTTGGTAGAGGTCTCCTTGCCTTGTTGGTGTTGTCTGTAGTGTCTAGTGACGGTACCATGGGCAGCCTCAGCTTCAAAGGCCTTTCCATCAGGAGTGGTAAGAACAGAGGTCATCAAACCCAAGGAACCAAAGCCCTGAGCAACGATATCGGACTGCACATCACCATCGTAGTTCTTCATGGCGATGATGTAGCCACCCTTGGATTTTAACATCTGAGCCACCATATCGTCAATCAATCTGTGTTCGTACCAGATTCCGGCAGCTTCGAAATCCTTCTTATATTTGGTTTCGTATAACTCCTCGAAAATGTCTTTGAATCTACCATCATATTTCTTTAAGATGGTGTTTTTGGTGGATGAGAAGAGGTTCAACTTTCTTTCCAAAGCCAATCTGAAAGAAGACTCAGCGAAGTCGGTGATGGAAGCATCGGTGTTGTACATAGCCAAGGCAACACCCGCAGCAGGGAAGTCAAAGACCTGGTACTTCTGGGGTTCTCCGCCGTTCTTGGGGGTGAAAACCAAGTCAACAGTACCAGCCTCTGGAATGACGACATCGGTGGCCTTGTACTGGTCACCGAAAGCGTGTCTTCCAATAATGATTGGTTTTTCCCATGTTGGGACGATTCTTGGGATATTGTCAATGACAATTGGCTCTCTGAAAACAGTACCGCCGAGAATGTTTCTCAAGGTACCGTTAGGAGACAACCACATCTTCTTCAAGTTGAATTCCTTGACTCTGGCCTCATCGGGGGTGATGGTAGCACACTTGATACCGACACCATATTTCAAGATGGCTTCAGCAGCATCGGTGGTGACCTTGTCGTCAGTCTCGTCACGGTACTCGATACTCAAATCGTAGTACTTAATATCGATGTCGAGGTATGGGAAAATGAGCTTGTCTTTGATGAACTTCCAGATGATTCTGGTCATTTCATCTCCGTCCATGTCAACCACAGGGTTGAGAACCTTAATCTTTTCTTGAGCCATTTTGAAGAATTAGTAACAGTAATGTGCAGAAAATCTAAGAAATTGACACCTTCAAGGGTACAACGATCCGCAAATTTATGAGAGATCGGGAGTAAGCTCCGGGGTACGAGAAATCAATTTTGTTTTATATAGTGCGGAGCCTCGGCGAACTACGGAGTAACATTGTGGGGACCTACCGGCATCAACCGAAATCCGCTAAATGGTCGTGCAAGATAAGACAATGCCAACCGTCGAGCGAGTGTATTACTAATGCAAACAGGCGGTGACAAAGTTATGAAAGTGGACGCGAGATATGAAATGGGATCTCTCTGATCTCGTCATCATCATATAGAAGCCTCTTACCATATCTCTGTGCATCTTTGTGCTGAAAATTGGGCGACTTGTCGGAACGGAACAAGAAAATTTTTTGGTGTGTTCCTCTTACGGCGCGAATGTACGCCATGGTCTGTGTGGAGCCGAGTGAAACCTGGAGACTGGCTACGGGAGATTGGAAAGCTGAGCTCCCCTTTGCACAGACTTCCTTTAACTGCTATTTATGTTCGTTTTGGGGAAGAGCCGATCACGTAGGATGTGATGGAAGGACATGGGCCTCGGGTTCGGACTATACCCTTGGACCCAACAAAGCGCACGCAATATTTACTCAAAAATATTCAGCAAGCCTTCGCAGCGGTTTCGGACACGCTGATGTGAATAGGGGGCTCAAAGAGGTACATTAACGCAACAGGCGAGAAACGCTGACCGTTAGCATCAAACTTCGCCAGCGAGCCGTTATTTGGCTATTGTGTCCCGTCAGAGAGGGTCCCTCGCCTAACAACTCCGCATTATCCAGAATAGCCATTGCATATATTTACTTCTCCACCATTTCTCCACAATCTGAACTCAAAACAGCCCACCGGACTAATTCTCGCTTTTCCATGCTCAATCGACTCGGTCCCGCCAAATGCTGATCGCTATTCGGACGCCTTTTCCGCGCCATCGTATCGCTAATTTTGTTCCGAGTCCGCTACCCGCTTGTGTCTATTGTTCCTGTGTGCTCGTAAGATTTTTTCGGAACTTTCGAGGTCCGGAGCCGAACTATAGTCCGAAATGTGAGCATGTGTTGGTGCAATTAGCCAATAGCACGCGAGCATTTGCAATTTTCCCACATATTAAAACTGTGTGAAGTGAAGGTGAACGGGTATTACTCTATGTAAGTAACACACTTAGTGCATCTCCTCCAGGCGTTCTGCATTGGAGCATTACCAGTGGATGACTACTATCAAAGTGAATTTTGTCCTCATATTGGCTGGCCTCTTCTAACCGATTAGAATTATCCGATATAGTGTAACGGCTAGCACGGTTCGCTTTCACCGAGCAGACCCGGGTTCGACTCCCGGTATCGGAAATGTTTTTGTTTTTGATGGATTTCAACTACGAGTGTTCAGAGGACGAACAAAGAGTGTGCACACATAGAGTGGTGCATTGTTCTATTAAACTGTTTTTAACGTCGCTTGTTTGCGATTCGACGGATAAATTATGCAAGCCTCAGGATAGGAAGGAGAGCAAAGGCTCGCTTCGGTGATTGATGAGCAAGAGCCTATTGCAGTAAGAGTGGCACAAATTTCAGCACAATTCATCGAATGATAGAATGAGAAAGAGATCAATGGACTCCAAAATCGTTGACTGGGTCCTGGTCGTCGAGATTGGCCTGAATAGTGGCCCAGCTGACCAGAGCAGACACATCCGATTGGTATTTTCCATTTATGATATAAACCCCACCCAGATATGGTGCGAGATCTAAGCCAGGAGATCAAAAAATATCCGCAAGGGGCCAACCGCCGGCGTAGCGGGTATTCCGCCAGGAACTACAAAAGCACTGCTTATCGATATTCAACACTTCCGCAATTGAGGTTGCTGGATTAATGCCTTTTCCGTTTATGTGAATAGGCGATCCGAGTAGGCCATATGCCACAATAGGAGGTGCGCTCTTCGGATTAGCCGAGAGATCTTGTCCCTGAAATGAACTTGTGCACACGCAAACAATAGAATACTGAGGTATAGATATTTTTTTCTCGTGTACGGCCCCTAATGGTGAAAATTCTGCATTAGGCTAATTGCATTGCCGAGGAGAGTACGACCTCGTAGGGGTCGAACGCTGAATCTGGGTGGGTTTGAGATATTGCTTCACAGGCTGTTGAAACGGTCCAGTTGAGGCTTCGGCGTGCATTTTTGGAACTTGCTAGCAAGCCTGACCGTGGCTGCACAAAACAATAGCCTGTTTCGCTTAATGCTGCATTCCGTCCACTAATGTGAGGGAACCTCTCAGCATTTCGACTCCTCCTGAAACCTCACACAACAGAAAAAGATTAGGATAGGGGTGAGGCTGACAATATGTGGCGGAACTTCCGTGTGGCATAGGTCACCTGGATTCAGCGGATAGTTATCTGGCGGCTCACACAAAGCACTCTTATCTTAGTTGCAAATTGTGACTTACAGAAAATATTGCTTCATGCCCCCGCTTTATTTTGATACTATGTTTCTCTTCTCACGAGATAACTTTTCCGAATCCCACATACCAAGCGTCATGGCCAATTATTGGAGGACGTTTAATTTTTTAGCATTTAATCCGTAGTCGCTCGTTTCACTATTCACTTATGCACGTTGAAAGGGACAATAGGTTACTTATTCACGTATGTGGTGCTGCGTAAGATATGTGATACGGCCCCATATATATCTGCCTTTGTTTCGCTAATGGCCCGTGAGAAGATCCCAGCGGCTGAAACAAAGAAACGGCGGTGACATAGGGTGGATTGGCTTTTCAGAAAGCATATATACCCTTTGCGAGAACGAATAATCAAAAATCAGTACCAAAGTAGAGTATTCATAGTTCTGTTGCAGAAGGCAATATTACCATTATCCCTTTATCCCTTCCAGGGGCCCATACCTATAATGTCTGCTTACATGCTTTTGTCGGCCGAGGCTACCTACAAGAGTAGAAATCGAAAGGTTCATCAGAAAACAAAAAAACAGAGCGTAGAAGCCAACGCATCCTCGTGCTCTATCATTTCCAATTCAAGTTCCATAAACTCAAGGCGGCCGAGAAAATACTACAATTTGCACACCAATTCTTATGAGGATACTCCTCCGTCCAAACAAGTGACCAAACCTCAGAATGAAGATAAAAGATCTTTAGCGTCAAAATACGACATTATGAACGATACAATTAACAGCGTACCATTCGAAAGCTCCAATTCCGCTCAATCTTTGCTTTTTACAAAGCTGCGATTGAACGTGATGAAATATATCTACTTCGAACTGTTCTGCACTAACCACCGGCTCATTGACAGCGAGATTCGAAAGAGCTCCAGGCTGAGTTTCGGGCTTGAGTCAGAATTGGCTGATACCAAGCTTGAGAAGTCCCTGAACATTGATAAAGCAGGCTCTATTGTCAGTGATGCAGGTTCTACAGTGGACTGGTCCGATGAAAACAGCTTAAAGGATTATCTTCTGTACTCAGATTCTAAAGAGGCAAGTATTAGAGAACTTTTCAACTCCAGAAGCTTCTGGAACGATGTCTACCAAGACTTCAAAGTAGACACGAACGGAATGTCCCGAAGCAGTCACCTTTCCTATTTCGATTACCTACCTAGTATAAATCAAACCCAGGACTTTTTCATAGAAACATTTGATTATTTCTTGCTCAACGTCCAAGGAACAAGAGTCTCCCAGAGCGGTTCCAAACTGGTTAAGCGCTTTCACTGCTACTTACTGGACGAGAACTACGAATGGTTCAGAATAAAAAGCGAACTTCACTACAAGATTTATGGGAAGCAGGCTAATTTTTACCAGAGTAGAAACGAAAGTACCTATAGTTTTATGAGTGACAGTTGCGGGACAGAAGAGCAGCAAGAGGTTGAACAAGTTACCCTGCTTTTGCTCAACTCAATAACGAACAATATTCAGTCTTCTTGCGAGATGAACATCAGAAACCATGAGCAGAAGGCACTTTCAGAGACAACATTTGCGATATGGACGTGCTTCATGAAATTCATCTTCGTACAACTAATTTTAAATCGTGACTACCATGATAAAAAGGACCTGAGTATGGGGGTCACGGATAATTGCAGCATAATAAGCACCAAGAACTCTTTTTCTGTTCTGAGAAAGCCGAGCTCTCAATTTAGTGACAAAATTCGGTCTAGTACCTTTCCCCGTAAACTGAATCTGGAATACACCTACGCGAGATCGGTACAAAAGAATCACGAGGATATTTCTGATCAGAAGTCAATGGTTCTGCTGAGAAATGCTCTCCAGTCTGTTTCTACCTGCGATACAAGCAGAGTTCAATCTGATTGTTCGATAATGTCGCCCGAGGTGCCGTTGGTTGCAACTCTGACCAAAGAGGAAGAAGTGCGTGAGGAGGAAGAGAAGGTTACAAAGCAGAGCGAAGAAAGAAAAGCACAAGGAAAAAAGGAAGAGCAGAGGCCTAAATTGAGCCTCTTTCAGCGCTTTAGAAAGGCCGAAAAAAAGCTTCACATAAAGAGATTGGGCGAAGTGCACAGCTTGTCGCTCATTGAGAACAGAACTGGTATAACTGCAAAGGGTTTATAATATTAAAAGGTTCGAAAGCGGTAAATGGTTGTAGAAAACAAGCCCAGGGAATAAAGACTGTGCCCAGGAACATTAATTTAATCACGTGATGTAAAGGCTATTCTTGGTTCAGTCACAGATTTGAGCGCTGTCCATCTTATGCACTCAATTCTTCTAGCAATATCCTGAGTGTGGAGGTACTTACCGGGTGACTACCATGGGGTCATTCTGCCGCTTCCCCGTTCAGCGGTAACCACGTAGTGGTTGGCGTGGGTATTTTCCTGGGCAAAATCAGAGGCCCCTAGGCTGCGACGGCGCTCGCAATTGCAGCTCAAAAGGGAAAAATTCATCCGAAATGCGCGCCCTGAACGCTTATGCTACGTCATATTGGTATATTTTGCACGACACAGGGCCTCAGTATTTTTGTTTTAACCTCCTGGGACTATTTTTGGCCCCACACATCCTGCCTCTTGAGGGTCAAATTATCGTTTAAATGTGTATGAAATTCACACAAATAGTTTCATCCAAGAACTTCACTCAACTAAACTTTTGTTTTTGCTTTCCGGCAATTTACTTCCAGGCTAAAGGCCACATATTTTAGTGTTTAGGTGTGTCCTTGCTGCAATCTCAATACACCGTTCGGGCAGGAGATACAAAGACTGAGGCTGGCCCCTGGATCGAAATTTGTTCCCAAATTTTCGCTTAGCTTTTATCTCATCCTCGTCTACCATTTTCTTCTGTGATATCTTTGGCACTTTTAATTAGACGAATAATCTCGTTATATTCCTCATTCAACCATGGTTGTCCCTCATCCCAGGTCAGATCCAAATTTGCTTAGGGAGCATGCCTTCTACGATTCCGGCGTGGTCGACTACGTGCTCCCTAAAATCAATGGAGCCGAAGACTTCGATTACCGATTATACACCCCTACATTAAACCAAACATCCCTAGCATCCTTCAACTTCAATATCGTCATTATCGCCCTCCTTCTTAGCATAGGGGTGTTCTTTTGGGTGATACCCAGTGGACGTCGCGAACTCATTCGCTCAGCGAAGCTTGGCGCCAAAAAATTCACAGGCATCGTCAATGTTCGCACTGCATCCCCTATCATCCCCTTGACCAATGATCCGAAAACGCCCAGAATTCCACTGAAAGTTCCTTCATTATCGAACTCCCCAGACGATTCGGACGTGGAATATCATGAACACTTCACCTTCAGCTCGAAGTTGGACTTGATCACTGCCGATCTCGAAAAGTCGTTGAAAACAATACACCTCGACCGCTGGTGGCTGGCAGGGGACCTGTTCGCTAAGGCGTGAAATTTTCTCTATTGTTAGCGCGCTGTTAAAGCCACCTTTGCTTTGCGGCTGCCCCTGACTCTTTTGCATTTACTGGAATCATTGTTTTCCATCATCAGGTATAAATGCTTGAACTACATTTATTTGCCTTCCATCTATTCTTCGCTACATTCATCTTGGATGATATCATCCAATTTCGCATAGCTGCTAGCTGTTGCTAACCGTTTTAATTTCTAGCCAATCATTTGCATCTGATTAGTTTGTAGTCCTCGAGGGAGAAATCTCCTAAATCTGCTTAGCGAGAGCTTATGTACTTCTCATTTTTGTATTATCACAAGATAGTGGTTTATTAATCGAGATTTCTTCCATAACGCGTTTTCTAATTGAATTTGTTGACGTCGTAGCTCACTTTTAAAAGCTCCATGTCCCAGATGTTCCAGTCGTACCATATTAAGGCTGGGAAGATTGTCACCAAATGCCAGATACTGTGGGCATCTATGAGTAAGAAAAAGGGAACAAAATCAATCAACTCGAGACTTGTTCCTATCAATAACAATATGTTCAAGTACACAGGAAGATATGGAATGGTCCTGGTTCTCGAAATGCCAACGTAATTAAGTTTTGTGAGAATCTTCGTTTCATAGGGAAGTAGCAGCATTGAGTTGTTGAATATATGGCTATTTTGTTGATAAAGCCCGCTTGTTCTCAACGAATGGAGCACCCATAACACAACGGAACTCACTCCAAATACCAAATTGAACTTCATGTTATACCCATAGTCCCATGTTCTGAGTAGATAGATCATATGATATACGTAGATGAGCGCCAAAATTGTCTGAAACCACGCTCTTTTGAATGCATTTTGGGGCTTGAACAAGTCAAAGTACCGCATAAAGATAACATTGAAGTGGCATACCACCATGGCAATGGCTGCTGTATAGTCTAACGACTCGGTGAGCGAGGTGTCTCTTATATGGAATATTGTGCTGAATATCCAACCAAGGATAGACACAGATATTAGGAGGAGATATTGTTGGTACATTACTCGAAATTCGCTGTCCCTACTGTAGATCTCGTTTTCTGAGGAAGTAGATACCCTGACTTTTTTATACTGAAGATAAACCTTCTGGAAGTTGCGCAAGTTGACATATAAGTTAGCGAGAGAGACAACGGTTGAGAAGAGTTCGGTAATTCCCAATACTCTTATGAAGGGCCATTTCCCGTAAAACTGAACCACTTGTAAGCCCTGGGAGATGCGCTGATTGGTAACAAATCGGGCGCATTTATATTTGCAGTTCAGAGTGCAGTCCCAGTGCAACAACTTTTGAGTGAAAATGTTTAGGTTATTGTTGTTTATAATGTAAGTGATTTCGTCCACGGTGAGATCCGAGCTCAGAGAGTAGGTCTCAAGATACCCTGGGCACTCAGAGTGCCGTACACAGGCATCCAAGCACTGGCCATATTCAGGTAACTGGTCACCATATGAGGCTTTTGTTAGTCGCACAAATCCAGCAAGCAAAAGAGATATGCTGATAGGCTTCATATGGTGGATGTGCCAAGAGAAAGAAATATTGACCTATCTTGGGCGTATCTTTTCGATTCACAGATGTGGTCACATGACCCACCAGGTGCATAGTTTCATGAAACATCCTTACATCTGATAGCGCCTCCAGTAGACTATCACCAGCCATATAGTACCCGGAATAATCTGCATAAAATCGGATTAAACACATAGATTGTGCTATATCTGCCTCTTAGATAGGTCATCTAATTACCTATACGTTTTATCTTTTATGGGGTTCTATAATTAGGTGTTGCGAATGGCAAAAGCTTGGAAAATATAGTTTACAGGCACTTACTTAATTTAAATTAAATATATCTTTGCATCATATCTCTAGAGATTTTCACTCAAGACTCTACTCAGTAAAAAGATTAACTCTGTCCTATGAGGCAGACAGCTACTTTGAAATGAGACAGCATTACGATTCGTACCCCTTGATAAGGAGATGTGGTATATGTGAACCAGAAATTCTGCACAGGAGAACAATCAGGCGAAATTCAGGAGATCTTAGCAAGCAAGACCTCGCTGACACATCGTGGTCAACGTTTCATACGTGCGGGGGAATTGAGCAGGCTAAAGAATAGGGAGATAACATGTTGCGATGTTGCGAGCACTAGGGTCTGTAATCGCCTTTATGTCACCGAGAGCAAGTCCGACCACACCGATCGCACAAATGTCCAGGAGGAACGGCGTACACTCCTGAGACCAATGATACGAATTTACAATAAGGAGTTATGTACGAAGCAGTTGGATAAGAAACATACCACTGGAGCACTTAGCAAAGCAATACGAGTGAGCAATTGGTAATTTGCCGAATCATCATCTTCTCGTTCATAATAAAGTAAAGATATAACTTGCGTATTCTGGTCGGGATTAAGGAAGAAGGATGAAAGGTCAATTCCTGAAATGAAACAGCTCCCGAAGCAGTAGACAATCAAGTACAATTTGGTAATACAATCAAGACTAGAAACTGCTGCCCGAAAATTACCTACTCTACAGTTACAGACCGCTGGTCATAATCCCTGGTTATTTCCCTGTCACAATTCGTAATAGCACAGCTATCCTGGTCACAAACACTGGTCTCAATCTCTGTGCCAGCACTTAATAGCAAAGGCCAAAAGCCAATTTCTTTGGGATCCAGAACGCTCTAATAATATTTTCTCCTCTCTAACTCCTTGCCACTTCTCTTTGAAAGGAAGGAGTAGACGTATTGGGTCTAGAAAATTTATCCGCATAAATGGTCAGGACTTCTGGTAAGCCAATTTACGATGAAAAATCTTATTGCATTTGCCGCAGTATGCAACAATAGTAAGTATTCATCTGTAGCATGTAATCACCGAACGTTCTGTTTAAATTTATGAAATGTCTGGTACCGTGCATTCGCCATCGGGATCTTGTGATTCAAAAAATCGGTCATTTGCCGGCGGTTTTCCGTAAGGCACTTTTCAAGTAGCGTTATTTATTAGACTTGCAGGGAAAAGGTTCCATGAAAAGATCGTTTATTTTTTAGCTCTACCGAATAAACAGCAGAATTCTGCACAAACGCCGCTGCCATGTCTTCACTTCTCCATACAAATTCCCTCTACCCGTCCTAATTAGGTTCAGAGAGCCGCATAATAAATTTTTTCCTTTATTTTTTTACTCAAAATTTTTTTCAAAGGCAATACGCCCTATGAAATCAATTTAAAAGCTGCTTATCCTTATTTGTTTTCCAGTATTCGGATCTCCTTGTTATTTAAAAGCAATAGACTTTGCTCCACTAACTGTATCATATTGCCGTCACGTCAATAGCAATTCTTCTAGTACCTCAGACATAAACTACTATTGCCGTAGTCAGAGGTTGTGAGCTTCCTATAAGTTACTTCAATTGCCGTCAGTGGCGATTTTCAATTCAACTGTTAATTACAGCAAGGGCTGTTCTGACACCTTCTGCATATTTAATTCTCAAGTATCCAGTGCTAGACTAGTCTTCCACTTATTTCAGCATAATGAAGGCCTCTCACTCTATCACTGAGGATTCAATCTCTATGGAGCCATCCAAGAGAAGAAAGGTTGACACCACTTCCAAAATTTACAATTCGGCTTCCACCGCCCCAGGAAATGCCTCTGATGTTTTGGATCCTGTCGAGAAGTTGTTAAGCTTTGCTAACAGAGACGATGATTTTTTGAACATTGATGCTGAGCCTCAGACCTATGAGGACCACAGACCTGAGCACAGATTCACCCACTCAAAGATGATGTTAGAGGACAATTTGAAGTTATACTACTCTCAAGTGAGACCCAGAGACTCCGATAACTCGTCTTTCTCCATCTTGAATGAAAAGAAGGCCCCTTTGCATGACAACACCTACGATAACAAATCCACCACCACCGCTGCTTCGCAAGTTCCATTTTTCAGGACCGTCAATTTCAACCCCAAACCAGCTGCGGCCTACACTTTCGACGAATATTTGTCATACGATGACCTTCATGATGATAACGAAGAGAATGAATCTCCTGCCTCTGAGCCTGAAGTGGTTACTCCTACATTGAAATTTAATACTTTAACGACCAAAAAAATCAGCTTCCATTACCGTCAGAATGACAACTTCAACTTGTCGTTATCCCATACACCCCCTCCTCCTGAGACCATTGATTTGCACAAGGCATTGAACAAAAGATGCATTTTCAGTGGCAAGGACAGCGAGATGGTCAGCACCGGAAACTTGTTTATTAACGATTTCTTCTTGTGAGCTTACCTCCAAGACCGCCCCCCCTCATACAAAAAATTAAGTTAAATTCCAGTGATTCAATTTCTTTTTTTCATTGCATTCAATTTTCACTTCACCTTAATATTAATAGTAATTTACAATTGAGACATAATAGAATGTAGAAAGAGTTGCTATTTAAAATTGGGGGTTCTACTCAGACCGCTA
Organism: Chernovozyma palmyrensis; assembly: GCA_030558275.1. NCBI lineage: Eukaryota > Fungi > Ascomycota > Pichiomycetes > Serinales > Debaryomycetaceae > Chernovozyma > Chernovozyma palmyrensis. Next base: position 322,611 of record JAJMSF010000002.1, read on the forward strand.
CCTATTTGGGTCACGGGAACCCATGGGGAACGGAACTGACCTCTTGATAGTGCAAGGGGAGTTAGTGTATCTATTGTTCCCTTAATTAAAAAAAAAACTTTTCCAAAAAAATTTGCGTCTGTATATAGTCTATCTGACAGAAAAATTATTTTAAATCCAAAAAGGGTACAGGACATGAACTGGGGGAACGGAAATAGCTGAAAATGAGAACACGAGGACGTAGTGTATGGGTCGCAAAACACAGCAAAAACAATGAATGCCAAAAGGACAAGAAATTTGGAAATGCGCTCTTGGAAATATGAATCGAGCAGAAAGACAATTTCTCGAGCCACCTATTCGATATTTTGACGGATAATTTGCACCTAAGCGTTCTGCACAGAAGACTCTTCCTTCCAAGCTCTAGTTCCTGCATTCAAGAAACCACTACGAGAGCAATTGCAGCACTAACTACCATGATCTGGCTCCGCCCCCAGCTCTCCACTTCATTTCACCCCCTAGACTTTCCACTTTCCACTGGCCCTTGTCTTCCAGATGGATTTGTGGTTAGTTTTGTGCGCCTACCTTCTTGGAGGCGTAACTTTCATACCGTTGGTGCTAGTGGGATTCATATACCTCCATCCGAAGGTCTCCAAAGAGGAAGCAGAGAGCCTTAACGATGAATCAACTGAATACTCCCAATTAAAGGCAGCAGAAATCGAAGAAAATGAGAATTCAGGGTTAGGTGCCTATTTATCGGGCTGGGTCACGGTCACTCAAGAGTATCTCGTGTCCACTTCTGACATCTCCTCATCCACACGTTCAATCAATGACGCCCACGAAAACAAATCCGCTTATCTGACCCTTTATAAATTGGTCAACAACGAGTCAGGAATTGCTAGTAATGACTCGACCAGAAATTCCGACCTTCCCACGAGAGCTACAACAAACATAGAGCCCATTGGCCTCTCCAATGGCGCCTCCCCCAATGATGAAAAGAAATTAAGGAGCTCTCAGAAAAAACATCGTTTCTACGCTGTGTTAAGACACGGCAACTTATTTCTCTACAAAGATGAGAAAAAATCTGACGTTAAGCATGTCATTGTGTTGAAGGACCAGGTTGTGGCCATTTGGCCTAGGGGTTTAACTGAGGCCCAGTTGTTCACAGATAGATCCTCGATTTGCATTATGAAACGAGATTTTTCAAGACCTCGACGGTTATCTGAAGGACCACATACAGATACAGACGGTGCAGACTCGAATATAACCACGTACGATATCTTGAGTGGTAAGAAGAATGGCGCCGATTTATCGCCCCCGAAGGGTTCTTTTTTCATTTACTGCGAGACAAACATAGCCAAGGAGGATTGGTACTTTGCGCTCATTAGAGCTACCAAAGAAAGGTCTCCCCTCAAAAAGGCAGATCCATTTGACAAACTAGACCCTTCAATTTATGCGAAGACATCCCATTTCGAGACCGCTAATATGATGGATTTGATTCAAACTTTGCATTCCTCTGAGGGCCAATTGCAGACCAGATGGCTCAATGCTTTCATTGGAAGAATCTTTCTTGCCTTGCAGAAAACTCAGTCAATGAGAGACTATGTGGAAAGTCGAATCGAAAAAAAATTGAATAAAATCAACAAGCCAGGGTTTCTCGACGAGTTTCAAATCAAGAAGATTGATGTTGGCCAATCAGCTCCTTACATCACATATCCATCTCTTAAGGAGATATCACCGGATGGCACGTTGGTACTTTCAACGAATGTTCATTACCATGGAGGGCTTTCTCTTCAACTTTCCACTAAGTTATTAGTTAATTTGGGTGCACGATTCAAATCCAGAGACGTTGACCTTCTTTTATCGATAACTTGCCAGAAACTTGAGGGGAGAGTGACAATTAAGGTGAAACCAGCGCCTTCGGAAAGGATTTGGTACGCTTTCGAGACTGAGCCAGTTCTTGACTTGAAGATCGAACCCATAGTAAGCTCGAGACAGATGTCTTACTCAATTATAACAAGCACAATTCAAAAGAAATTCAAAGAAGCCGTGAAAGAATCCCTTGTGCTTCCTAACTATGATGATATTACCTTCTACAACACTTATGACGAGATTTACAGAGGTGGAATTTGGGACAAATCAGATAGACCAAAACAGAGCCCTCAAACAGAGACTGAACCAATCCCCTCTAATGTCGACATTGACAACAATTCAGCAATTATTGACAATGACAGCGTGCGCTCTTTAGGTATAGATTACCCTCAAGTTAGCGGCAATAGTACTGGCAGCCTGAGTGTGACCCGGCAGATGATTTCCTCGACTATCAGCGACTTATCAAGGAGGCTCAAAAAGAGTAAGTCATCAAGCACCATGGGTCTTACGGAAGAGCACTGTCTTTCCAACGGATCTTTAATGGGGTCAGCACGTAGTATCGCAGAGGATGATCACTCATCCATAGAATCCGATGGGCCAAAAAGATATGGAATCAACACGTTGAAAAAGATTGGAAAATGGTATTTCAAGGATGAGAGGAACTCTGAGACTTCTGACTCAGCAAGAAAGGAGTCCAATTACAAACCCCCAGAAATGATACTGAATAGAAGACAACCCAGGGTATCAAATGCTTCCGAAACAAATCCACCTTCAGTGGGATCGCTGCCCAGAAAAGATTCACACGGAATGTTCAACAAGTTCTCGAATGATAATGCCTTTCTGCCGAGCATGCCCACATCGATTGATTTCAACCAAGATCTCGCGGCGGCAAATGCTTCGCTTCTGAACCACCTTGATAATGCTGCCAGAATTGACAAACATGGGTTGAATCCTTTGGAAACGGACGTAGAGCTGACATCTCCTTCCAACAGGAGTCACATACTGGAGAAATCACTTACAGAGTCTGAGGGGTCAGCGACATCAAATAAGGAGCTACCGGTCAACACGCCTTCAGAAGACATCAGCGATAGACGCGACTTTTTGATACCCTTGGATGAGCATGCCCTGCTAGTCAGGAATGACACCTTGGTGTCCCATGGGGTCCCTAAAAGAAGACCACCTCCAGATACGCCGGATCTCAATTCTGCAACTGACATCATCGCGCCGACGGAAGAATGAAAACTTACAATGTCTGAATATAGTAGACTTCCTAGAGTCATCTCATGATATTCTGTAACCTTCATCTCTATATATAAGGCGCCCATCCACCGTACATCTGACACAAGATCTCTGGAGAGCAGGCTCCCTGAATGAGGACGTCAACTTGTCCATGTACGCTCATAGGAAGGCCCTCTTTCTCGTCTACCAAGCCTCTAATTTTTCGACGGACTCTTCTTAAATGATCCTTAGGATTCAGCTGAGTCTTCCAGTCCAAAAGGGGATCATATAACAACGTTTCCAAAATGTTCATGAGCAGTGCCTCGTTATCTCTGAGAAGCGAAGCCGTAGCCTCGCAAGTTATTCTGAAGGATCCTTCTATTCCAGTGATGCCCATAGCATCAACCAAATTCTGCGTTAATCTGAATGGAACAATTTCTGGAATCGGTAGCGTCTTACCTTTATCGAATAAACAATCGAAGTCAATATGGAGCACCCCTCCTGTCTTTTTGAAGAACAACACGTTTTCGCAATGTCTATCTCCAAGACCAATGATATACCCCACGATCGACATGACTGCGGAAGACCTCGTGAAGGCGGTCCTGGCCAGATACCAAGATCCAGGGTCGGAAAACTGATGAATGTACCAGTGGTGTAGAACTGGTGGCGTTTCCTTACATATATTCATAAAAAGCTCTATCAAAGAGTCTCTTGAGTTTGAGTCAGAAAGTGATTTACTCTTGACGGCCTTTTGAGCTGCTTCAAGCTTCATGAATATTTTGCGATCATTGCAAACACCCCCCATTCGTTTCCGTTGCTCGTTGATAATACTTTTCATCGTTGCCACATCCTGAACAAATTCGATTACACCCATGTTCTCAGCAAGAGGCACCACTGAATAATTTGATATCGAGAGATTTCTCTTTCTAGTTTCATTACTAGCCAAAAGGAGACGGTTGATCATGGTTGTAAATTCAACTACTTTGGCATCCTTTCTTGTATCGTCCTTTTTTATCATTAATCGGTAAACTTCATAGTCTGAGCCCCGAATGGCAACCTGTCGAGGCATTTGCAACGAGTGAAATATATTGACCACATCATCAAACCCGTCGAATGTCACTGCCGCAGTCTTCGGAAATGCAGTGAACGATTTTGGGGTATGTTTACCCGTCGGTAATCTTATATCAAGATTTGAGCGAACCGGAATCACAAGAGAATTGCATGGTTCGCTTAACCTGGCTTCATCAAAATCCCGAGCTAGGGACATTTTCCGAACTGCCTTCTTTGGAACTTTGAAGTTTGCGATGTTTATGAGACTAGAAAAAAGCTTTTTGGCACCCGAAATGATAGGAACTAGCGCTGGTTTAGAATCTTGAGCATTCTTCAACGCCATGCTTACTCGATCCAGTCGAGCCTTATCATTGGAGCTGAGATGAGACAAAACAAACCAAAGACTGTGTTTTGGGTATGCTTGTATTAGGTTGGAGATAATTTGAATAAGCAATATGGACGATGCTTGGTGGCTATGACCTATTCGAGAGAGCAACTGAGTCACTGAAGTATACCACACGTAAATCGGAATGGTATTAATTGAAGTTTTCATATCCAGAACGATTTGGTTGAGCTTTTTTTCTGCCTCCTTCGTTCTTTTGTCTCTCTGAGCAAAGTCGAGCCAGATTGTGATCAACTTCGGAAGTGCTTCAAATATGAAGCTAGGGCCCAAAGCTAAAGCTTTCAAAAAGTATCGTATGGTCTGCTGCTCGTAATAGCCTGAAGTATCGTTCTGCGAGTCCATGATTTTACTATAATATTTGCCTAAATCATGGTATGGTTTATCCCACGCCAACTCTAGCTTATACGCTTTGGTATATTCGCTGATGATCGTGGCTGAAGAACTGTGATTTGACTCGTCTAACCATGCCGCATATTGAAGCTGCACTTTCGATTTTTGTTGAACACTTTTGAAATCATCATCCGTAATAATGCTGTGAAGCGACTTGATCGCTTCAGTCTGTTTTCCTTGTGCCCAGAGAAGCTCAGAATATTCAATATTGGCGTCCTTTTCATCGAGAGCCATAGCCTTCATAATGCACCTAGTGGATACATCTAAACGCTCATTCTTTCTAGACGTTTCTGAGCTGCGAAGGAGAATCTCTCCAGCCTTTGCATTGTCACCAATGATGATGTTTGCCACATAATGTACCATAAGAATCTTCCACTGCGACTCAAAACTCTGGTCTATATTAGAAAGTCTTTCTGTAAGAATCAATTCATTCTGCTTCTTGAGCATGTCATCTCTTTGGGAATCCACGATCAAAGTCAAATCGTACAATGAATGTAGCTGAGACATTAAGAAAATGTTGCGAGAATATGACGATGACATCGAGGACACTAAAGATCCGCCAATTGTACTGTACACTTCATCAATGCAATCCTTGAACTGTACCTTATTTTCATCTTTCAAGAATTCTAATCCTCTGGCAATCTGGTAACTTATCAGCGTGTCTTTGTCATGCGCTTTTTTAGAAATGGTGTCTGTAACGTACATCCATTTCTCTAACAGCTTAATATCTCCTGAGTATGCTGAAGCCAGAATTCCTGCCATAGACCATTCTATGGGTACGTCATTAAGATTCTCTAAATCCACCTTGGAACCTAATGTTGATAAGACTTCTTCGTAGTGTGCATGTTCACTGAGTGATGCTAAAAGTTTCGTGTTATTGCTGACTTTGTCCCTTTCATCCCCTATCCTGCTAAGAACTTGGAATGATTCTTGAGCAAGGGCCCAGTCCTCATTGTATTGGAAAGTTGCAAGTTTTTCACGCAAATTATTAGTTGAAAACTTTTTAAGAATACCCCCAAGAGCATCAAAATCATTTATATTGGAGTACATCCTTTGAAGCGTAGGGACAACTTGCAAGTCTCCAATTGTGTACAGCTCATTCACAGCTCCATCTCGGTAGCACTTTTCCAAATATAAAATCGTTCTTTCGTAGGAATCGCACTCGGCAGATTTTGCAGCAATTAGAGACATTGGGATCTTATCCAAGAAAGATTTAACCAATGTAGAGCTATGCTTGATCTTCTGTAAATCTTGCTTAGTCAGTTGGTTGTCGTTCAAGTGCTGTGTGGCCACCGAAAACCATTCATTGAGGTAATCCAAGACTTCGAAAATGGACTGGAAACAACTAACAAGCAGCTCAGAGCGATCTGGAGGAAGCATAGCTGAGTCGTAATTAAAGATACTAACAAATTCAGACTTGATATCTGCAAAAGATGTTTCATCGTTATTGATAATCAAACTCAATACCACGTACTTGAGGAGATAGTTGCATATAGCGGTATCTTGATCTCTCACCAACATGGAGCAGGTTTGGTATATGACGGACTTGGCACTGTCTGAATCCTTGTTAACAATGCTGGATCTTTTGAGTAAATTCAAAGTAAACGTAACCAACCATTTTTCGTGCAGCATGCTCAACCTATAAAAAGGATACGATAACGGTTCGTACCGAGATACCGGTGAGATATACTTCGAGGAAAGCAATGGGGTTAAGGTTGACTTTGCAAGGTCGCTGAATCGATTCCAAACTTCGGAAAAATAAGTCTGGGTTTCAGGACTCAAGACTGATTCATCCAATCTTAAGACTTCCAAGAATTTCTGCATGGAATAAGCCGAAAACAATTGCTTTACCGGGTTATTAGAAGCCCAGAAAGCCTTGATAACAACTTCCTCCATAAAATGACATAGAAATTCAGCATTTTCCTTGTAATCCTCAAAATCATGAAGAACGATGATTTGACGCTTCACTGACTTCAAGTTAAATTTGTTTGAATCGAGAGCTCCAAGAATTGCTATTGCTCGAGCACAATTGGTACATATTTCACTATTTTTGCCCTTGAATGTTTGTGCCGTATCCAATAACGTACGAAGAAGCTGAGAAACACTTCTTGAAAGTAGCGAATCTTTGAAGTCCTCGCTTTGACAACTTTTCTGATACTTGGTCGTGAAATTTATCAAGTCAGTTAACCCCTGTTGCACAACATACTTATTACCCGTCTGTAGCCTCCTCGTGAACTCCGAAAAATGGTTTAATTTTGATTTTTGTCTTATCAAGGACCTAAAGCTTGGATCAAGCTGGTAGTATTTATCCAAGCCTTTGACGTAAGGAACTGAGAAGTAGTAAAGTGCGTATTTGTTATACTTATCTCTTAATTCAAGAAAAAGCTTCTTTAGTATTTCAACTGCTATTACCTTTGACCTGTGCTCAAACAGATTAAATTTTTGAAAAATAATTGAAATGACAATATCAAATAACGAAATCAAATTATTCGTTTCAAGCTTTTGAACCAAGACATTAAGACACGATATTGCCTGAACCTGGAAGTCTGGGTTCTCTAAAGTGGCTTGCAAACATGTTGAGATTTGTCCTAACGCAGTGGCTGCGGCATTGATATTTCTGTCGATCAAAAATTCTATCGCTCTCAAAGAACTCACTCTTTCCAAAAAGGGCCGAGAACCCTTTATATGATGAACATTTTCAGAGAAGCGCTGCACCAACTCCAAAACATGCTCTCCAAGTAAGTGCTTAATGAAATCAAAGTTTTTGGGTTTCATCTTAGCGTCTTCTCCAGAGCGAGTGAGATTAGCCCGGCCAATATATTCTAGAGCATTGATTATAGCTTTCTCGTTTTCAAACTTGCCATCCACACCTATTCTTATTTGCAAAAGAATGAACCAGGTTATACCTCCAATATTCGATATCAAATCGGAGATTTTGAATGGCCTGAATTCGGGAGTGACGTTTCCTAGGACACTAGTGATGTAGGACTCATTAATATTGTCACTTTTACATAAGTAAGTGGCGATAATTCTAGGGAGATTCTTCGTTATCAACTGTAATTTTGTCACTCCTGAAGCATCTGCAATTTCCTGAACAAAATCATGTTTGTAATATTCCAAGAGACGGGGGGTAGTATACTCTCTCGTTCTGCTCAAGAAATATTTTTTGGAGACTCCTAATAACTCAGTGATTTTGGAAAGCATGCGAGGCTGTTTCACTATCCGTTCAGCTATGCTTGGTAAAAAGGGAGACAACAACTTGTAAGGGGTCACTGCCTTAGCAGAGGCAATATTCAAAAAGACATTGTAGACTAAGTTCACGTGTTGCTCATTGGTCTCTCCAAATAGGTCTATCAATTTGATGAACAAAGCACATAAAAGCTCTCCTTCGGAAACAATCGCCAATTCACCCAAAGCAAAAAAGGTCGACTCTGCAAGATATATTCGTTTGCTTTCATCATCAAACTTTATTGCAGATAGCTTCCCAAATATGATCTTGAAATTTGCTTCTAATGCATCACCTCTTGGGGCTATCAAAAAAAGTGGTAGGATTCTTGCAGCCAATAGCCGGACATCTCTATTTTTAGAATTTTCAATGCAATCCATAATGAATGTAAAACCTTGGTCAAGATAAAGGTTTGATTTCAGAGGCCTGAACAGTGCAAATATCTTGAAAAGGGATATCAACAAGGCTGAGCTCAACAAATAGTCGTTTTTCACCACTGCTAAGTGTCGTTGAAGAAACAATTCACAAATGATTTTTCTGTAAAAGAAGGTCATAATCTGGTTTTCCGATATATGTTTCCGGTGAGGAGAAATTTGATTATAAAGAAAGGGGCCCCCACATTTGGAACATTCTTCCACCAGGAATATGAACTCTTCCTTTAGTAGACATGGAAAGTGGCCCAAGCTGGCAATGAGTCTTAGAATAACAGCCTTATCCTTAGACACCATAGAGTTAAAATCGAAGGCTTCAATCCAGTTTGAAACGTAAGTAATCCATTTCATGTAATCAAATTGACTGAACTCCACCAACTGATTCTCTGAATGCTGTTTAAACCTTCTTTTGTCGTCCGGGTCAAAATCTAATAGATTTGATATTGCCTTTAAGTCATCCTGACTATCACTAAGCTCTATTATCTGTGAACGTGATTGCTCAAGCTCATAGTTATCGAAGGGAAGTTTGAGAAATCGCTTTTTATCCGAGGTTTGGTAGTGAATGATAGTCTGCTCTTGTTTCGTTAGAACCGCATTGTAGAAATATAATATGTGTAACACCTTCAAGATCTCCCCACATGACCCTGTCTGCAATGCGGGTTCATGCTCAAAGATGGGGAAGATCATATCTAACTGAAGAAGAGTCATAAACGAGGGGAGTGTTTCATGCTCTATACATAATTGAAACAACTTCATGAGCGAATACGAGATCGAGTGATTCAATTGATCGAGGGTTCTATTCAGAGACCAGTTTAACAGCACCAAATGATCCATGATCCAACCGATAATCAATGAAATTTGTGAGAATTTAACCGAATCATTTAAGATAAGATTGTTGGTCAAGTTGAAGATCACCAACGACTTCAAAGAATCGACAAAATGATTGTCCTTGGTATCAATCATTCCCGAATCGATAGAGTGGATGATAAACCAGATTTTCCGCACAAAAGATTCAAGTCTCAGCTCAACGCTGGTTGTGTTCAATGCAAGCTTGGTGGTTATGTCATAGTCATTAATTGTAGTAAATAGGTTCACTGTAGAAACAAGTCTACCCTTGTAGGAGGCCTCAAACGATGTCTTTGAGTTCATATGACTAATGTTGGAGAATAGGTCATCGATATATTGCTGTAGGATGCCCAAGAGAAACGTCTTTATCTTGGCTTTGTATATGAAGCTATGCAATTTGGTGGCAATTAAATTTATTATTGTCACGATGATGGATTTTAAGATAAAAACAACTTCACCAGGTCCGTCACAGAACCTGGAGATATATGCTAGGGAGTAGTGAATAATCCATTCATAGAATAGCACATCAGGAACTGCGGGAACTAGTGATGCAGAGCTCATGGAAGTGGCAAGTGACGATTCAGATGCTGTGACAGCTGAGTTGAGAAGATGCTTCTGTTTCAAAAGAACTCTCTCTAAAGCAATGGCCAACCTCCTGAGGAGATGGATGTTCTCATCCTGGTTCGGGGAGGTGTTTTTGATTTCCTCAAGACGCGTGGTAGTGAAACCTAGCAAATAGAAAAGAATCTTGCGAAAGTCGGTTGTATTGTCCAAATCGATGCTCTTTTCCAAATCGTCCAAGAAATTGGACAATTCCAGGACGCTAAGCGTGTGAAAGCTAGTCATATAGGAATCATGAAGGAGACCTTCGCGGGTTGAAGCAAGCGAGGAAAGAAAGCCAAAGTGGGGGAGTCAATAAGAAAAATACACAAGCAAGCTAGCCGTGACGCTGGTATGGTGCCCAAAATGTTTAAGCCAAAGGAACGCCTCTGGATAGCCTAAGGAGATGTTGATCTCTGGTGGGTTGGATTTGCAGTCGCGTTCTACACAGGAACATAAATAGTGTGTTTTAATATACAGGATGAAGTTATTGCAGTGGGCCCTCCGGGCCCTGATATGACGCTCAGTGAGCTCAGGAGGTATACTCGAGGTATCGATCTGACACGGGCTCGGCTTGTGAAACCTCCGCGGTTTGTAGCTAACGGATAGGAGAGTTTTAGCACGACCTTCGGCAGTCGCGGACGATTAAATTTAGCGAAATTTGGCGAAATCAGCGGCGGTAGCAGGCGCCACAAGGAATGGGCCGATCGGTACTGGGATCAGGGGTGACAATTTCAGGGTTAACAGAAGATTTAAACCCAGACTGCTTCGTTGTTTAACTGCCAACTAGCTGAAATTGCACACGCGTAGCATGGGCGCGATTGAGCTCCCGAGCGGGGTGGAGATGAGTAGTCATAATTCAGTTGAGCTCTAATGAAGTATTCTGCTCTATTCAGGTGTTTTCTGTCCTGGTGCTTCTCTCTCATCACTGGTAATTTATAGGCCTTTTGAAGAGCAAAATGTGCGGTTCCGGCGCGTGTGTCTCGTAGTGAACCCAACCGAGCGACTGGGTAATGCCCAAGCCCCTCCATTCCTCCTCAAGTAAAATTCTCAAAGTGCCCGTCTCAGGATTGAAGTAGTCCTGGGGGATGGCCTTGAGCATATTTTTGGGAAGCATTACGTGTCTGTATTCGTGGGTGTCGTCACAATACTTCGGGCTATAATGAATCATATCTTGAAATTCAAGTACTTTGGCCCGCTCACTATCGGTTAAGTATCTTGGCTTGGACATGGTACAACAATTATGCACTTTTTAGCTGGAAAATCAGTATATAGTAGTATGTGTTCTAGCTCTATGTCTCTAGACTTTTCTGAGTCACAATTGCAAGGGTGAACGGTAGTTTCGCCGAGCTAGTGGTCCGAGGGCAGTTCATTTGGTTTGATTTTTTCCCAGGCGGGCTGCGTTGGTCGTGCGAGAAGAAGAACACATGCAGGAACCCCGAAGGCCAGAGGAAAGACGAGTGATACTGGGCCTCCGTTTGTTCTTGTCCAGCCAACAGGAAATATGGCCAAACTCAGCAATGGACAGAATTTACTATGGGGCCTTCCGCAATGCGCCTTCTGGCAAGTCTGGTATTGAGCTTTTGCCCTGGAACACCGCTACTCATGGCGACCAAATAGCGCTCTTAGACCCGAACCAAGAGACACACCGGGCGTTTTTTTGCAGTTTGGAATCCCAAATTCTCTCAATTACATTCCAAGCACCGCAAGTTGCCCATTTTTCGGTTATTGTGCCCCAAAATCCGGCGCTACTGCTATGGGTTTCGGGACTCTCGCGTATATTAAAGTCCTGTAGCATACACCTCTCGTTGACTATCACCGAGTCTCTTTATCAGTTCTGGATCCAGCTACAGGCCGAATTGAACTACCCCGAACGACTCTCTGTGTTCCTTTACGTAGATAGGGCCAGCACAGCGGACTATCTGAGGTGGGGCGTAGAACACGTGAGCTCTGTGGTGCTATCGGTTGACGACTTCGAAGAGGGGCAGCTTCTTCCCGGGGTCCGGGCGGCGCTAAGGGCTATTTTCACCACCCGAAGGCCGCTCGTTCTTTTCGCTAGTACTGGCGACGAGGGATTGGCACCATTACCCGGCACCACAGAATGGAGGCAGTATACGGAGCACCTCAGGCATTTGTTTAGGTCTTTTCAATTGCCATCAGTGACCGAGGTGGTGCTTCGTCACCCGTTGCAGCCTCTAAGGGACAATCTTTCCTTGGACATTTACGAAGTTTTCGAGCGAGATTCCAACAAGTACCAGAGGTACGAACAGGCCATAGCTGCCGCTGTGGGGGATCTACGACCGCAAGACCTCAAGATTCTCGTCATAGGGCCCGGGAGGGGTCCCCTAATAGACTCAGTGTTCAAATACCTTTCTGGATCAGACACAATCACCGCTATAGAGAAAAACCCTCAATGCTTACCCCTCTTGGAGGAGCGCAAGAGAATATTCTGGGACGAGAGAGTGCAGATCATCGCCAGCGATATTCGCCCGTACGCCCAGAAATCGCTAAACCGCTTTGACCTTGTGGTTTCAGAGCTATTGGGTTCCTTTGCGTGCAATGAGCTCTCCCCTGACATCTTGGCGACGTTGGGCCCTTGCCTTCATGACAGCACCATCATGATCCCTGCGTCATACACCAACTATGTACAGCCAATATACAGCCCCACGTTGCGCCAAATGATCAACAGAGCGGAGCAGTCTGAGGTGCCATATGTGATTAATTTGGAGGGTTCTTTTGAAGCTCTAGCACCGCCCACTGAGGTCTGGCACTACGTGCATCCAGGCGCAAACTTCTTGGTACGGGAGAAAAAGTTGCGATTTCAGATTCGGCCTGGCGCCATCGTCCATGGATTCCTTGCTTCCTTCAGTTGCACTCTTTATGGGGACATTAATATCGGCATCCTTCCGGAGCAACACGCCGAATACTGCTGCTCATGGAGCCCCATGGTGTTTCCACTTGACAGCAACGCAAGGGGTCCACAGTGTGACTTAACGCTTAGGCGGTGCTCTAGTCCTCAGGGCGTCTGGTATGAATGGTACTGCAATGGGCAGGAGCACAACACAAACGGAAGGGTTTACCTCGTGGAAAAATAACAGGCCGTTGGTACTAATACGGTACCAAATTTCTCTCTTTTTTCTGTAGCTCTGAGGATTTGCTATCAGTAGTAAGCTCTTTGTCCTTGTGATGACTTCGTGAGTGGGCATGGGAATGGCTGTGTGAGCGACCCAGGCGATTCAGTTCCAGCCGATGGGTCAAACTCAGCCTGTGGCTCAGTCTATGGCTCAGACTCAGACTCAGCTTCGGACCATAGCCCAGACTCAGTCTCAGGCTGTGTCGCTGAGGCTTCTCCACTCTGTGCAGCTGCTCACGACGGATCTTCAGCAAGGGATCGTCATTCAGCGAAACTTTCACTTCTTTCACGGTAGATTTTCCCGTTATAACATTGTCAAGCCTGCTGGTCTGCACACTGATCAACTTCCTACCCGAAAGAAGGTCCTCCACCTTCTTTTTACCCTCGGTGAATTCGCCACTCATCTCGTTGAGGCCGCTTGAATTCTGCCGTGGTCCTCCTTCGTACATCCAGCTGAGTTTATTGAGCTCCAATTTGCTTTGAGCTGGAATGTTCGCTAGGTCATCTCCGTACTGCAGCCGTATGAGCTCCTCCTTCTCTCGTTCCTCAGTAAGCTCCTTCTGTCTCTGCTTGATGGACTGGTGCTCTTTCAAGGCATCTTGTTCTCGCTGCCAGAGCTTCTGTTGGTTCTTGAGAAGCCCTGGGTGCCAAGACTTTTTGAGGTTAAGATCTCCAGGCATGTGGTGCTCTGTGAAGTGAAAGTAAAGATGTGATGAGATAAGAGGATAGAAGTGACAGGTAAGAGGTAGGGGTTTGCGCGCAAAGATGCCCCTAAAAGAGCGGCGAGGAGTGAGTCCGCCCGCGTGCACAGATCTCTCGGTAGTCCAAACTACCGATAAGGAAGGGGAACTTAGAAGACAATACCTCAGTAACCAAGCCAAGTCCCTTCAAACTCCCACAAGGTGAGACCTCAGAACATTAGTTACTTCCTGTTCCCTAGAACCTCACAGCTCTCACATTTATCTTCTACATTGTATCAAATAGCATCTTATTAAGAGCAGGTGCTACCTATGTCTCCTTAACTCGGAGAAACATGGAAGCAGATAAATAACAAAAAACACTTAGAAACCGTGAATCTTGATATTCTTCTTGGGGAGCTGCAAAGAGGTGGTCAAGAACTCACTGACCTTGACTCTCTGGTCTCCCTGGAGCTGGATGACCTCTCCAAGCTCATCGTCCTTGACGATGTTACCGTTGCAGGCAAAATCCTTCTTCAAAACCTTGACGATTTTCTTCAAATCATACTCGGCAGGTAATCCTTGAACAGTGGTTAAGGTCTTACGGCCATTACGCTGCTGGATACGAATATGGATGTAGTTTGTTGGCTGAGCTTCTGAATCTCCGGTGTCAGCGAAAGGATCTGAGGTTAGTATAATGACATCAGATGGATAATGGCTCAGTAGCTAAGTTTACTGCAGTTGATAGCATGGAAGCCCGAGTTACAGAGTCAGAGCGGGTGGCACCGCAAAGTTGACCTTGAATGAACGAACGTGAAAGACGATAGTTCACGGCCGGCCGTACAGTGACACCAACCAGTGTCACTTCAAGCTCGCCACACATTCTGCAACAAGAGCTAGCCAAATATTCAACCTGAGCCGGCTACGGCCCATCATTATCGGAACACCGTGATTTGCCTTCATGAGCAGCGGCCCCTGAGACGTCAAAAAAACAAAGCAAGACTAGGAACTCTCTCACATACCAAAGGCGGTTAAGTTCTGGATAGTAGACATATATAGGAAAACTCGGTGGTTTTAGTAAGTATCTTATGGTACGGAGGTGTATTGACGGAGTGAGATTGATGGTCCTCTTTTTTCCTCTTCGGGGTTACCCGGATCAATTATTCTGATCGGTGCGGGTGATTGCAAGGCAGCAGAAGTCAGGTGGTGCTGGTCATGTGCGGACCATGGTGACGGCCATGTGACCCGCATCACGTGCTCCCCCAACAAGTGGCGATAAGATGCTCGTGCCGGGCCTATCATAGGGGCGAGAAACGAGCTGATGAGCGCGGGGCCGGTGGCGTGGGTGGGGAGCTAACGAAACAGGCGCTGCAACGGACACCAGACGGCAATCGGGGGCAAGCACGGGGCGTAGCACAGGGAGTACCATAGGCTCGTCTTCAATTGTCTGATGGTCCGCCTCCTACGATAAGCCCAACGTTCAGCCAACGCTTAGATAATCGAGCTCTGCGGTGTCCAATTGCATGTGCAACTGACCATAGGACCGTTTGTCGCGCTCCAAAATATCCCCAAAATCACGCCCAAACTCCACGAAGCGGCCCCCAGATCTTGCACATAGTTCCTGTTGCTCGTGCTGGAGGTTGCGGATCAGCGCTGAACTTCTCTGTCAAATTCTCGTCTCTTGATTCTTGACTTCCTATCAACGTGCCTGTCACTCCAGCGGCGCCACTAGATCCTTGGTGAAGTGTTTCCCACGAGGTGTTTGAAGCGGGTGCTCTACTTTGAAGCAGCTGACTAAAAATTTGTTCTGCCAGACACCATTTTGAAATATTTCGTTTTTTTGTTTCTTCGACCTGTTAGTACTGGACATTAAATTGCCACTCTACCATTAACAGTCCCTAATTATTTCCCAGCATCGTGTTCCTTACACGATTGACATTTTAGATTCCGCTCTAATATAGAGCATCTTTGGATCATTACAATCCACAGTAAACTGCATTCATAGTGTTGCTACCTCGATATGTCTGCCCATAATAAAAAAGGAAAGTCATCAGCAGCAGCAGAGAAGACGAAACCGGTGGAGAAGTTGTCTAAAAAGGCGGAGAAGGCCTCCAACGAAAAGGAGAAGAAAAAACAGGCTTTCATCACCAGAACGATATGGACTCTCGTGATGATAGCTGCCTTTTTCGGGGGCATTGCGGGAGGCCACCTCTCATTAATTCTCTTGGTGACTCTTTTCCAAACCCTCACGTTCAAGGAAATCATTGCCTTAACCTCAGAGCCTGCCAGAGATAAAAACATCCCGTACAATAGGTCCTTAAATTGGTACTTTTTGGTAGCTAGTATCTACTATTTGGACGGAGAAAGCTTCTTTCAAATCTTTCAAGAGACCATCTACTCCAACAAGTATTTGGCGGTATTAGCGTATCATCACAAAATCATCTCCTACAGCTTGTTCATTGCAGGATTTGTGTTTTTTGTTTGGACCTTAAAAAAGGGCTTCTACAAGTTCCAGTTTGCCCAATTGTGTATCACTCACATGACTCTCATCATCGTTGTGTTCCAGTGCCACTTGATTATGGAAAATATCCTAAACGGGATCTTCTGGCTCTTGCTTCCTACCTCTCTTGTGATAACTAATGATATCTTCGCTTATCTTTGCGGTATTACTTTTGGAAGAACTCAACTAATTGAAATCAGTCCTAAGAAGACCG
Organism: Chernovozyma palmyrensis; assembly: GCA_030558275.1. Taxonomy (NCBI): domain Eukaryota; kingdom Fungi; phylum Ascomycota; class Pichiomycetes; order Serinales; family Debaryomycetaceae; genus Chernovozyma; species Chernovozyma palmyrensis. The sequence continues at coordinate 339,147 of JAJMSF010000002.1, forward strand.
TGGAAGGGTTCATTGGAGCCTGGATTTTCACGTCTATTTTTGCGCTGATCGTTTGCTTCATCGCTTCTCAATGGGATTTCTTAATTTGCCCCGCTGAAAACTTATCCACCACCGTGTTTAATTTCCCCCATTGCGACCCGAATCCCGTTTTTATCCCTCAGTATTACCAAATTCCTAAGGACTTAGTCGAATTCTTGCACGTCGAGTTCATTGTGATGAAGCCAATCTACCTCCATGCTTCTGTCTATGCCACTTTCGCATCTTTAATCGCTCCTTTCGGTGGGTTTTTTGCCTCTGGCTTGAAGAGATCCTTCGGAATCAAGGACTTTGGTGACACTATCCCTGGCCATGGAGGAGTGACCGATAGAATGGACTGCCAGTTCTTGATGGGATCGTTCAGTTATTTGTACTACCAAACCTTCCTTTCCACCCAGAGTGTTAATGTGGGGACAGTTTTGCAGATGGCAGTGATCAACTTGTCGGTGCCACAATTGATCCAGCTCATCAAGTCGTTATTGAAGTACTTGAATAACGCGAGCGCCATCACGGATGAAGATTACTTCAGGCTTTTAGACATTTTGGGTAACTGAATAGTATGTAAATATTAGGGTTGTGTGTAGAGCAAGACTTTTGAGGGACTAGGGCTAGACGGACAGCCAGGCGGATCCGCAACGCTGGCTACCGGCTAGCGAGGAGGATCGCCAAATAGCGACGATTGCTATTGAGCGGTGGATTTAGCGCGAAACAACAGGGCTGGTTGATCAGAAGTTCTGGCTGATCCAGAACCTGGAAGATCCAGAAGTCGGAGCACTGGGAAGTCTGGAAATGACAATCCCCTTGAGTCAAAAAAAAAAACCCAACAGACTACAATATTGCACCATATCACCATGCCCTCGCCCGCCTCGTCCGCCCTCTCATGCCCTTCGTGGCCACCTCTCAATGTCGCAGTCTGATCTCACTCCCCACCCTAGCAGCCCAAGCATCAAAGCCTCAAATCAAGCCCTCCATAGCTGGTCCAAAAAGGGCTTGCGATGCCCTAAAAAGCGTCCAGTCTTCCCAAACGGTGACGATGCCATCTGCTTCCAGAAGTAGCCAGCACCTAACCGCTGGCTAAGGCTTGAATAGGGCTGGGTTGTGTGCAGGCACACCAAAATACGTCAAACCCGCAGCGAGATCGAGCTCGTCTGAGCCGCAGTGCTGGCTGCTCATTATGACGATGCTGCTGAAGTTTGCAGCTGCTTCAAAATACCGGGAACTGGCCAAGATAATGGGTCCATTGACAAGAAAAGGCTTGCTAATGAGTCCCAAACTAGAAAATAAATCAAAAAGTATATAAAGAGTGCAAATGCCGGATTTCGTGTTTTCTTTCTGCTACGGACCCTTTCCTACTGCTTTACATTCGCTAGACCTCACCCCATACATTCTTTTAAACCTTAGTACCTCGGTGTCCCTAAAATGCTTTTAAATATTATCTTGGCGCTCTTTTTGGCCCAATTAGCAATCGCCATACCGGTTCCGCGAGTCATCACTCGCATGCACACGGCTCAAGCTGTCACCGTCACCAACACATACACCACCGGCACGACGACGGTGTTGCTCCCCCCAGTGGAGGTTCTCATTTCTGATGATTGCACGTACACAATCACCTTGACTCAGCTGGCCGCCGCTGCTCCCACAACCTTCACCACTGTGGTGGTCAAGCAGGTCGCAACAGTGACGCCCGCCACCAACATCGCTGCTCCTTCCACCACTGCCATCGATGCCACCACAGCCGCAGAAACTACCGCTCAAGCTCCGACCACAACCCCTCAGGCTGCCACCACACAGCCTACTACTCAGGCCACCACTCAGCCTACCACTGAGGCCACTACCCAAGCCCCTACCACCTCCCCCACCACTGAGGCCACTACCGAGTCTCCTACTACTGCCGCCCCTACCACTGCCGCACCCACCACTGAGGCCACGACTAAAGCCACGACTGCCACCACCCAGACTGCCACTGGAACCGGCTCATCTGGCTCGCTGTCTTCCGGCTCTCTTACTCCCCCAGACACCATCGTGTACTCGCCATACACCGACGACGGCGGCTGCAAAGATCAGGGAACCATCGAGTCCGACCTTCAGTTGATCAGCAGCAAGGGGATCAAAAAAGTGAGAATTTACGGCACCGACTGTGGTAACTGGGACTATATCTTGCCCACGTGCAGCAAGCTCGGTATTAAGGTGAACCAGGGATTCTGGATCACCGCCGACGGTGTCGATTCCATTGACTCGTCTGTCACTGACTTCATCTCGTACGGATCCTCCAATGGCTACGACGTCATCGACTTCATTACCGTCGGAAACGAGGCAGTTAGCTCCGGGTTTATCAGCGCCCTGGAGTTGGTCGCAAAAATCAAGTCGGTCAGAAGCCAAGTGCAAGCAGCTGGATATTCGGGCAAAATTACAACATCTGAAACCACAAATATCTACCTCGATAGCTCAGAAATTTGCACATCCTCTGGCATCGACTTTGTGGGAGCCAACATCCACTCCTACTTCGATTCGAGTATTCCTGCTGACCAAACTGGTGACTTCATCACTAGCCAGATGGAGCAGGTCAAGAATGCGTGCTCCGGTATGACAGTCTACTTGTCAGAATCAGGCTACCCTTCTGCTGGAGATTCCAATGGGCTCCAAGTGCCTTCCGCCGCCAACCAGATCGCTGCTGTGCAGCAAATTATCCAGGTAACTGGAGGTTCTTGTACTATTTTGAGCACCTATAACGACTTATGGAAGTCCCCAGGCCCTTACAACATCGAACAGCACTTCGGAGCGATCCAGCTCTTCGACTAAACTAATAGACACAATATTTGGCACCCGTAGAGCTCAGAAATCTATCTTCCCCTTGGGAAAGTATTCGTCAATTAACTCCAAGTAATACTCTTTCAAGTCGTCTACCTCGTAACGTTTATCAATCTTCGAGTAGAGATCGTACGTATTGAAGGACTTAACAGCCCGGAGCATTTCTTTATCGTGCTCATCCATGAGGTACGTGTAGGCGTTTTCGTGGTGCCAGGGGTAAAATGAGTGATATCGTATCATAGCCAATGCCTCCTTTGGGAGCGTAGAATTGGCCTTGGCAACATGGTACATGTACTCGTCATGCCCCCAGCTGAGCATCACATTGTCTAGGCCGCAGTTCTTGGAGTATATGCCGTATTTAGTGTTGTATAAGGGGTTCAAGAAATCTGGGTTGCTCTTGAAGAATTCGGGGAAGATGATCCGGTTCAGAAACTTGCATCCAACTGGGAACGTGTCTCCCACCACATCCCATTGGCCCTTGGAGTCAAAGAAATAGAGCAATTTGCCTAAATCGTGAATGAGACCCACTAGTTGGAACCATCGGGGTTTTTTGTCTCTCCTTATGGCCTCAGCCGTCTGCAAGGCGTGGTCAATCTGAGAGAGCTCAGTGTCCGGGTCACTCTCATCCAAGAGCTTGTTGAGCTTGACCAAGCCCTCCCACACTCCCATCTTGGCCCTGGTTTTCGTTTTGAAGTTGATTCGGGCCTGGATATTGTATGCCACCGTTTGTAGTTCGTGCTGCTCCTTGTAAAATTGCTTGACCCGGTCGCAGGCGAGCTCATACTGTCGAAAGACCTTGGTATCGATGGTTTTGTAATATTTTGACTCCTCGGACCACTCTACCGGCTCTTGGTCATCTCTTTCGTCGCATTGTTCGGCGTTTCCGGCCACAAGAGCCTGTGAATCATTGGGGTCTCCTTGCGTCATCTCTCTCTTCATCTCGGCCTTAAGTCTGTTGAGCGCCAACACATCGTCATCGATCCGGTCCAAAATCTTCCCGGACCTCTCCTTGAGCTCTCGCGAAGAGCTTCCCTCCTTCAGGACTTTGGCCACTTTACTGTCTGTTGGCATGCTGTGGTGGTTCTTCAAGTGCGAAGCTAAGGAAGCTTTGGGGAAGACCCAGGGAAGCCTACCACAGATATCGCCAATTTCGCGATAACACGAAGAGGCTGACACCAGACAACACACCATATCCTGCTAGCTACCATTATACAATGCCGTCTACACCAGAACACGCTCGCACTATCTATTATTTATCACAATCCTAGAGTCACATTTTGAAAACCGAGAACTCTTGTTTGCGATTCGGCGCCTAACTATCCCTCATTATATCTCCTCTTCACTGACGGTATCGGTTTTTTTGAGAGCCTCTAGATGTTCCAGTGGCTCTTCTGTGCTTCCGTAGGTAGCCATGTCGATATCGTCCTTTGTGTTGATCTTTCTATCTAATGCGATGAAGGGTTCGCCCCTCATTTTGGCGTAGAAATACAACACGGCAAGCCTTAAGGCAACAGAGGCAAAAGTGATGACAATACTGCCAACTGGCGCGATCACAAAGGCCCCAAAGGCGCCCCAATCCTCGGGGTCGTAGAGTCCATTCCAGATCAATAACAATTTAGCACCTTCCCGGGCGCTATGGTAGTAGACGGTGCCAAAAATGAAAACACCAATAAGCGCTCCAAAGCCGCCCACAAGGACATCTATTTCGGTCAAATACCAGAAATAGCGGTCACTGAGACCAAGGAAGATCACAGGAATCACGGCGGCCGACACAAGATCAGCAATCAAGTAGATTTGCAAAATATTGTCCGCCACTTTAAGGGCAAGGACCACTATAGGAACCATAATGACAAAAACCATGATCCGCACATAGATCATCTTCAATTTGTTTCTGAACACATCATTGGAAATAGTCGAAACCATTGCCGACTGCAACGAGTCGAAGGTACACGTTGAAAGGAAAATGACAAACACCAACACGAAACCAAGCAACCAGTTGGGCATCTTCTGCAACAACACATAGAATGCGAGGTATCCGTCTGGGTCATCAACGGTCATATCGCCAGACCAAACTGTCAACATACCTGGGACACCTACCAAAGTGCAGATGGCAAAGGTGACGAAGGCCGCGATAGAGCAACCGATCCACAAGTCTTTATCCGTACGAGAAGCAAATGTTCTTAGCCAGAAGCCAGCCATGAAACAATCGTTGGTAATAATGGCAACCGGCAAGATATAAAGCAATTGCCAGCCCAATTTATTGGCCTTAAGTAATCCAGAAGGACCCACTTTAGAAGGATCGATGTGGATGTACGAGCCCATTCCTGCTGCACAGATTATAATTAACAACATGACACTGACCCCCTGGAAATTATCGGTTACGAAACTGACCTGAAAACCTCCTATGGAGGTATAAATTGATGTCACAACACACTCGACAATGACAGCCCCCGTTCCACTTAAGCCGGTGAGGGTTTCAATGGCAGATCCCACCGCTGAAAGTTCGGCAAGCATAAAGAGGAACATTGTCAAACAGGTGAAAAAGGACAAGTATAACGCAGTGATTACACCAAACCTTTCCCGCACCCATTCGGTCAAAATGAACCCTTCTGGACATTTCTTCCGGATCATAGGTCCGAAGTAAGCGAACCCCAATATGGGTACGGCTCCACTTATGGTGTAGACGAGAAGACCATGGAGGCCCGATATGTTGGCGATTTGGGTGTATGTGGTCAAGATTCCACATCCCATAGCTGGAGTTAGTGAGAGAAATAGAAAGGTGGGAGAAGGGACTGCCCATAGCAAGAGCATATCAAGTATTAATGGCATAGCAAGGGTGTGTCAAGGGTATATTAAGGACATATTAAGGACGACAAGGGCCATATTCTATAGACGGAACCATGATATAGACACGCAGGTTGCTGCGTCATTATCATATTGGTAGTTTCTCTCGACATGCAGTGGTTTATCTTCTGATTAAATCCTCAGCAGGATCCTCAGCACTAGGATTCAGACCGCCTTGATGAGTTCTGGCCTAGAGCTTCATATAAGGCTCAGATGCTTATAGCCGAATAGGTATATCTACTTCTTGCCAATGTCCCTAAATAGCACCATCTTGGTGCTATGGCAAGCACGGACATAAACTTTAGGAGCCCTATCCCTTCTCAGATCACCACAGAAACTTCCTCACGCAAGCATAAACTTGATCGAGTCCGTACGGTATAATCTCAGCCAAAATGTTTCTAAGAAGAAACACCCGACACCCGTTTCTCTGTGGTGATATCAGTACGTACCTGAAGCTATGAAGTTCAACGACAAGGGGATGCCTCTTTGTGTTCCATTGGAGGAAAGGAAAGAGTCCTTTTTGTTAAACTTGATAGCAATAAATAGCCCTGTAGCCAAGAGGAAGGCATACGAGAGGTATATGATGGCATTATTGCCCTGAGACGATATGTGCCCCATGTTGGCTGGAAATCAAATTTGAAGAAAGTGAAAATTCAAGATGAGGGTTTGCCTTTTTATAAAGATTTTCGCAATGCGCTTAGGAGGGTGCAATCGGAGGGAAATAAGAGGCAGAGCAAGCAACCTAGCAAGAAAGACGTAAACTATCACGGGACTGAGATACTAATAGTGTACAGAACAGTAGAAGAACGGCTAACGAAAGAGGTAATTTGAGGGGACGTACCTGTCAAAAAGTGGCCGCAGAGAACGTAAGCCAATAGAAGGGCAGCAGGCCAATGAACGACCATGAAAACCAGGAACAGCCCGAAACCAAAAACTAATCCGCACCTGGAAGAGCCGCAAAGTATTACGGCCAGAGAAGTTCTGGAGTACTTAGGGTTCCAGGATTGATGCTAATCCTAACCACCAACTAGCTCCAGCCACGCAATTGGCCATTCCTGTGTCGGTCGTATTTGGCGATTAGCGGGCCGTATCTGGCCATTCGCGGGCATCTCCGCTCCAGGCTCTGGAGATCTCCGATACCAAAGGGGCAGGTGAGCGGACAGACCAATTCTGGGGCCCCAACCAGCGAAATTTATTTCAACTGCCTCTGTATCTAGGGGAGATCTCGGCATTCGAGCCCAGATCCCCAATTATGCAGCACCGTAAGTGCCGTAGCCATAGCATGGCAACGGGCTCTACGGGCCACCCCTCTCCCAGTTACCAACCTCTGCCGCCCATTTACTGACGACTGCCTCCTCCGCACTATTATTCTGCACAAAATTCGAGTTTTTCATGTCCAGATCCGTTTTCAGGCTTGCCCGCTTCCGATACTGCTCAGCCAATATAATTTGTAGATCCCCGTTATCAAAAAACGAGTCGTGCCTCTCCAATCCATTATCTACCTCTTTGTGTTATCGGGGCCAGCTATCTATAGGCGCTCGCAAAGCCGTCGCCCTCTTATATTCTTTTTACTGACTTCTACTCTCGCTCCAGAGCCTCTAAAAGTTCTGGAAACCGATCATGTACGCCACTGAAGTTCCCCAGAGCCGTAGATTGGTCCAGGCATTCTGCGCCATTGTGTGGTGCTTGTTTTCGGGAGGTCCCATCTTTGGTTTCGCTGCTTTCAAGCCTATCCTCGTCAACGAACATGTGTACGAAAAAGTGTGTTCAATTTCCATAAATTCGACCTCCAGTGTTTACAACTATGTATTGGACCCCAATATGTTTGGGTCCCTCACCGCTACCATGATTGGCGCTAGCGATGGAATCGCCAGCGAGCCAAAATGCACCACCCAGGATCTCAAGCTCAACATGATGTTCACTGTGGGCGCAGTGCTTACCAATGTTTCAGCGTTGGCAATTGGCAGATTATTGGACCTCTATGGACCCAGATTTTGCGGTTTGATCGGCGCTGTGTTCCTCTACATTGCCTGTTTTGTTTTCATCTACGCTAAGGAGATCGAAAACTCCAGTGTTCTCGGTTTCTTGGACCCCTATTTGATTGCATATGGCTCCATGGCTTTGGGAGGCCCCTTTGCTTACATTTCGTCATTTCAGCTCTCCAATTCCTTTCCCCACAGCTCAGGTACAATCCTCGCCTTGTTAACCGGAGCCTTCGATGCATCTTCGGCAGTGTTCTTGGTGTATAAGATCTTGTACACGCGGTCCCAGGCCTCTTTCACCGTGGACAAATTCTTCAAATTATACCTTCTCGTACCAATTTTCATCACAGTGGTGCAGGTTCTCTTGATGCCGTCTGATTCTTATAAGACTCCGTTGGATACCACACTCTGCGTGAATGACCAACCAACGGACATGGAGAACGCTGTTTCAACGGGAAGTATTTTGTCGGAGAACGCTCCATTACTTCCTCAACACGAGAGACGGAGAGATTCCATTGGTGATGCTTTGAAGCAGCCATACGCCGAAGAGGGAGAGGAGGCTCTCATTAAGCACTCAGGAGGGATTTTTGGTATTCTTCATGGCTACTCGGCCGAATTTCAACTCAGAACACCTTGGTTCTACTTGATGTGCGCCTTTGCCACCATTCAAATGCTCAGATTGAACTACTTTGTGGCTACCATAAACTCACAGTACGGTTACTTGTTCCACTCGATTGAAAAGGCCGAATCTTTGACCCATTTCTTCAATGTGGCTCTCCCGTTGGGAGGAATCATCTCTATTCCATTTGTGGGATTATTCCTCGATACCTGCTCCACCACGGTTGTCTTGTCGGCGTTGTTGCTCGTTTCACTCATTATTGGAGTGATAGGGCTCCTGGGAAACTTTGTGGTAGGGATCATAAATGTCTGCATTTTTGTTGCTTACAGGCCCTTCTTCTACACCTCAATATCGGATTTCTGTGCTAAAGTGTTTGGCTTTGACACATTCGGCACCGTGTACGGGGCAATAATCTGCACCTCTGGTGTTTTCAACTTTGCCCAGTCAATATTGGACAGACTTACCCACACCACTTTCAACATGAACCCAATTCCGATCAATGTGGTGTTAGTGATTGTGACTTTCTTCATTGGCAGTGGCACATTGTACTACGTACACCACCAGGCGAAGCTTTATAACGAAAAGAAGAGGAGACAGGTTTCATCGATGTGAGTGGAAAAGAGACGAATAAGAGACGACAGCGGTAGATTTAGGACCCCTTATGTTTCCAGCAGTGAAACAATTGGGTAGCTCGATGGTCCGCTGCTCCATATGAAAAGAAGCACATTATAGTAATAGACAAGAAAATGAGTGATGTAGCAATTTCAAATGTTGCAAAGCCGACTCGTCGGAATTTGGTTTCTTGTAATTTTTGGTCTCTCTTGTAGATGGAGACTGGAACAGGGACAGGGACAGGATAGGCACAGAGACAGGATAGGCATAGAGACAGCGGTAGACAAACAATATTTCGCAGCTTAGGGCGCCCATTGGATGGGCCCTGACCACGGCCAAAAAAAGCCTCAGGTTCAGAGTGAATTCACTCGCAGCCTCGGCCGTTGATCTTTGGGCGGTTCATTTTCGCCCTTCTGTGGGCTCTGCTCCTGTGCTCGCCACTAAGTGCTTACTCTCAGCCCTCCTATCCGAGCACTGCCCAGTATCCGCTCGCCCCTCCAGATTCCGCTATCCGTTAGCCCCTCCTCTCCGGGAGCTCCCCGCCACCTCATTGCAGCCGACGTGCCCGATATTTTCCAACCAGAAAACGTCCGCCCAATTACCCGCACCCTTTACGAGAGGCGCTTTATCTGTGAGCTGTTCCCTGACGCTTCATAAGGCGCCACCTCGCATCGGCAAGTCTTCGCCGCCAAGACTTCATCTTCATTGGACCAGGTGTCACGTGGAGCATCTCTTGAGCAATCGGGATTCTTTTATCTTTCTTATTGTCTTGAGAGCATCTTCGGCAAGGTCACCACTTGTTGATCCAGCCTCTTGTAGCGGGTATCAATAAACGAGCCTCATCCGCCTCCATCCACACCGTTCCCCAGCGCCAGAACAACAAGAGCTGTCATTCAAGAAGGATTTCAGATAAAGAAATAGGGATACACAGTTACACCATTGAATTTAGCCCAACCAGGGAGTAAGTATTCGAACCAACCAGCTGACAGCTCACAGCTCAATACCATTTCCCACCTGGCCAGCGAAACAACAGCAAACTCACCATGTCTATCTACAAAGAGAATCAGCATATGCACACCACTGGGGACCTCAATCTCCCCAAGCTTCAGCTTGGCCGAACGGCGGATATACTGGTGCCAGCACCTACCCGATTGGCACCTCTATCAGAGGGCGCAAGTAGGCCCGACTTACTTGAGGAGCTCACTGAGGTCTCAGATACATACCGCCACATTAAACTACACCCCCGGAAAGAGCTCCATTCCAACTACGACCAGCGGGTCTCATTCGACACCATAGACGTGCAGTATGATGACGATGAGCCGAGTTCCACTTTTGGCGGATGGAACTCAAGCTACGACCTCAGCGGTTCAGGCCGAGGTCGAGGTAGAGGCAGATCTCCCTCGCCAAGCCATGCATCCCCCATAGCTTCCCCCAACATGTTGCTTTCGACTCTAGAAAACTACGACTTGGCTCGTATGCTTTCGCCGGGCCGTCCCGAGTACCCCACCAAGCCCATCATCACCCACAAGGGATGTACTTTCACCAAGTTTCACAAGAATTTTGACGATTTGTACCAAGGAAGACTCAATAACAAGGCGCACGGTCACTTGAAGCCCGTATTGAGCCACAGGATCATTTTGGTTTACATTAGTGGTCGCAAACACACATGGGTGGCACTCGATTGGATACTCAACAAGTTCATTGAGCATGGCGATACGGTGGTAGTCGTGTCGTCGATTACTGAGGACTTCGACACCAAGAAACGCTCGTTTCTGTATGAGCCTCAGCCTGGCGTGCCCATGACTCCGAAGCAGAGGCTCAGACAAAGGCACCGGCCTGAGAACATGAAGAATATCGCTAGAAATATCATGGACTATATGATTGGGGTTCTCAAGACCGATGTCATTGCAAAGCTATCGGTAGAATTGTGTGTGGGCGAGACCCGTGAGATTCTCCAAGAAATGTATAAGCTCTATGAGCCCAATTTGGTATCCACCGGCTCCAAGACAAACTCTCGGATCGGGGCGCCGTTGAAGTCGTGGACATCGTCAAAGCTCACGGACCGGCTTGTCAGAAGTTTTCCCTTGCCGGTGATTGTTGTTCCAGCCACAAACATGCTGGAGTTTGAACGGAGTTTGGAGAAAGGAAATGTCAAACAAGAGCCAGAGTTAAGCCCAGAGCCAGAGACGGAGACAGAGTCAGAACAGCCCCAATCCGACGACGAGCACTCGGAGCTTGGGTCGCTTAACTCGAGCATGAGCAGTCTCAATTCGGACGAGTCTTACTCGTCGTACGACGAGATCGCTAAGCTTTACTCTGACTACAAGCACGATTTGAATACTACTTTGGGCAAATTGAAGCGGAAAAAAATGGACGAAAACTACTTTCCACGCTTCCTTACCACTATTTCCGATAAGTCCATTGAGTTTTGCAACAATGTGGGGAGCGTGAATCCCGACTTCAAGGGCCGGGGTGCCAAACTTGCTCGTGCTATCACGGGCTCTACTTCATTTGGCACGGTGCCATACAAGACCAAGTCGCTTCTCGACCCGGTGGAAAAGCGCCCAAAGCCCGTGACCAAGGGTCTTTCGTACAAGGAGATGAAAAGGTTGGCAACCCAGAACCTGGACGATCAACGGCGTCCCAGCATTGTGATCCAAGAGCCCAGCCCGGAACCAAGAAAGAGTATTATAAAATTTGGCAACTTGGAGTCTCCTCCTAGACGAGACTCTCCCAACAACATTCCCGCGGCCAACTTAATCCAGAAATGTTTGTCTTACGACCCGGTGTTGTCCCAAAAGAGGCCTACGTTGGAGCCCTTGAAGTCGCATCCTGACCTCACGCTGGTACTTGGGCCAAGCGATGATTCTTTGGGCAGTGTGGATGAAGATGGCAAGAAGAGAAAGAAAAAGAAGAAGTTCTGGGGATTGTTCAAGTAGCGATATGAGATGATGAGATAGGGATAAAGAAAGAGATGATAAGATAATAGAAAAATAGGAATGAGACGGAAAGAAGGTTTAAGATAGAGAGATGGATGAGATAATGAGCTAGAGATTTGAGGAAAGCAGGGATTTGAGGAAAGCAGGGATTTGAGGAAAGAAGGGATATAGAGGGTAGAGGTGATAGAAAAGAGACTGTAGGAGCTATAAAGTGCCAAGGAGGCTCGTAGAGAGAACTGGATAGAGGAGTACTCGCGGCCCAGCCAAAGACCCAGATACCTCGTAGCGCGCGATAATTTTAGCACAGGAGGAACTCTTTCGGGCGCAGCAGATCAACGGCTTCACCCCAATGCTACCACATGGACCCTTTAGTGCTCATTTTGATCTTGTGGCAGTTCCTAGCGGCTCTTGCGTTTGACTACGGCTTTGAGCGCCGACTCGACGAGCCGCTCACATTTTCTCCGAATCCCATCGCTAACGACTTGCTAGTAGAGGACTATAATGCCTACAAATACTCCAGTAACCCCGACAAACAGTCGTCTCTTCAGGAATTCCAACCCATCAGCAACACCATAACGCAGAGCCAAGTGCAGTACTACTCGTTCGGCTTGAACACCTCCACCGGCTTGGGAGAATACTACGAGTTCTTGATCTTTCTCACAGGGAACATCTGTCTGGAGCCAGAGACGGTGTCCAGCAATGCTTCACTCACGGTGTACTACTCGTTCAATTCGTCGATGTTCCAGGACTTCGAGATCTCCACAATGGTGCAGTTTTCAAACGGCTATTTCCAGGCATTGGCAGATGTTCCCATCGAGAACACAGCCAAAGACCAGGACCTGATTCTTTATATCGCCGTCAGGGCGCCTCAAGACACCAACGTGTCGGTGACATGGCTGTATGAGATCGGGGTATCGCAAAATGATTTGGTCTTCCAATGGGATGACCGTTCTTGGGCGCTGTTGGTCGATACCGACGATACCTCTGCCCTCATCGTTACGGGCAACCTCACGAGCTCGTCTGAGGCCATGAGCTACTCGAACGCCACCATCTCGGACAACTCGAAGTACCAGCTCTTTATATACCTGTACGAGTATAAGGACTACTTCCAGCTGCGCAACAATAGTTGGTGTGCTGTGCGTAACGGGCCGTCGCTATTCCAGAACCACTACTTCAACATCTCCTACACCAACCGGAGCGGGTATCTACAACAGCAGTTCTACGTCACGGGACTCAACCACTCCACCACCTACATTGCATATCTCGTGTCGGACTTTTCGGGCACAGACTTTGGCGGGGCGGTGTACCTGCCCTTCGAATTCACCACCATGGACGACAACGCATGTGAGTTGATCTACGACTTGGATTTCTGTGACACTGTGGCCTACTCTGTGCCCGCCAGCGACTCGCACGAAGGCGATGACTTGCGAGAGCTTTACGACGGAAGGGCAAAAGACCTCTACGTCAACTTCTCCAAGGCGCTACAGCAGATCGACTGCGACAGCGCTGATGTGTCCCGCTTCTCGCCCCTCGTCTCCTGTGACGACTGTGCCCAGTCATACAAAAACTGGCTCTGTGCTGTGACCATCCCGCGATGCCTGACCAGAAACATCACTGGGTATAAGCATAGAACGCCCAACAGCTCTAGAAACGATTTTATAACCGAAGAAGTCCAGCCTTCTTCCAACTACTTCGAAGTTCTTCCCTGTGTCAATGTGTGCTACGCGGTGGTGCGAGATTGCCCGTCGCAGTTTGGATTCTTGTGTCCTCAGACGAACAGCACTGTACAGCTCTCGTACTACTGGGACAACCCAGGAGATTACCAGAGCTGCAATTACTTGGGGGACAGACCAGTCTCTAACGACGCGATCAAGATGTTCTTCCTCCAATGGTACTGGCTACCGGTCTTGATGTTGCACTTTTTGTAAGGAGGAAATAGAGGTTTATCATAAAAGAGGAGCAAGATGTAGGCCGATAGTAGGGAGTTAAGAAAGAGATGAAGGAGAAGAGAAAGTCAAGTAGGGGCTCTTGGTGGGCCGCGAACCGTCCGCTCCCGCCGCTCGCGCGCCTATAATGTGTACTTCCAGACGCGTTTCACATCCACCAGCACTTCCTTTCACCGCCAACATGGACAATACCAACAAAGAGAACCTTCCCTGGGTGGAAAAATACCGGCCGGCGTCCCTAGACGAAGTCTACGGTCAGACAGATATTGTGGAGACGGTTCGCAAGTTTGTGCACGAGGGCAGATTGCCTCACTTGTTGTTCTATGGACCTCCAGGTACCGGTAAGACCTCCACGATCATAGCCCTAGCACGAGAAATCTATGGTCCCAACTACAAAAATATGGTCCTAGAGCTCAATGCTTCGGACGACAGAGGTATTGATGTTGTGAGGAACCAGATTAAGGATTTTGCATCCACTATGCAAATTTTCAGTAAAGGGTTCAAGTTGATCATTTTGGATGAAGCTGACGCCATGACCTCGGTGGCACAGAATTCGCTTCGCCGGATCATCGAGAAGTATACAAAGAACACCCGGTTCTGTATTTTGGCCAATTATGCCCATAAGTTGAACCCCGCCATCTTGTCGAGATGCACGCGGTTCAGATTCCATCCCATCCCAGAGGAGGCGATCAAAGAGAGGATCGACAATGTGATTATAAAAGAGCAGTTGAAGATTTCACCTGAAGCGGAGCAAGCATTGCTTGAACTATCGAAGGGAGACATGAGACGAGCTCTCAATGTTCTACAGGCGTGTAAGGCCGCGTCCGATTCAGGGGAGATAGAGCAGGACATGATTTTTGAGTGCATAGGGGCACCACACCCCAAAGACATTGAGCTTTCTTTGGACACAATACTCACCAAAGATTGGGTCTCGTCATACCAAACAATTGACACAGTGAAGAGATCAAAGGGATTGGCTTTGATAGACCTCATTGGTGGGTTTGTTGAAATCTTGAGCAAGTATGAGTTGAAGAACAAGACCAGAATAGAGATCCTCGTGGGATTGTCCGAAATAGAATACGGGATATCCAAGGGCGGAAATGATAAGATACACACCAGCGCAATAATAGGGGTGATTAAGGGGGCCATGGAGAACGAGAAGTAGGGAGAAGCCCAAAGGATAATGATACAGAAGCAATGAAAAATGTAGGGTGAAGAAGAAGAGTGAGTGTGGAGTTAGAGGTAGAGTGAAAGAATGGTAAAGTGATAGAGTGGAAGAATGGTATAGTGATATAGTGAAAGAGTTAGAGAATGGTAGAGTGAGGAAGGGTAGAATTGGAGAATGGTTGGGTGGAAGTAAGGTATAGAAGATGGCCATTGAGCTCGGCTCATGAAAGGGCTCAATTCGTCATCAAAATAATTTTTATCCTCAGCTCATCAAACCAATATGCTGTCAAACACTTAAAGACTAATGTTAGTACTATTTCACGCAAATCAAACTTATCATCTATCTTAACTATTCTTCTCATGAAACAAAAAGTATCGAAGAGCTGGGTTTATAAAATAGAGCCTCCAGGGCTCGTTATAATCATCTAAGTACCGGTGATACATACACTTTGAGTCCACTGTTCAAACCGCATTCTTTTGAAGAGAATATAGGCAGTAGTTGGTATTTTTCTTGCAATGTAAAGAAGAAGAAAAGTTTTCTTAGTAAAAAATTCGGCTGCGGAGCCCCAGTCGCGATGTCGCAGACAGGGCCTTGAATCGCTGAAGCTACCGCCATGATAGCCCGCTCTACGGCGACGCTACAACACAACTCCTAGACCCTCTTGCGCCCCACCCGACTCAGATTGTAATATTCGAGTAGAGTATGAAGAAAAAGACGACGATAGTAAGAAGATGAGAGTGAAGAGAAGGAATGAGAGACGGAGGGTACAACCCTCCTTCCTTACGGAGCGCGCCCGAGCGATCGCTAAAACAGCCGGTGGTTCATGGAAATTAGACTCAAATTGGTCTCAACAGCCAAAGTGCGCAATACTCGGCCCACTCATGGACCGTGCTTACCACCAGCACGTTCAGGGTATGGAACTACCATATAGCACTGCTACTCAGAACCTGTGAGCTTGCCGACACCCTTACCGGTTGGATCTGTTACCGTATCTTTCAATTCTCCGGCACTGTATAGTGCCCCACTATGGAGGACGTACCATCATCTCAGATACACGATGATATAGAGGCTCTCTGCGACATATTTCCCCACATTCCCAGATTTGAACTACACGAGAAGCTTGTAACTTCAGGAGATTTAAATACGGTCATAGCCGAATTTCTTGCAGAGTCAGGACCCGCTGCTGAGCAAATAGCGACGCTTAGAGAAACATTCCCGAACCTACTGGAAAACACGATAAAGAAGTGCCTAGAAGAGCACAAAGGAGATGATATGAAGGCGTGGGAAGTGCTACACCGAAAAAATAACCAGGGCAGGAAGACAAAGCACGAAAAGCCTCTGGTGTGGAACAGTATTGAGACAGACGCAAACGATCTTCACAATCTTACAGGCATTCCATTGGCGGTGGTGAAGGGATATTTGCACAAACACAGTGGAAATTACCGCCAGGCGGTTTTGGAGATGGTGACTCGCTATAAGCCAGAGGCTCCGATTAAGCCGAATCCAAGCCGGCTTCCATTGGGAGGAAGAGTGCAAGGAAGACCCCAGGGAGTGATGAGCGCACAATCTTGGGTGCCAAACACTCTCCCTGAGTACAAATACGACTCTGCAAGTGAAGAGGCTGTCGAACTTCGGTCAATCTACCTTGGGAATTTGGAATTTCGGAGCATAGGCGAGGAGTTCTTTGAGAGGGCCCTTGTTCTTTGCAAAGGAGACACCTCCAAAGTGATAGCCCTTGCAGTAAAAATCTTGGAACGAGGTGGAGGAACTTTTGAGCCTAAACCGGCCGCGAAGTCCACAGGTGCATGGGGTGTTATGCCTTTAAAGCCTAAGGCCTCTCTCCTGAATGAGAGGCAGAGCGCAGGAAGAGCATCGTCTGGAGACGGAGCCTGGCGGTACAACGGAGTGCCTGGGCGAATGATTGATCTACATCAGTACACAGTAGCTGAAGCCATGGCAGCGGTTGAGGATGTGCTCAGCAGCTGGTGGTGCAAGGAAGAGGAGCTCCGGATAGAGCACGGGATTCTTCATAAGCACGGAACAAGAGTTCAGTTTGTTGAGCCTTTTACGATAATCACAGGACGTGGCATACATTCCCAGGGAGGCGTGGCTCGGATCAAGCCCTCAGTGATCAGATATTTGAGTAGCAACAACTTCACTTTCGAAGAGACGCTGTCTGCCATGATTGTTACGGGTAGGGCTAAAGGGGGAAAGAGTTAGGAAAGAAGGAGAAAGGTAAGAAGGAGAAAAGGGAGGCAGTAATAAGGGGAGGCTAGAAAAGCGAGACAACATGACATGTAGATGAATATATATTAATTCAGTCGCCGAGTAGATAATGAAGGGAAACTTGAGACTAACAAATGGCTTAGACCAATTCGCCTCTCAGATACGAGAAAAGCGAGCCCTCACTACGGGCAATTACCGAGGCAGAACTCGAACAATAATCGATCGGCGATCACGCCAAGTTATTGTGGATATTGCAGATTGTTGGGCCTATTGAGTTGACAACGAGGGACGAGGGTAATGGTGGAGGCCGCACCCTTGGTGTGGCTAGTATCGAATCTGGGGGCTTGCCCTTCGAGCCAATTAGGGACGGAATATCCCGGATGTAGTGGTTCACAGATCTTAGATCCGGTGCTCTGTAAGGGTCTATTAGAAACAGTTGTTTTGACAATTGGTATGTATTTTCAGTTTTCCATCCAGCCCAGCAGCCAGTGGATCTGGTCTTTTTCAGGCACTTGTCCCATTACGTCGCTTATTTTCAGAGCATTATTCCCGTTTAAGACATTCTACTGGCCCATTGTAGCACAACAGCCCATTAGACAATGTGTAGGGTAGGGAGCTCCATGTCCAAGTAATACGGGTCGATATAGCAAAAGGAAGAATGGGGTGTTGGCCAGAAGCACCAAGTCGGGGCAACTCGTGCTTTTGGGCCAAGATAAGCGCTGGTCTGTCCTTAAATTCTACTCCCTCCTACGCTCCGTACTCCCTTTCACCCCTCGGAGTCTTTAACTACATCACCACTCTACCCTTACCTCTTGACACCTCTGTATCCTCCAACTTCTGCCCCTTCACATTTCTTCGCTGGCCATAACCCGCCACTGCCCCTAGCTCCCCCTTGTGGTGTTCGTTAACCGCTAATTAGGGAGCGCTACTGCGACGATTCGCTATGCGAAGTATCGACAAAATTTCTTTCTCGAAAACAACACCAACACAGGCCAGGCCCCGCTTTGGCTACACCTGCATCGTTTTTTCTCTCCTTCCAGCTCCGCTTGTGTTCCAGTTAGCACTACGCTCTCGTCAACTGTCCGCTCCTTTTTTAACAGAACCACGGCCCTCGACGTGCCAATTGAAGACGTGTCTCCCCAGTCAAGCCCCAGGCCCAACATATCACCTACGCGCTAATTGGGTGTCCAAATCGCCGTCCACCACTACAGCATGAGTCTGGACCAAGGACTATCCACGGGGCCCTCTGACCAGGACCTGGCCGAGCCCCGCTCTTCCCCTGGTTCTCTCCCAAGAATGCCAGGCACCTACGACTTCGGCGACATCGACGAGGGGAAATACAACGAGCTCGCTGAGACCATCAACAGCAAAAATCAGTCAGAGGGCAACCTCGCGCTTGACGAGGACCTCCCTGTTGCCGTGGGTGTGCGTGCAGTGGCAGTAGATCAAGTGGCAACCGAACAAGAGCAGAGCCTCTCAGTCCCCCAACACCCGCCCCCAGGACTCCCGGTCGACTTTTCGCCCGCAGCAGCTTCTCAAAGCCCGGCCACTCTCAGTCCAGGCGCCCACAGTCCCGCGAAAGGCAGCCCACAGTTGGCTCTGCAGTTTGAGCCTGCGCCTCCCGAGGACGTGTCGCCTCTCCTGGCCAGCATCGAGAGCGTGAGCGACTCCTCCGAGGACATAGAGCCCGTGCGTCCGGCCTCTAAATCGCCCAGCAGCTTCCCCTTGGGAGCCTCCGCCTTCGGAGATGTTGAAACCACCGCCAGTGAAACGCCGGTGTTGCCCCAGGAACTGTTTGCCCCGACTTTGGACCCCGGAAAGCCCCGTGCTCCCTCTCCGGTGAAGCCCGAGGATATCGACATGATTCTTGACGAATCAGAGAGTGTGTCGCTTGGAACTCCCAACATTCTCCAGAACAACACCCTCGAGAAGATCCCGACCATTGACGACGAGAACATCGACGAAGATGAAGAGCGGCTCGCGTACGAGCAGCGACACTTGGCTCACAGAAGAGGCAGCAGCACCGATGCGAACACGACCCTCAACACTATCGATGCGGCCAACGTCAGTGCCTCCACAGCGCTGCCCAACTCGAGCGCCGATTATCTGCGCAGTACTACTCAGAGCTTCCCATCGTCGCGTGTGCCGCAAGACGCTCACATCGCTCGTGGGTTGTCGCACCTCAGCGTCAACGAGCACGGGGAGGACATCTCGTCCACCTCCACTGTGCTAGAGGAGCGCACCAAGTCGTTCCCCTTGGACTGGCGCAGTCAGTCGTCGCTGTCGGTAGTGCGGACGCCCGAGCAACACGCGAGCCCCAGCCAGAGCCCCAGCGTGGGCGGACTGGCTCCGGGACTTCCTGTGCCCTACGCCAAGAGCCACCCATCCAGCGCCGGAGCCCAGACAAAGCCCCACCAGGCATATACCACGGCGGCAGTGACCCCTGTGATGCAACAGCCGGCTAAGTTTCGCGACACCCCCAACGGGAGCCCTGGCAATGTCACTGCGTCCCCACGCGAGCACTTGGGCCTTGGCATCCACAACCAGAGCTCACCCAAAACCCCGGGGAAAAAGCGCATTAGTGGCAACAGGGTGCGTGGGGTGTTGACCAACATGTTCACCAAAAAGAATGGCTCGGGAGGCTCCGGCAGCTCCGACAGCGGGTCTTCACTCAACATGAAGATCTCCACTCCGTTCAACGCAAAGCACGTGGCCCACGTTGGGGTAGATGACGACGGTTCGTACACAGGGCTTCCCATCGAATGGGAACGGCTACTTCTGGCCAGTGGTATTTCCAAGAGCGAACAGAGACAGCATCCGCAGGCGGTGATGGACATTGTGGCCTTTTACCAAGACACGAGCGAGAACCCCGACGAGAACGCGTTCAAAAAATTTCACTACGACAATGCGTCCAACTTCTCGATCCATGCGACACCGCCAGCCACTCCTGGCGGCTCATCAACTCCAGCGCAGACACTGTTTTACCAGACTCCCGTGCAGAAACCCCTGAGCGACTTTCCACATGCGTCCCCTGCCACAGCGGGTACCAGTGGGTCGTACGAGAGCCAGTTCATTCCCAGCCGCCCTGCGCCTAAGCCGCCGGGCCCTAGTGTGCAACTTAACGGGCCCACCTCACCTGAGTCGCCGTCAAAGAAAAGCTCTATCATTGGCGGTAAATCTTTTAAGTCGCTTCGCAACCCAAGCCGCAAGGTTTCCGACGCCTTGCGCGCTCCACCACCGCCTCCTCCGGGCTCCAACATCCCGAAGTCAAAATCTCACAGCTACTCTCTTGCCAACAAGGCCAAGGACCGCGTCGGTAAAGGCCCCACCACGGCCCCGATTGAGTCATCGGAGAAATTTGAAAAGCTTTCGGCGCCCGCGACTTTAGAGGGTGGGATCGTTTTGCCCAAACGCGAGCGACCCAGCGATTTGAAATCGCACCGGCCTCCACCGCCACCACCGTCAACGGTGGCAAAGGAATCTCAGAACCGAGAGCCCGAAGAAGGGAGTGACGTTGTGATCCCGGAGGATGAGCAGGGTGAGCGAAAGAAAAAATCGGGCCAGCCCGTGCGTGATGCCAAGCAGGCAGCCCTTTTGGCGCAGAAAAAACGTGAAGACCGCAAGAGAAAGAACCAGATGATCATCGGTAAATTGCAATCGATCTGCTCTGAGGGAGATCCCACGCAGGTGTACCGCGATTTAGTCAAGGTCGGCCAAGGGGCGTCAGGAGGCGTATACATCGCACGGACAATCGAAAACGACAAAACAGTGGCTATTAAGCAGATGAACCTAGAGCAACAGCCCAAGAAAGAATTGATTATCAACGAGATTTTGGTGATGAGAGCGAGCAAGCACCCCAACATTGTGAATTTCATCGACTCGTACTTGCTCAAGGGTGATTTATGGGTGATTATGGAGTACATGGAGGGCGGATCTTTAACCGAAATTGTTACCCATAGTGTGATGACCGAGGGCCAGATTGGTGCCGTCTGCCGTGAGACTTTGAAGGGTTTGAAGTTTTTGCACTCTAAGGGAGTCATCCACAGAGATATCAAATCCGATAATATCTTGCTCAGCATTGATGGGAACATCAAAATGACCGATTTTGGCTTCTGTGCGCAGATCAATGAAATCAACTTGAAGAGAACTACAATGGTGGGCACGCCGTACTGGATGGCCCCTGAGGTGGTCAGCAGAAAAGAGTATGGGCCCAAAGTGGATATTTGGTCTCTTGGTATCATGGCGATCGAAATGATTGAAGGAGAGCCACCGTACCTCAATGAGACTCCGTTGCGTGCGTTGTATTTGATTGCGACCAACGGGACTCCAAAGTTGAAAGAACCGGAAACTTTGAGTTACGACATGCGCAAATTCTTGGCCTGGTGCTTGGTAGTGGATTTCAATAAGCGTGCAGATGCGGACCAGTTGTTAGCGGACAAATTCATCTTGGAGGCGGACGACGTGAGCTCGTTATCGCCGTTGGTGAAGATCGCACGGATGAAGAAGACGGCCGAGGGGCTCGACGATTAGTGTATTTTAGAGAAATGTAGTATACAGGGTAAATAAATGTAGTATACAGACTGAAAAGTGTAGAATAGATAGAAATGCAGCGTGAGATGGAAAAGAGTGGTGGACATTGAGAGAGGAGGTGTCAATTGAGCAAAATGAGGGCAGATTTTGCAAGCCAGATTTTGCAAGCGGTAGCATGTAGATGAGCAGAAAATAAGGTATGAACTGGCAGACATTGAGTGCTACGACCCATTATAGAGCCAATAGTACCTAAGTAAAAATAAAAGAGCTGAAGCCCGGGGCTACACGCAGAATCAATGTAGGCTCCAGCCGGCAGAGAAGACACCTCGTAAGAATCAAGTCAAACAGTGCAGACACTTCATATGTTCCGGCAAAGCCTGTTACTAAAGCACTGCTACTAAACCGCCGCTACAGAACCAGGTAGAATGTTCCCGATTAGGTGTGGACCCCTCCTCATATTCGGCCTATTTCAGAAGCCCGGAGCTCGACCAGTCCGAGGTTCCTATCAGCTGATGGTACAAAATATTCCCGTAGTCGCCCGACGCCATGGCAGAAAATTAGACACTTACTGATGCCTTGGCCACCATTATCTATGCAACACATTGTTTCTAGCTCTACATATAGGAAATGTTTGATATTGGCGCCGTTTACGTCTCACTTGGCCGTCCTCAAGAGCCCTTGTCCTTTATCGCGCCATGGCTCGCAATAGACGATCGCCAGAAATGGACATCCGCTGATTAAGAACATACTAGTCATGCATGGTTACACAACGCTGGTGGATAGAAAATACCAAGGATACCACGCCAGGCGCCAAAGTAGTAAAAATGGGAGCGACAGAATTGAAACAAAATGAAAAACAAGAGAGTGAAATTGGTGGAATTCCACTGAGATGCAAGCAACTTAGACCCTGGATTAGTGAAAACGCTTATCTCAGCGCTACAGAAAGATTCTCCTACTCAGTTATTAATTATTTGTTCCAAAGATTTAATTGGCTCCATTTATAGTTCGCTCCGTATTCATCTTCGTATTGAATAAATCTTAAACTTCGGCGTTGGGACACTCCGTACAATTGCTGGCCAATTTCCAAGGCTTATTATCGAGGTCACGTGCCGTAAGCAGAATGATATCATCGTTTGCCAGAACCTTCCCCACTATAAATACAACGGAGTCCCCTAGTTACAGCTTTCGTTGATTTTTCGAAACAATATTTTTCAACATAATGACACAAGATTCACCCGCCAGCCAGCCCCAGCAGTTCCAGTCCTTCCTTAACAACGACGGCATCGATGAATTGGTGCCTGTCACCAGAAAGCACAGAGTGTCGTCACTCTCGTTATCGGACCTCAACCAATGGCAAAATGGCTTGACCAAGCTCTCATCGAGCACTTCTTTGAACAAGAGTTCTTCCCAAAACTTGAAAAAAGTCGATTCCTTGGCTAAACTCTCCAGGAATTCTTCAATTATCCGCAGAAAGAAGAAGACGGTGATCGAACACGCGAGAGTGGCCTCTTACGCCTTCTGCTTCGATATCGACGGTGTGATATTGAGAGGCCCCGACACTATTCCTGAGGCAGTGGAGGCCATGAAGCTCTTGAATG
This sequence comes from Chernovozyma palmyrensis, assembly GCA_030558275.1. NCBI lineage: Eukaryota > Fungi > Ascomycota > Pichiomycetes > Serinales > Debaryomycetaceae > Chernovozyma > Chernovozyma palmyrensis. The sequence continues at coordinate 362,455 of JAJMSF010000002.1, forward strand.
GTCAGAATAAGTACAATATTACTGTTCCCTCCATTTTCGTTACCAATGGGGGCGGGAAGCCGGAGGCTGAGAGGGCAGCGGATCTCAGTAAAAGATTACACTGCACCATCACCCCAGACCAGATCATTCAGGGTCATACTCCCATGAAGGACTTGGTACCCATTTACGAGACCGTTTTGGTCGTCGGTGGTGTGGGAAATGTGTGCAGAAACGTTGCTGAGTCTTACGGTTTCAAAAATGTATACACGCCCTTGGACGTTTTGAACTGGAATCCAGCAGTCTCCCCTTATCACGATTTGACTGAAGAGGAGTTGAAATGTGTCAAAAAAGGGGTAGATTTCTCCAAGATTTCCATCGACGCCATTTTGGTCTTTGCCGACTCCAGAAACTGGGCGGCCGATCAGCAGATCATTTTGGAATTACTCCTCTCCAAAAACGGTGTCATGGGCACAGTTTCAAAGACTTTCGACGAGGGCCCCCAGATATATTTTGCTCACTCTGATTTCATTTGGGCCACCAATTACAAGTTATCAAGATACGGAATGGGTGCTTTGCAGGTTTCCATTGCTGCGTTGTACAGAGAGCACACAGGCCGCGAATTGAAGGTAAATAGGTTTGGAAAGCCCCAAAAGGGCACTTTCAAATACGCCAATAAGGTGTTGACTTCATGGAGACAGGGGGTCTTGGACGAGCATTTGAAGAAGCTCTCGATCAATGACCCCAATGCAGAGGAAGCGGACATCTTGATAAACGACGATGGAGAAGAGATCATTAATCAAGCGAAGTTGCAGGCAGGTTCCAGAGGCAGCGATGATGATGAGTACGGCGACCATTTGGGAGCAACTGACGCGGAGGCCGATGGTGATGAAGACAGCGACGAAGATTTACTTTTGGTGGGGAAGAAGACAAAGATCACCCTTGACTTACCTCCCGCAAGTACTGTGTACTTTGTGGGAGACACGCCAGAGTCTGACATCAGATTCGCCAACTCGCACGATGTTTCGTGGCATTCCATCTTAGTTAAAACTGGTGTTTATCAGGAGGGAACAGTGCCAAAGTACAAACCCAAGCACTTGTGTGACAATGTGTTGGATGCGGTCAAGTACGCGATAGAAAGAGAACACCAGAAGGAATTGGAGGAATGGAATGAGACTGCAATTGATGACGATAACGATGTCTTTTCCTCAGACTCAAGAAAGTCGTCTAGGATCAATTTCTCTGACCTCATGATGACACCTTCAGACCCGAACAAGGTTACCACCTCCGACCTGAACAAGATTAGCAACTCAGACCCGAAGAAGGTTACCACAATCGGCGAGCACGAGAGCGTGGAGGTTCCTGTGGTCTTATCTGAGGAAATTGACAAGGTGAAGGATGTCCAAGTATAATATCTCGGTAATTATAAGTCTAGTCGAATAGTTCTGTAGAGCGGTGTTAGCGATGCATTAGCGAGAAAGTGCGCTAAGTCTTCTGTACGGCGGTGAGCCTCCGCGAATGATACTCACTACGCGCCCCATCGTATAGTTGTTTACAAAACATAAACAAGGCTCCTGAATCCCACAAGCGATAAGACCTTAGAAATAACGACGCCAGTACTTTAAAATTATACATCAGTAAGCTCACCTACTAGCCGACCACGATGACATCGCAATTAGCGGAACTTTCCCCCGATCTTTTCATACTCTCGGCCCCAGAGAAATACCAACAGTTCATATCGAAGCAGGGCAACACCCGATTAACAAGTCCTGAAGATATCGATGATGAAATTGCATATAACAAGGAACTACTTTCCAAGCTTAAATTTCAGTATTTGGAGCAAGAGACCCGAGAGAAGTTTATTCGGGGCATATTGGAAAACCCGCCCTTGTATGTTGAGCAGTCTGATATTGACCGTAAAATTGAAGCAAACAAGGAGGCAAAGACTGAATTAAAACAACTCAAAGATAAACAGAAATTATTTGAAGAAGAGTCACAAAGTTTGGCCCAGGAGGTGCTCAAGCTCTACGAGGATTTCCAGGAGAAAGCCAAAGGGACAGAAAAGATGCTTCTGGAAATCGAAGCTATGGAGAAGGAGTATAGTCGATTGGTTGAGGAGAATGTTGAGCTTCACGAAATTTCACACCTTGAAAAAGGTGACAGCATCAAGGAGATCGCAGACAATTTGGACAAGGCCAAGAGCCTCAATGAGAGCCAGTTGTTGAGGTTGAACAGCGAATCTCACTTAAAGCAAGAGCTTCTTGAAAGCCACAATCGAGCAATTGTCAAGCTCGAGAGTGATTTGCAAAAGTTGGAGAGCGAAGTGGAAGACTTGAATAACGATAAAGACGGAAAGGGGACGCAGGTTTCGAGAGACCAGCTTTTCGCACAATGGGTTAAGGAGATGAACGATCTTTGGATACGATTTTCCGATATTGAGTCCATCGAAGTAAAGCGAGTTGGCCAAGGCAAAAAGCACGTAATAATTGATATAGCTGGGCAGCTGGTTGTTCTCGAAGTGAACCCAACTGAAGAGAGTGTTACAGTACAAAGTCCCAAGGAATCAGCAAAGTATCGGAAGATACTAGAGAATATCCACACTGACAAGGCTTCCGAAAAGGTGGGCCGGTTCATCGAGAGCATTGCAAGTGTGAATGAGCAGGGAGAGTAGTAGAGGAGTGTCAGCTGCCAGGAGCGGCTCCGTTAGAGAAGGTATCCGCTAAATAGGCGCTAATTGGTGCGCAATAGTATACATAAGCAGCTCCGTCTGAACCACACTCAGACCCACGAGGAGACTTTATATAGTATCCCATTACACATAAAGTGGCTCGTTTGTCCCGCCAGAGGGTATACCGCACCGTGTAGGCTCCGCCCAATCACATTACCCCATCCAACATCTGCCGTGCCCCACCTTCTCCTCTTATCGAGTTCCTGCACATTTGCGGTTTAAACATCGAACCCAGCGCCTCCCTCGGTTCTCTTGGCACAATTTATCGCAACCCATTGAAGCATCCGAATACAATCGGCCTCTTCTGTTTCTTTTGCTACAGTATGGCCGCGGTCACTTCCCTTCCCACAGACCCTGCCACCGAAGATATTGTAAATAGGATTCTCAGCATTGCCCAAAGAGAGCAGCTGAAAGGAAATAACTCTATAACTCAGGACAAGCTCGATCGATTATCTCAGTACGTGCTAGAGAAGAAGAGAAGGAAGGAAAACGCTATCTATTCGAAGGGACGCATACCGGAAGATAATCTGCACGGCAAGACGGAAAAAGTGTCCTACATACATAAGACTAGTGGTATTATAGTGACCCCCGATAAGCCACTTCCTGCCCCACAATTCTCGCCCTTGTTCACTAAATTCAACCTCAACCAGCTGAGCGACAAACTAGCGGTCCCGAGAACAAAACTAGGCAAAAAGGGCAAGAGAAGGCCGAGAACACCCAAGTTTTCGTTAAGCTACCTCGAAGGCGTGGTAATAAGTGTGCTAGAGACACTAGCCAATCTTTTGGATAATCTCCATCTTTTCTCGAAGTTGCCCATGTTTCCGAAGAGGCTCTCCCGGCTTCTCAAGGAGACCAACAAGCTTTGGATTTTGATTTTGATTTTCCTCATCCGGAAAACGATATCTCAGCTTTTGAATGTTATTAGAAAGGAAAGAAAGGTCAAAGCTGAGTTGGAAATCATCAAAAACAATGGATCCAAGTTGATAGGCACCGATGGGCAAGATGCGTCGTCAAATATCTTCAAGAAGTACGAAAAGGTGATGAAAGATTTGAAGTTTGACAGAACGATGCTCATTATCGAATTGATCGGTAATGGGTTGGACATGGCGTTCAATGTGATCGAAGTGAATGGATTTAGGGTTCCTGATTGGTTCATGAGCAGCTTGAACGCTGCAAGCATGTTTATGACCATTTACAGAATGAACAAGGATGACGAGTATGTGGATGATGATATCACTGAAGATTTATTGTGAATAGAGCCAATTGGTCACCACAATTTCACCGCCAGGGCCCAAATTTGGAGCTGCGCATCTGGTGTTTTACCACTACATAGGAGACCCAATATAGGTGAATCTACAGCATAATAACGGTGTACTTGTAGCGTCCACGTACGGTCTGTAGCTATCAGTTAAAGGTGGAGAACAGCATGGCCGCTCATGCTCAGACGCTACCTGCAGAACCTCAGAACTGCCAGATCACAACGAAAGAAAGCAGAAGGAAGCAATCCAGAGTCCATAGTCGTCGCCTCCACAGCACCATGGAGCTCACAGAAATCATCGAGCAGCAAAACGCACGACTAGAGCAACTTGTTCTGAATTTTCAAGAATTTTCTGATTCCTTAACCGTCGCTGATATCAAAAATGACCCGCACTTAAAGAGACCACTAGAGAGCGAAACACCAGGCCCAGAAAGTGCACACCCCGAGCAAAATTTGGACTTTTTTACATTAGCACAGCTCAATTCGGAATCTCAGAAGCGAGACGAGGAGTTGGAGGTGCTCAATCGTCTTTGGCTCATCCATGGGTTGGTGCAAGAGATCGAGGCCGCCCTCAAACCGGAGGCCATCCCCAGCAACTACACCTGCGGTAGTGCCGAACTTGAGTCGATTTTCTTCAATTTGGAAAAGCTCAAATTGAAAGTCGATGAGTTCAGGAAAACAAACCCAGAAGCTCTTATCGTCACGAGTCTTTATGAACACCACTTCAAACTTTACAACGAGGGTATAGTGCACCTAAGACGTTTGTTTCTGTTGTTCTTCCCCACGCCGGACACGTTTGTAAACCCCGTGATCCTTAACGGGACGGAAGTGGAATTCAACGGTGAGGTGGTGGCAATCTTCAAGAAGATTACCGAGCGAAATGCCTCTGTTATCGGCAAATTGCTTAATGAAAAGCAGGTTGCGTGGGACAAACAGATCTTGGATCCATTCTTGGTGGACCACCGTAGCTATTTAAATTTGAAGCAGGACCTAGAAGAGTCTGAATTGGGAACATCTGTCACATACTGTCTCGAGATGACGAAATGCGGCAAGGGAGCCTTTTTTGGTACCCAGTACTTCACCTCTTTAATCAGCTTCATCAGATTCATAAACTTGTTTGAGGGCAGTCAGATCCAAAACTACTATCGTACCAAGACATCCAGGAATCTTACCGACACCTTATCTGGGAATATCGATGCGCTACTTTCCAGTGAGCAATTGATGCAGCAGTTGATGAAGGTGATCGAGCTCTCCAACAACACAAACTGGTCGTTATCCGTGGCCAATTCCTTGAGCTCTGGAAGTGTGATCGAAAGCTTGAACGAATTACATTTTGACTGGTTGGTCGATAACTACGTGGATGAGGTGCGGCAGTTGTTCAGCAACGAAGATCTTGTGGGTGAGGCGTTCAAAAAATTACATGATGTACCAGGAGAGGTATCAAGAGCGAAAGTGGAGGAAAATGCCACTATTTCCAAGCCACCTCCAGCTGCTGAAGAAAAGGATGCATGGGACGAAGAGTGGGACGATGGCTGGCAGGACGACGAGGCTGCCGAGAAAGAAGATACTCACGAAACGGGCCCAAACTTTAAGGCCACAGAAAACTTTGATGATGACGTTGGTTCTCTCGACGACGCTTGGGGTGCGTGGGACGAGGAAGAGACCAAGGCGACCCCTAAAGGGGATACAGTGCGGCCAGAAACCCAGAGCGACGCGTCCAATCAGCTGAAAACTGGCGCTCCTGTTCAGGTTTCCAGCATTCCCAACCAACTTGTGGTGATTTTTAAAAAGTTCTTGGCGGAGGACAGAGTTCAGCGAGCGGATGCTGAGACCCGAGCAGAAAAACTCCAGCTTCTCGTCACTACTGTGATCTCTCTCTCCTCGGTGACCTATCCCAGTTTGGACAGATCGTTCCTTTTGTACTCCGACATAACGTACCTTCATCAATTACTTTCAGGGCTCCTTGACCAACAATCTCTTGATGAGTTATCAGAGTTTGCAGAAACCAGCTGGATCAAGTTGAAGTACGACCTTCTTCCCTACATCATATCCATAACCAAGGGCATAAACCTAGAGCACGATGACTATCTAAGAAACCGGTTTGACGAGAGTAGCTTTGAGCTTGACGAAAAGACCTCAGGACAATTGGCCTTGCTAAGTCAGTGGTTTGATAAATTTGTCAGCAGTGAGACACTCAAGCGAGAGAATGAAGCCAAATACAAGGAATTGCTCTCCTATTACATCAATTACTTGATGCAGTGGATCGAAAGCTCGGTGATACTGCTCGACGACATCTCTGAGTACCAGTCCACCAAATTGTGCAAAATCATTGAGGCGCTCGAGGGCATTTTGCTCCCCATAGCGGTCAGTCAAGTCGATGCTAATGCCAAGAGCACTTTCAAGGGCTTCCACAAGCTCGAGAACTTGGTCTTCTTACTCAAAAACCATCTAAAAGACACCATGGAGCGGTTTTATTCCGGCGAGTTCTTTGATTTTGAAACCAAGGAGTTGATTAGTATGATCGAGAGCATCTTCGTGAAGAGTGAATTGAGAGAGGGCTATATTCAGGAGATTTTGGATATTCGGAATATCGACAATGAGTGAAGGTGGACATATTTCACTCTCGGTGGTACAAGGACATTGAAGGAGCAAGATACACAGATCTGCTATTGGCTACAGCTTCATGCTTCAATTCATATTGATTCAGTTTATGTAAGCGTCTATAGAGGGGAGCATACGAACATCTACTGGATGACTTTGCCACCAAGAACCTTCTTTCCAGTCTTTGCAATGGTGTTGTAGACAGTGTCGTAGTCCAAGGAGGAGCCTGTGACGACATCCACACTCTGGGACTCTAACGAGATGTTGACGTCCTTGACACCATCGAGTTTGTTCAACACTCTGTTGACGGCGCCGGAACAGCCCGAACAGGTCATAGTAACGTCGAAGTGGTATTTGTGGTCGGACATTGGAGAGATACTAACTGTAGTGGTCAGGGATGAAGAAAACGGCCAGTATTTAGGCAGCAGGCGTGCTTTGTAATCAGTGGAGCTCTACCTTGTAGGTAGTGCGTGAGGATATGGCAGAAAGCACGCAAGAGCGCGCGCTAGGCACTATGGCGGGTTCGGGGCCATTTTGCGCAAATTTAGCGACTGGTTGCCACCACAGGTGATGGGAAAGATAACGAGGGCCATGACGTCGTATAACTCGAAGGCAGGGACGGTAGCTCTCAGCAGGAAACTGGTCCGAATTGTGCCGTTTATTATTGCTCGGACCAAGTTTAGACGCACTCATCCAGCGCAAGCTCGTTTCAGTCGAGTTTCACGACCCTGTCAGCCTCGTTGCCGGTGTTGGTGTACGCTATTCGTAGGCCCTTCTTCCGCACTCGCAGTCACTAACCGAGCCCCGGAACACCGTAAATGTGAGATCTCCCGGCGAATTTGTGTAATTTCCATCAACTTACACAAAATTGTACAGATATGCGCTACAGATGTGATATGGATCAGGTTGTGGCAGTGATACCCACAGCTTTCTCCTTCACAAGAGCTTGAAGTTATATCAGCACTTTGGCACGACACCGCACAGTGCTGCAGTCCGACCTTACAGATTTGCTACAATTTTCTGCGACCTGGCGCCACGGGCCACCTATTAGCGGACTAGGTGCTAGGACATCAGCCAGCTCGAGCCACGACAACAACTGTTTCCATCTAGAAAAGCCTGCAAACAAGCAATTATTCAGTCCACTGAGGGCAGAATTTCCCCCAGCGATAGTTTTCTGACTTCTCTTCTTTTTACAATTTTCCTCCTACCATGGCCGTCCAGCTAACTCAGGAGCAGCTAGCCCAGACGAGCTCCAGTCTCCTTGATGAGCATCTCCATGCGCCACTTATCCCACAAGCGCAACAGCCAGCGGCTCCCAGCAACGAGTACGAGCTCAACCAGTCTGAGTCGCTTACATTTCTTTACAACTTGCTCTATGACGAGTCGTCCACACTCTCTAAAACAGATATTCTCAACATACTAAACTCCCTCAAAGTCAGGGAAGATAGTCTACCGTTCTCATTCAATGAGAGTGTGACAGCTGACATACAGGGGGTAGTGTGGCCGGATGGGCTCAAACGAAAATTCAACATCGACAGAGCACGCATAGCTAACAGCATTGACTCGACCAACGGGGGGTGGTTTTTCAATATACCGCAGTCCCGAGAGGACATCCAAAAGGTAAGTACTGAATATTTACGATCCAGCCTACAGGTTTCCCGGTCACGGATTACTAACTCCAGTCTCTCAACCTCAACACCTACCGCTGCCAAACGGACTTTTTCCAATTCCACAAGTTCTTCGGCAAGCTCAAATTGCATATCACACATTTCCAGCTCCGTAACTTGGTGTGCTGCGGATCCGAGATCTCCCGGGGTATATACTACCCGCTGGCGTATGTGCATGACAACCGCCTTCAGATAGTGGGCGAGGCACTGGACGACTCTGACGCATACCACAGCTTTTTTAAAATCAACCGCCTCAGCCCGGATACCCTCGAAATGGGCTCCCAGCTCACCAGAGAGTCGATGAAGCTTGACTGCTTGATCGACTCCCGACTTCTTACATACAACTCCAACAGCCGCATCTCCACCATATCGTGCACGGACAACACTCTTGTGTGCGGCACCTTTGAAGGCGGATACATTCTCGTGGATACCAGTAGCTTGGAGCAGCCCAAAATAGTGGGCGAGTACAGCATAGCCAGCAGGCTGTATGGGATCACGAACCACGTGGCGATAAACCACGGCGATAGCGAGTTGGTCGTGAGCTCCAACGACAAGTCGTTGAGGCTCATTGACGTTAGGAGCAGTCTCCAGCGCAAGGCCAAGGTGAAGCAGTGTGTCCTGTTGCCGTTTGCAGTGAATTGCCTCGCTGTGAATACCCACAACCCCTACGAGATGGTAATGACGGGAGATGACGTTACGCTGTATATAGTTGACGCTAGGGAAGGGTGCAATGTTCAGGCTTGTGTGCGGTTGGAAGGCCACAAGGACTTTGGGTTCAGCTGCGACTGGTCCCCCACCAACGAAAATTTAATTGTCACGGGGAACCAAGATGGCAGTGTCAAGTTGTGGGATCGCAGAAATGCCGGCGAAAGCGTCTTCTGCTGGGACAGTGCACTAGGGCGCGAGGAGCCGAGAGGCATGTCCACTAGCGGATCAAGAACCAGAGCAGGGCCCATCCAGGGCGGCCCTGTCAGAAACACTAAGTTCAGCCACAAGGGCGACTACATCTGCTGGGCAGAGAGTCTTGACCACATTGGCATTATGCCGCTTCAGGAAATCAGAGGCAGTGAACAGAACCAAGTGGAGCGCATTCAGTCCATTGACTTTGTGGGTAAGTGCACGGGGCTCAGTTTTGCTCCCATTGAGAATGGGTACGGCGAGCAGCTCGTTATTGGAGTCAACGACTGTCCTTTGGGCGGTATTCTCAGCTACAAGCTAGAGAGTGTGTCCAAATCATTGGATTTTGATTTCCACTTCTGAGAATGGCAGTTGGTGCCGTTCGCAAGGCAGGACATGCCAATCTTAAAACGTTAGGACATACCATCATCAAAACGTTAGGACATATCATCATAAAAGCGTTAGGACATACAATCATACATTCATTATACATTTATCACCACATCTCGTCTAGGTTTTCACTCACCTGTAGAGTGCCGCCCACACGCTTCACTAGTTCGTCGAGCTTATTGATTTTGGCCTGTTCCTTGACCAAAGTAGCAATTAGGCGCAATTTATTGCGGGCCTTTAGCACCCTCTTTTCATACTCCGCCACCTCTTCTGCACTGTTCCCGGTCGGGATGGCGCTCAAAAGACCTTCAATCTGCTCCAAGTGCGCCGGTAGATTCTTATTTGACCCTTCTGTCGTGTAATTAGCGATGTTTTCTCGCCATATTGTCACTAGCCCTTGCATGTATCCCACCACTATAAAGCGCTGGAAACCTGTCTGGTACCCAAACTGCTTGCCCTCTATGTACTGCTGGTTCGTGGAAAATTCCTGTCCCTCGGCATATCCTGAGCTGTAGAACTGCTCCTCAAGGTTCAACACCAGTTCCAAGTCAAAGTCTGCCATTTTGGTAAAGGAACAGACCACCGTTAGTAAGCATCGCTTTGAGACTCTAGCGATGGTTTCCGCCGCCGCGCAGGCATTAGCGACTCGGTCTCGCTGCTCGTGCGCTATTCGCTGCGCTTGGCACGCGATGGCTCCGATGCGCTGCACATGACCCAGTCGTTGGACTCCCTGGCTTCATCTTCTCCACAACATCGTGACAATGACATCACCAGAGGAAGTGGACGGCTTTTTGGAGGGCGATGTGTCCCGAAATCCGCGGAGAGAGAGGCTCAAACTGCGACAACTGGTGCGACAGGGATATGACTCCGACTCGTCTGGAGCCGAGAGTCTGGAAGAGGAGTCTGGGGCCAACCGCCTGGCTCCTGATGTGAAAGAGGGCGATCTGGACGACATTTTTGCCAGTGATAATGAGAAAATCCCAGGGGCCAAATTGGGTGTTTCTGGTCCGTCTGATGCAGAGGGGGAGTCTGACGACATGTTCGCCAGCGACGACAACGAGCCGATGACAGCTGCCCAGGAGGCACCCAGCGTCTTGGCATCCCTAGGGGAAGAGGATGGGCCTGAGCTGGATGACTCTGCTAGTGAAGAGCTGGAAAATCTGGAGGACTTGCAGGCCAAGATCGATTACTTCACACGAGCAGAGGAGACGGACGAGCTAGAGGACTCAGTCCAAAGCAAAAAGGCCCATTGGAAGCCAAAATTGGAGGCTTTCAATCTTCGGGAGGAATCTGAAACGGGAACTTTTGACTCGGAAGGACATTATATCCGAAACGAGCCCCAGTCTGAGGACGAGGACTACTGGGTTCGGAGCGCCAAAAAGAGCGATATCGCAAGGGCAAGGGCCTCCCAATTGACCCGTGAAAAGGCAGAGAAGGAGAGTCGCAAGACCGATCCGCGGACAACATCTCAGCTATTCCAGCAGGTCATTGAGCTTCTAGAGCCTGCGGAAACGCCACTCGAGGCGCTTACGCGACTAGCGCCGCCGAGGAAGAAGAGACACTCAAAGCAGCAGAAAGCCCTTGCTCCTTCTGAGGAATATGTGGCTAGAAAAGACGCCATAATGCTACTCACGGAGCTATGTGATCGCCTCATCGAGGACAAAGGCGTGGCCGACACCTACGAAATGAGCCGCGAGCAGTTCATGAGGGCGTACAAGGCCGAGAGCGGCGAGGACTTCCAGCTGCGGAAGAGAACGAGAGAGGAGGCAGAGCTTTCAGGGGTCCCAGAGTCAGAGACTCCATCTGACGCGACTACAGATTATGGCGAAAAAATATGGTTATTCAAATGGGCTGGAGAGGAGCCACAAGGCCCGTTTTCGGAGTATGAAATTAAGTATTGGAAAGAAACGTATTTCGACGACACAGTCGAAGTCCGAAAAGTGGACGAGGAGCTCTTCCGACCAGTGGCAGAGGTGAAGTTCGCATGAACCTCTCTCTAATAAACTCACGACGCTTCACCACACTTGTGTAGTTCCTTGACAAAGCTTTCACCCCAGAAAGCTGACGTATACTTCGAGATGTAGTCAAACAACTTTTTGAAATTAGCGTTTTTCTTTTCTTGGGGTAATGTAAGCGCCTCCTTGATAGACTGTGCGAGCTCCTCTGTGTTCCAAGGGTTCACGATAATGGCTCCATTAAGAGACTGTGCTGCCCCGGCAAACTCTGACAAAATGAGAGCACCTTTATTCTCTTGCTGGCACGCAATGTACTCGAAACAAACCAAGTTCATACCGTCGCGAGTCGACGAGACAAGACAAACATCCGATGCATGGTACAAACTTATCAACTCGTTGAATGGGATCGACTTGTGCATGTAGTGGATCGGAACAAACTCCACCGTGCCAAACTTTCCGTTGATACGGCCCACCAACTCGTTGACAGTGGCTCTCAACGACTGGTACTCCTCCACATCTCCACGCGAGGGCACCGCCACCTGGACCAAAACAACTTTACCGATCCATTCGGGGTTTTCATCGAGGAAAATTTCAAATGCGTGGAGCTTCTGGGGTACTCCCTTGATGTAGTCCAAACGGTCCACCCCGACAATGACCTTTGTGTCTCCGAATTTTCCTTTGAGCTGCTCGATTCTCTCAACCACAGCCGGTTTCTGGAGGCCATCGGTGAATTTGTCGACATCTATGCCAATGGGGAAGGCGCCAATGATAATGGAGCGGCCCTTGAACTCAATTCCATTCGGCAACGTGGTCACGTTGGGGATGATTCGCAGCACCGACGAAAGAAAGTGTCTAGCGTAGTCGTAGGTGTGAAAACCAATCAAATCGCAGCTCAAAACGCCTTCAAGAATCTCCTTTCTAACGGGCAAAATGCGGTAAATTTCCGATGAAGGGAAGGGAGTGTGAAGGAAGAACCCGATACGGATGTTTTTCTTCTTGTTGTCGATCTCCTCGCGGAGCATTTGCGGAAGCAACATGAGGTGGTAGTCGTGCACCCACACGGTGTCGTTATCAGAGACCTGTTCTGCAATCTTTGAGGCGAAATGGCGGTTGGCTTCGATGTAAGCGGCCCAGGCGTTCTCGTCAAAATTCATTTCACCGGGGTGGTAGTGGAACAATGGCCAAAGAATCGAATTGGAAAACCCATTGTAGTGCAAGTCAGCAATTGCATCGCTCAAAAAGATGGCGGTGCAGTTGAATTTGGTAAGAAGGTCCTGGTTCACCTTCTCCTGCTCGTCCTCGGGCAACTCAAGTCCGGGCCACCCAAACCATTGGAACTCGGTGGATTTTTTGAGGCCCTGCAACGCAGTGACAAGGCCGCCGGATGACATCGTGTAGTTGTAGGACCCATCTGTCAGTCTCTTGATGGTGACGGGGAGTCTGTTGGAGACCACGATGACCTTTGCCTTTGTCATGAGTGAGAGTTGGGAGATATGGGGAGAGCGAAGGCTGGCGAAAGTTGGAAAAGTCGATTTAGCGAGCAGAAAGAGTTAAATGCTTTCCGAGAAGAGCAACGGGAAGAAAGTAGTAGCAATTGCGCCGAAGCGAGGTGTAGCAATTGAGTGGCTGAAGCGAGTAGTAGCAATTGATCAGGGGCTATATGAAGGAAGATATTGCGAGAGGTCTCTGAGGGCTTTAAAATCTGGCCTTGCAGCCCCCAAGACTCCCGAACGGTGCCGGATTTCACCCAACTTGAGGAGACACACGGAGTCATCATCAGCTACGATAAATCACTGGCCTTACGACTGGTCTCATTACGGGCCTCATGACCACTGATCACTCTTGACCACCAGCCTCGCCGCTCTGGATCTGCACACAACCGTCGCGCTACTTGACCTCAAATTTCAGCCCTCAGATCCGCCCTCAGGACCGCCCTCCAGCATCCACACCACACCATGTACACGCCGTACGCTAACGCCCAGCAATCTCAAGGCCCCGGCCAGGCGGGGCTCCAGCACCCCCAGCCTCACCACAACTATCAGCTGCCAATATCGAACCAGCAGCAGTTCCAGCAACAGCAGTTCCAGCAACAGCAGTTTGGGAACCAGGGCCAGGGCCACCAGCAGCCCCCCCAGGGCCAGAGCGGGCCCTATAGTTCATTCTTCAGTGATCCTGCCAGCGCCATGGCCGCCCAGTTTGCCAAAAACTCTTTTGGCCAGTCCAACCAGTACCTCCAACAGAACTTCGGACAGTTCATTCCAGGCAGCTCCGACGTCTCCTCCTACTTCAAAATCTCCAATTCCTACATATTGCGCAAAATCGGGATCATATTGTTTCCCTACCGCCATAAGAACTGGGTTCGGCTCACGGTGGCGTCCGATCCTGCCGGAGCTGATACCGGCAAGTCGCACTATGCCCCTCCTACCCACGACTTGAACGCCCCCGACTTGTACATTCCCTTGATGGCCTTTGTCACTTATATTTTGCTGTGGGCATTGTTCCAGGGGTTCAAGGGCGAATTCCACCCGCAATTGTTTGGGTACTTGGCCTCGTTGACGTTGGCATGCTCGGTCGTGGACATCGCCATCTTCAAGCTCGGGCTCTACTTGCTCAACTGCTCCACCCAGAGTCTGTTCTGGGATGTGGTCGCTTTTTCGGGCTACAAATACGTCACCATCATCGTGCTTCTTTTTTGGAAGAATTTGGTGGGTGGGGGCTGGATTTACTACGGGGTGGTGCTTCTCTTGACCGGGAACTTGTCGCTCTTTTTGATGCGCTCTCTCAAGTTCTTTGTGTTGCCCAACGGCTCCGGCGTCGACCACACCGCCAGCAACAGCATCTCCAGCGGCCAGCGCAAGCTCAGAGTGCAGTTTTTGTTTCTCTACGCAGTGATTTTGCAGATGGTGTTGGTGGTTTTCATGAGCAGGTAGGTGGATGGGATCAAAAGAGAGCAGGGGGAGTAAAAGAGGCGCACATTAGGGGAAGCGACGCTAGTTCGCACCAGCCATAACTGATCGCGGTGCAACCAGGTGCACCAGACTCTGACCAAGCCCGCCGCCCCGATTCCAGTAAATTCGTCCATTCACACCCTTGCATCCAATGGAATCACCAGGGTTGTCCAGTTCTTGGCCAATAATAGTACATTATGGTACACAATAGTCACAGTAGTACACAGTACACAATCGATCTTGTAGACAAAATGCACGTGACCGCCAGACGCGTCGCGTATCAACTCAAGCTGAGCTCGATCCCACAGACTCTCCTCCACCAGCAGTATGCCGCCGTACAAAGGGTCTACCACCGCCCGGTATGTCAAGAACTCAGGTCGAGGCGACCTGAGGACCATCAAAACAGAGTACCGGCCCCGGTCCAACGATCGGCCCGATGCGACGCCCATGTTCAGCGAGTCTGTGCAGAGGCTCGAGATGGTGCAACGGATAGACGAACTCGACGCCAAAATGGGCTTCGAGCGCATGGAAATAGGTGAAAATGACGGCACCAAGCCCCGAAATGGCTGGTTGGTTAACATGCACCTGACCACGGTGCCTACCGAGGACTATTTGCCCGGGTACCTGGGGGTAGACTACTATTTTCTCGACGAGGAAGGAGGCTCGTTCAAGGCTACCGTTCAGTACGACCCCTACTTTTTTGTGGAGTCGGTGCCCTCGCACGAGGGAGAGGTAGAGGAAACTTTGCGCAAGTTCTTGGAGGCCTGCAGCTTGAAATCGGTCACTCGTGTGGCCAAAGAGGACCTCTCACTCCCCAACCATTTGCTAGGGCTCAAAAAAACCCTTCTTCAGCTTACTTTTCACAATGTCTCTGACCTTTTGGCAGCTAGGAGACTCCTTACCCCTATAATTAAGGAGAATCAGTTGAAGAGGGACTCTAGAGATATCTACCTGGTGTCCAATTTCCACAACAGTAATAGTGTGGCACTGGAGCAGTTCGGCGCTGCTAGCTCTGGCTCCAACGAGAACGTGGATCCTTTGACCTACATTGACGATATCAAGGAATACGACGTTCCGTACCACGTGCGAGTGGCCATAGATAAGAACATCCGTGTCGGGAAGTGGTACAATGTCTTTGTTCAGCACAAGGGCACCAGTCTTGAGGAGGACAAACAGAAAATTGCATTTGCTGACCCGGTGGTGTTAGCCTTTGATATCGAGACAGCCAAGGCGCCGCTCAAATTCCCAGATGCCAAAGTCGACCAGATTATGATGATCTCCTACATGATCGACGGGGACGGGTACCTCATCACCAACCGAGAGATTGTTTCCGAGGACATCGATGACTTTGAGTACACCCCCAAAAAGGAGTTTCCCGGTATATTTACGATCTTTAACGAGCCTGATGAGAAGCTGTTACTCATACGTTTTTTTGAGCACGTCCGCGACGTGCGGCCCACAGTCATTGCCACCTTTAACGGAGACTTCTTTGATTGGCCCTACGTGGAGACGCGTAGTGCATACCACGGGCTTGATCTCTTTGAGGAAATTGGCTTTGCTCGTGATAACGAGAAGGAATACAAGTCCAAGTACTGTGTGCACATGGACTGCTTCCGGTGGGTGCAGCGAGACTCGTACTTGCCACAAGGTTCCCAAGGCTTAAAGGCAGTCACCACTGCAAAACTCGGATATAACCCCACGGAGCTTGATCCCGAGCTCATGACACCATACGCGTACGAAAAGCCACAGCTTTTGGCCCAGTACTCGGTCTCCGATGCCGTGGCCACCTACTACTTGTACTACAAGTATGTTCATCCATTCATTTTCTCGCTTTGTTCGATTATTCCTTTGAACCCGGACGAGGTGTTGCGAAAGGGTACGGGAACATTGTGCGAGATGTTGCTCATGGTCCAGGCATATGAGCACTCAATTCTCTTGCCTAATAAACACATGGAGCCTGTGGAGCGGTTCTACGAGGGCCATCTTTTGCAGCTGGAGACCTACGTCGGAGGGCACGTGGAGTCTCTAGAGGCGGGAGTTTTCCGCAGCGATATCCCGAGTCGCTTCAGCATTGACCCGACCGCGATCGACGAGCTTTTGGGCGACTTGCGCAGCTCGCTTCAGTTCTGCGTGGAGGTGGAGAACCAGCGGAAGATGGAAGACGTGGTCAATTTTGACGAAGTTTACACCCAAATCAAGCAGGAATTGGTTGCACTTAGGGACGATCCTGTACGAACTGAGACGCCGCTGATCTACCACGTGGACGTGGCGTCTATGTACCCGAACATCATGACGTCGAACCGGCTTCAGCCGGACTCCATGAAAACCGAAGAGGACTGTGCCACGTGTGACTTCAACCGACCACAGAAAACCTGCGACCGAGTGATGCCATGGTCCTGGAGGGGTGAGTTTTACCCGGCCGATTCGCGCGACTACAACATGATGAAGCGGGCGCTCCAGAGCGAGACTTTCAAGCCGCTCCGGCCTGGTATGCCCGCGCGCTCGTTCGACGAGTTACCATACCCTGAGCAGGCACAGCTCATCAAGGAGAAGATCAGCAAATACCTGACAAAGAACTACCACCGGCTCAAGGTTACGGAGACGGTTGAGCGGACTTCCATTGTGTGTCAGCGAGAGAACCCTTTCTATGTGGACACGGTGCGGTCTTTCCGTGATCGGCGCTACGAGTTCAAGACGTTGGCCAAGGTCTGGAAAGGAAAGAGTGCCCGCATCGAGAAAAGCGATCCCATTGCCAAAGATGAGGCTAACAAGATGGTGGTGTTGTACGACTCGCTTCAATTGGCACACAAGGTGATTCTTAACTCATTTTATGGGTACGTGATGCGCAAGGGTTCCCGGTGGTACTCGATGGAGATGGCCGGAATCACGTGTCTCACGGGGGCTCACATTATTCAGATGGCACGGCGGTTGGTGGAGCGCATTGGGCGGCCGTTGGAGTTGGACACAGACGGGATCTGGTGTATTCTCCCGCGTTCATTCCCGGAGAACTTCCAGTTAAAATGCCGCGACGGAAAGACGCTCATGGTAGAGTACCCGTGCTCCATGCTTAATTACTTAGTGCACCAGCAGTACACCAACCACCAATACCAGGATCTAGTGGACCCCGCTACCTTCAAGTACCAGACGCGGTCTGAAAACTCGATTTTTTTCGAGGTCGATGGGCCCTACCGCGCCATGATCTTGCCCACGTCCAAGGAAGAGGGTAAGGGGCTCAAGAAGCGGTACGCGGTGTTCAATGAAGACGGAACCCTTGCGGAGCTCAAAGGTTTTGAATTGAAGCGGCGAGGGGAATTGCAGTTGATCAAGAACTTCCAGTCGGACATCTTCAAGCTTTTTTTGGAGGGCGACTCGTTGGAAAGCTGCTATGCGGAAGTGGCCACCGTTGCGAACAATTGGCTCGATGTTTTGGACGACAAAGGGGGGATGCTAGAGGATGAAGACTTGATTGAGCTCATTTGTGAGAACAGAAGCATGAGTAAAAGTTTGGCGGAGTACGCAGGCCAGAAATCCACCTCTATCACGACAGCCAAACGTCTTGGTGAGTTTTTGGGGAAGGAAATGGTCAAAGATGCAGGCTTGGCCTGTAAGTACATTATCAGTGCCAAACCCGTGGGCAGTCCTGTGACGGAGCGAGCGATTCCCGTGTCGATTTTCTCTTCGGACAAGCGTGACGAGTTTTTACGGCGCTGGCTCCGTGACAAGTCGCTCAACGACTTCGACCCTCGTTCAGTCATCGACTGGGACTACTACCGTGAGCGGTTAGCCTCTGTGGTTCAGAAAATCATCACCATCCCGGCGGCTTTGCAGGGCATTCGCAACCCTGTGCCACGGGTACCGCATCCGGACTGGTTGCAGCGGCGCATTGCCACTGAGGATGACTCCAAAAAGCAAAAGTCCATTACTTCGTTCTATAAGCGGGCCGATGGGACCGAGAAAAAGGCCCAGCAAGTGCGCGATATGGAGGATTTTGGCGAGGTCGATGCGGGAGTGGCCAAGCCGCGTGTGGCTAAGGTTACGGTTCGCAAGCGGCGGGGCCGCGAGTCGCCGGAACAGCAGCCGGAACCCCAGGTCGCGCTCGGACCCTGTCCCTCGATGGATGACTATGGGGCGTTCTTACAGTATCAGAAGGCAAAATGGCGGGTACAGGCGAATAACCGCGCGCAGAGGCGCCAGCTTTTCGGAGCCAGCGCCGATGCGTCGCATCGGTCGAGTGTCGGCGGTATGATCCGGCGCCAAGCTGAGAGTCTTGCAGGGTCCAGCTGGGAGATTCTTGAGTACAAGGCTGATCCTTCAACGCCAGGAGACGTGCGGGTGTTTGTGCTGGCGGGAGGCAAGGTGCACACCTTCAGATTCCACGTGCCCAAGAAATTTTATGCCACCTTCAAAACGGCGCTTCTGCCACGGGTGCGTATTCCGGACGCCGTGGTAGAGCCGTCAACTTCGGTGCTCCCGAACGGGCACGATGCCACAAATTTGTACCAATTTTCAATGCCGGAGCCTGCGTTCCACGAATACAGCGCCAATGTGGACGGGGTATTGCAGAGCACGAATCTCCGGGGTCTCTACGAGACGCTGGTTGACGCGGTGGAACGGTCTATCATTGAGCTCGGGAACTGCGTGCGGTTCGACGACACTCGGGTCGGGGCCCTTGGCCGCGGGTTGAAGGGCGGCTTTCATTTCCGCGATTTGCAGCCCAGCGACAGCGTGAGCTACTTGAAGCGTTTTGCCATGGACACTCTCTACCTTTTGCACGTGGTGACTGGGAGCTACCAGTTTGTGGCGGTGTTCAAATCGTGGGAGACACAGGCGGTGATATTCGTTTTAAAGCCTTCGGCAAGCGCCCAGGAGCTTCCAGGCATGTCCAAGATCTACGCGGAGCTTTTCGACTCAAAGCGCGACCGCCTCGGCAAGTTGTACTCGTTCATTGAGTACCCGGAAGAAATGAGCTTTGACACTCACTACTTCCAGGATGAGGCCAAGATGCTCCGGCGAGTAGACCGGCACGTGTCCAAGGTCCAGGAGGAGCGGAGCAATCGCGCTCTTCTCGCGGTGCAGTCGCCCTCAGCTGCCAAGATCTTGCAGCTCCTCCCGTCGACTGCCGACTTCCCTACGGTACGTCTCAGTGTGAGTGAGCTCACCCTCCCCGCGCTTGGGTGGCAGGCGTTAATCGGCAAGCGTATAGTGAACCACTACCTTGCGTTGGCTTCGTGGCTCCAAAAATTGGTTGCTCTCGCTGCCTACGGTAACGTTCCCTTGTGCAACCTCCAGGAACACAATGTCGGGTACGTGATCGATGTGGAGTATGCCCGGCGTCTCAGCACCAGCGGCGTGGTGCTCTGGTGGTCACCGAGCCCCTTGCCCGACCACGGCGGTTTTGAGATGGACCGCGCGCAGCAGCTGGAGCCGTTGGAGTTCCCCTCCATCAGCTGTCCCGATATTTATGAGACCGCGTGCTTGGAGGTGGAGCTTGGTACTTTGACCATCAACACACTCTTGACGAGCGCGCTTCTCAACGAGGCAGAGGGCTCAGATTTGGCCGACGACGGGGTCATTTTTGACTCCAACAACGCCGCCTCCACCATGGCCGAGGACTCCTTTTCAGGGCCGGCTCTAGCCATTCTTCGCACCATGGTCAAGGGCTGGTGGGACGACGCGCTACGCAGCAACATCAACGCGGACCTGCTCATGAACGCGTTGGTGACGTGGGTGCAACGACGCGATTCCCGGCTCTACGACTTTGCTCTCCACTACCACGTGCACACCTTGACCACCAAGACATTGCTTCAGTTGGTGGGTGAGTTCCGCAGAATGCACGCGCACGTGGTGTTCGCCAACAGAAACAAGTTACTTGTTCAAACGTCCAAGGTGCTGGTGGAGAACTCGTATGCGTTCGGACTGTTCATGCTCAAGGCGGTGCGTGCAAAGCCGCTTTTCGCCTTTTTGGACATGAAAATCCGTCGCTATTGGGACATTCTCTTGTGGATGGATGAGCACAACTTCGGAGGTCGGTGCTGCTACCAGATCACCAATGAAGAGATCCAGAGTTTGGTGCCTGTGAACCACTGGCAGATACAGAAGTTTCTCCCTGTGCTCTTCCAGGGCGAGTTTGAGGACTGGCTCATCATTTTTTTGGATGCGGTGGCCAAGTTCAAGAGCGAGCACTTGTTGGGAGGCACTCAAAGTACTCAGCGGGTCACGCAGATTGCGCACATTTTGCAGGGTCAGAAGAAACTCGAGCAGGGCGAGGATCTTTCCAGTGGAGTCATGGAACAATTCCGGCGGCCGCTCTTAAGCCGTATCGAGAAGCTTCTCCGGCGCCAGAACGAGTCCATCCTCAACCCCGAGCTTCGCGCTGAGTACGCGTTCCCCAAGCTCCCGGGCTCCCATTTCGAAATGACAAACCCCACGCTCGAATTGGTCAAGTTCTTGTGCGCCGTATTCGGGTTGCTGAGCAAGCGCAACATCGAGGTGCGCGTGTTGCGCAAGGAGCTCCTCTCGTTGTTTGACGTGAAGGAATTCAGCCCCGAGGCCAGTTTCCGCAACCCCAGCACTTCGTTGAAAATCTCGGGAGTGGTGTGTGACTACTGCAACTACATCCGCGACATCGATTTCTGCCGTGACCCAGAGCTGGAAATCTGGAGCTGTCGCCAGTGCTTGAAGTCGTACAATAAGTTGGCGATGGAGGAACAGCTTGTGGCCGAGTACTGCAAAACGGTGACCCGGTTCTATCTTCAGGACCTCAGATGCTCCAAGTGTCACCAGATCAAGGACAACGATCTCAGTGCCTATTGCAAGTGTTCGGGTACCTGGACCGAGACCATAAGCCATGCCGAGATCGAGAACCGGAGAGCGGTGTTCGACAACGTGGCCTCAGCGTATAGTCTTCTGTTGCTCCGGGGAGTTGTGGAGAGCTGAAGAGGATACAATGCATAGAAAGTTAGCAATTTGTAGACTGGGCAGGCGAGAAAGTTGGTGTGTGGGTTTCTGGCGATGGCCGAGCGGCCTCGTAGCAGATGCCTTACGGACGCGCACCAGGCGCGTTGAGCTCACTCTTCGCTCCACTGCTTGCCCTTCCCTCCCTGTCCATCCCTCCCATTCCCTGCCTCCTTCTTCACCCATGGACGGTCTTGTTCCCTACAGATCTCGCGAGCTCGAGCTTCTCGGGGCCTTTCTCACGGGCGACGCCGCCACAATGGCTCCGGCGCTAGTGGTGCACGGGTACAAGTCCTCAGGGAAGACCTACACGCTCGACCGCTTCTTGCAGCAGCTAGGGGTCCGACGCACCACTGTGCGCTGCGATCAGTGTGTTACCAAGCGCGTGCTTCTCCAGCGATGTCTCAAGCGTCTCCGTGAGGATTCGGGCGTCGACAGAGCGTCCTACAACGAGATGGTGAGCTACCGCGGCGGCGAAGTCACCAACTTTGGCACCATTTGCGAGAATTTCGAGAATCTCATCATAGCTCTTGAGCAGTTCATCGACGAGACGGGGTATCTGGAACCGCACGTTTTGGTGCTCGACCGGTTCGACCAGTGCATGGAGAATGCAGACGACTTGATGCCTGCGTTTGCGCGTATCCACGAGCAGTCCACAATCCAATTCCTCAGCGTGGTATTCGTTGTATCTAGCGAGGAGCCTCGGGAAATATCCACGGCGTCGATTCCCCACGTTTACTTCCGGAGCTACAGCCAAGAGGAGGCACTTGGGATCCTAGGGATGGCCCAGTTGTGCTCGTTGCGTGGATGCAGCGAGACAGTTCTGCACGAATTCTGGTGCCAGTACGCCAAAATCATCGTGGACCTCTTCTACTTGTACAGCGGGTCCAACATGAACATTTTGGTGGACTTAAGCCATGACCTATGGCGCCATTTTGCCGAGCCCGTGGAGGCTGGGCGCTATGGGCCACACGAGTTCGTCAAGATCTACCGAGAGGTGAGGGAGCGCATCACCGATGACGAAGTGTTCAATAAATCGCAGGTCGAGTCTTACGGCGACACCAGCAGTTTGAGTTTCGATCTCCCCGTGCACTCGCAATTCATTTTGATGGCGTGCTACTTGGCGTCCATCATTGAGCCCCGCATGGACCTCCACTTGTTTTCTAAGTTGAAAACGCTCCGGGCCCAGGCTCGAAAATCGTCCAAAAAGCAGCTTTTGCGCGACAGCATCGACACGCGAATGCTCTCGCCGGGGACCTTCGAGTTGGAGCGCATGTTGGGCATCCTCACGGTGCTCTACCGCAACGACTCGGCCTCGCTCAACGCGAGCATCGACCGGGTGCACCTCGACCAGGACGAGCTCTGGCGCAAGGAGCTCGCCACCTTCACCCTCAACGCGAATATTGACGTCAACAGCCAGTTGGCCACGTTGGCTTCTCTTGGCTTGGTCAGCAGAACGTCGTCGGACGTGCTCTCGTCGCAGGCGCGGTGGAAGTGCAACATGAGCTGGGCGGTGGCCGAGGCGGTTGCGCGCGAGTTGAACTTTCCCTTGAAGAATTATCTCGAAGACCAGCAGTAGCGGACGACCTAGTGCTGTGTCTCCCCAGTCATACGCGCCCTCAAGCTTCGGGCTGGGATCTTCAGGAAGCACCAGTGACGCTCCGCTGGGCCCTGCCCGGAGGGCCACTGCGTGGGCTCAGCTCTCTGCGCTCGGTACCAGCAGCCTCCTGCGGAGAATTTCCCCCAGTATGGCCCTCTACGAATGACACGAGGAGCAAGAGAGTTGCCGGGGTGGGGTGGGGGAAAGGCCCAGTTCACCGGCCATAGGGCACTCCGATCAAACGCTTATATGCCGTACACTTACCTCGAGAAAAGAAGCCCTATGCAAACGGCCGAAAAAGGTCCTTTTTCGGTACTTTTAGTGTTGAAATACCGTCTTCTCTGCTGGATATTAATTATTGAATGTTTACTTTTTACTGCAGGGGACAACTGGGGCCAACTCTTGCCCTCAGCGCCCCTCTCTCCAGCACCAGTCCAGCCGCGCCCTTTGTCTGCACTTGCCTGCACAGCTCCAGCGCTTACTTTCGCTCGCCCGACATTGGCCAGGCGCGCTCTGACTCACAGAAGAATTTTTGTTCACCACAAACCGCTCCCCACAGTATCCACCCACCGACCAAAAATGCTCTCGGCACGTTCAGCAGTGCGCCCAGCTAGAGGGTTGGCTACCTTGGCCTCCTCGGGGCTCCAGGTTCCCGAAGAGTTCAAATCGAGAACCCCTCCCTACGAGAAGCTCATCGCCAAGCTCGAGTCAGTCAAGAGGTTGGTCAACAACAAGCCGTTGACTCTCGCTGAAAAAATCCTTTACTCGCACTTGGTGGACCCAGAGGACAGTTTGGCGTCCTGCAATGGCCAACTTTCCAACATTAGGGGCCAGCAGTACTTGAAGTTGAATCCCGATAGAGTGGCCATGCAGGATGCTTCGGCCCAGATGGCTCTCTTACAGTTCATGACCTGTGGCATGCCGAACACTGCGGTGCCTGCCTCCATTCACTGCGACCATTTGATTGTGGGAAAAGACGGTGAGGAGAAGGACTTGATCAAGTCCATCGCCACCAACAAGGAGGTGTTTGACTTTTTGCAGAGCTGTGGTGAGAAGTACGGCATTCAATTCTGGGGCCCTGGGTCCGGAATTATCCACCAGATCGTTTTGGAAAACTTTTCGGTCCCCGGATTGATGATGTTGGGAACTGATTCGCACACTCCAAACGCTGGTGGCTTGGGTGCCATCGCCATTGGTGTGGGAGGTGCGGATGCCGTCGACGCCTTGACTGGCACTCCCTGGGAACTCAAGGCTCCCAAAATCTTGGGGGTCAAGTTGACGGGACACTTGTCCGGCTGGAGCTCTCCTAAGGACGTTATCACCTACTTGGCCGGTCTCTTGACTGTTCGTGGAGGTACGGGCTACATTGTCGAATATTTCGGTGAGGGTGTCAAGAGCTTGTCGTGTACCGGAATGGCCACCATCTGTAACATGGGAGCCGAGATTGGTGCCACTACCTCCACCTTCCCCTACCAGGAGGCTCACCGCAGGTACTTGGTGCAGACCGGCAGAGAGCCCATCGCCCAGGCCGCTGACGTTGCCAATAGTCAGCACCGGTTCCTCGCGGCCGATGAGGGTGCTGAGTACGATCAGGTGGTGGAAATCAACTTGTCAGACCTTGAGCCTCATGTCAACGGACCTTTCACTCCTGATTTGTCCACTCCCATCTCCAAATTCGGCGAAACTGCCACCAAGGAGGGCTGGCCCTTGAAGATCAGCGCAGGTCTCATCGGCTCATGTACCAACTCCTCGTACCAGGACATGTCGCGTGCGGTTTCCATCATCAAGCAGGCGGAATCTGCTGGTCTCAAGCCCAAGATCCCGTTCTTTGTGACTCCCGGGTCAGAGCAGATCAGAGCCACCATCGAGCGCGACGGTTTGATCGACACCTTTGAGAAGAACGGCGCCATCGTCTTGGCAAACGCCTGCGGCCCTTGTATTGGTCAGTGGGACAGAACTGACGTCCCCAAGACCTCTACCGAATACAACTCCATCTTCACCTCGTTCAACAGAAACTTCCGTGCCAGAAACGACGGTAACAGAAACACCATGAACTTCTTGACCTCTCCTGACATGGTGACTGCTATGATCTACTCTGGGGATGCCAACTACAACCCCGTGACCGACTCGATCAAGTTGGACAACGGAAAAGAGTTCCGCTTTGCACCTCCTCAGGGCGAGGAATTGCCTAACGAGGGGTTCATCAAGGGCCGTGAGGAGTTTTATCCTGAGAGCGATCCCCAGCCCAAGCCAGAGGTTGTTGTTAACGTGTCGCCAAAGTCCGACAGATTGCAGCTTTTGGAGCCCTTTGAGGCTTGGAACGGTAAGGAGTTATCCACCAACGTCTTGTTGAAAGTGGAGGGTAAATGCACCACCGATCACATCTCCGCTGCGGGCGCCTGGTTGAAGTACAAGGGCCACTTGGAGAACATTTCTAACAACACCTTGATTGGTGCTGTCAACAAGGAGACCGGCGAAGTCAACACCGCCTACGACTTGAATGGAGACAAGTACACCATCCCTGAGTTGATGATCAAGTGGAAGCAGGATCAACGTCCTTGGGTCGTTGTTGCTGAGCACAACTACGGCGAGGGTTCCGCCAGAGAGCACGCTGCCTTATCACCAAGGTTCCTTGGAGGACAGATCCTTTTGGTCAAGTCCTTTGCCAGAATCCACGAAACGAACTTGAAGAAACAGGGTATGTTACCTTTGGCTTTTGCTGACGAGGCTGATTATGACAAGATCTCTGCTGGTGACTTGTTGACCACCGTGGACTTGGCTGATATGATCGCCAAGGGCGGTGACAACGGTGGAACCTTGACGATGAAGGTCACCAAGAAAGACGGAACCGAGTTTAACATTTTGTGTAAACACACCATGTCCAAGGACCAAGTTGACTTTTTCAAAGCCGGTTCTGCTATCAACTTCATCGGTAACCAAAAGAAGCTCCAGCAGTAATGTATATAGCGGGAGGTGACTATTCTAATAAACCAACATAGAGGGACGATGTAAATATCTACGGCGTAATGTTGCAATGTCTTATATTCAACGATCTATGTTTTAGGGTACAGTGACTATCAGTTGATAGCAAGATTTCTCTAAGCGTCAATCAAGCTCTCAGAAGGCTTTGGCTTGTCCTCTTCCTCCTCTTCATCGTCGTCATCTTGTTCTCTTCCCCTCTGGTAGAACTCATCCAAGATCTTAGGGCTGATTCTGTTCAATAATTCTTTTGGATAAATTCTCAATAAAGACCATGCTTGATCCAAGGATTCAAAAACTGATCTGTTTTCGTAAGATCCTTGAGAAATGAAATTCTTTTCGAACTTTTCTAAAAATTCCAAAGATAACTTATCTTCAGTAGATAAGGCTTCTTCACCAACAACGGCCTTCATGGCAGCTGCATCTCTACCGATGGCATACTTGGCGTATAACTGGTTGGAAACATCACCATGGTCCTTTCTGGTCATGCCCTCACCAATAGCTGACTTCATCAACCGCGACAATGATGGTAACACGTTGATTGGTGGGTAAATACCTCTGTTATGTAATTGACGGTCAACAGAAATCTGTCCCTCGGTAATGTATCCGGTCAAATCGGGAATTGGATGAGTGATGTCATCGTTAGGCATGGTCAAGATAGGAATCTGGGTAATCGAACCGTTTCTGCCTTCAACTCTACCTGCTCTTTCGTAGATAGTGGACAAATCGGTGTACATATAACCGGGGTAACCTCTTCTACCTGGCACTTCTTCTCTAGCGGCAGACACTTCTCTCAAAGCATCAGCATAAGAAGACATATCGGTCAAGATGGTCAAAACATGTCTTTCGGTCTGGTAAGCCAAATACTCAGCAGTGGTCAAAGCCAAACGAGGAGTAATAATTCTCTCAATAGTTGGGTCATTGGCCAAGTTCAAGAACAACGACGTTCTTTCTAACGAGCCATTCTCCTCGAAATCTTGCTTGAAAAATCTGGAGGTCTCAAGATTGACACCCATAGCAGCGAAAACAATCGAGAAATTCTCTTCATGACCATCGTGAACGTCTTTGGTTGGTCTAACTAAACCTGCTTGTCTGCAAATCTGAGCGGCAATTTCGTTATGAGGTAAACCCGAAGCGGAGAAAATAGGGATCTTTTGGCCTCTAGCAATGGAATTCATGGTATCGATAGCTGAAATACCAGTCGAAATCATCTCTTCGGGGTAAATACGTGCATAAGGATTGATCGGGGATCCGTTAATGTCCAAATAGTCCTCGGCAAAGATCTTGGGTCCTTTGTCGATTGGTCTACCAGAACCATCGAATATACGTCCCAACATGTCCTCGGAAACAGGAATCTTCAAGTTTTGTCCTGTGAACTCAACTCTGGTCTTTTTGACATCAATTCCAGTTGTACCCTCGAAAACTTGGACAATGGCCTTGGTCCCTCTGACTTCCAAAACTTGACCTGCTCTGTTGGTCCCATCAGGTAAGGTCAAATTGACAATCTCGTTGTACCTGGGGAATTTGACGTGATCCAAAATAACCAATGGACCATTAACACCTCCAACAGTGTTGTAATTGATTCTCGGCTTGATTTTGAAGCCTTCAGTAACAGCCTTCTTGTTCAATTCGAACAATTCTTTATCGGACAACATGGTGGGCTGGAATCTCACAATTGATAGCTGTGTAGAATAGGAGATATCTCTTTATCCTAATCCAATTGCACCTAACGATGGGAAAAGTGGGGAGAATGCTGGTGGTTGACGGCTAATTAAGTGATAAGGGGTGGTGAGCGTTGGACTAGACACGACTGTACGGGAAAGAAATGGATTGTATGCCGGAATACGGCCTAATAAAGTAAAGTGCTACGTTCTTATCGATGCCAATATCACTTTGCAAGAACTAAGAATACATGTAAAAAAATGATAAACGATGGGAGGTCAATTATTCAAGTACTTCGCCTAAGTTTTTTCGCTAATCTCTGACGAATAAGGCTGCAGTGATGCATACTGAGCCGGCTGCAAATTACCGATTTCTCCAAGCCCTTTCTCTCCAAGCACTTTATCTCCAAAATTCCCCACCAATCTCAGTCACCACAGTATTTACAGTTCATAAATGCTTGCTGATGATATCCCAGTCATCTAGCTTCACGTGGCTGCTGATTATTTTGTCTCGGCCACTGCCGCCGACCATTAACTTGTACACGTGCTGGACAGTGATCTTTCGTTCATCAGCAGAATTCTCTTCCAAATCCACATCTATGCTCCTTCCCATTTCGCTGATGTTTCCAAAAATATCCCTCTCTGAGCTGGAAGTCACGGTGGACTCTGCGCCAAAAATCCTGGAGTAGAGATTGTTTGATGTGAACTTTTTCAGTGTCCCCAACACACCAGTGGACGCTAAAGACAGTTCCTGAATATCTGAAGCCTGCGCATTGGAATTATGTGTCTTGACGAACTTTGGCTCAAAATATTCTGTCTCCATGTTTATCAAATGCTGGCATATTTTGGTAAAGTCATATAATTCGTCAAAAGGCTTCGTATGCGCAAAAAAAACCTTGAAATTAACCAAAATCTTGACAATTATTTGAAGAAACTTGACAAACTCCTTCGCAGTGAGTCTTGTAAAAGGCTTCGAAAGTATTTTGTGAGGTAAAATGACAAACTTCTTTCCGCTCGTGATTTTTGCTTCAGCGGGGGCAACACTAACATGTCTCGGTTTCATTACTTCGTTGTCCTCCTGAAATTTCTTCGAACTGGTCTCCTCCAAATCTATGTTTGCGTTCTCCTCAACTTTCAAGGACTGTCGTCTCTGATAGTTTATTGTCTTCGATGAAAGCGGGAGCTTGAGTGCATCTCCAAGTTTGATGACTTCCTTCGACAGAGTAGGAACAACTTCAGGTTGTTCTGCATCCTCGGCGTCCAGCTCCAAATCGTCCGTTCGCCCTATCATTTGGTTTTCCTTTTCTTGCACAATAGCAAAAAACTTCAGGTTTGGCAAGAGCTTCTGGAGCTCATGCAAATATGGTAGTTTTATCATTTGGACCTCAAATAAAGCCACGAGCTTGCCCTGGAGAATGATCAAGTTCTCCAAAAAAGTATTCAATTGCTCTAATTTGTTGTTGAAAGAGAAAAAGCTCTCGATATTTATCGCTGGTTGCTTGAACAACTCCATTCTTTTGGACTTGAATTTGGAAAGATAGGAGGTGCTTCTACTACTTGTTAACACCATCTCAATTAATGCACTGTAGTTTGCTTGTTGGAGCTTGAGATATTGCCGGTGGACTCTAGCAATCTTGAGAGATTCAAATGCTATATCGGCGTCAACTTCTGCTTTCAGAGAAGTGTACTTAAGAGCCAACTTACTGTTGGCTGTCTGTAGCTTCTCCTTCTCAGAGTCCACCGTGAAACGTAGCGTCTCAAGACGCTTCTCTGTTCGTATGATGCGATTTCTCAACGAGTTGATGGTTCGGTCAATCCCGTGTACCTTGAGCTTCTCATTGACCTCTTGTAGCCGAACTAGTTGTTGCGAGAGAGTTTTGATGGAGGCATCGGAAGCTCGAACAACATCCGAGGATTCCCTTTTTGGAGCCGTGAGGCTGCCAGAAATGGGAGAAATACCAACAGTGATACTTAAGGGGCCTTCATCGTCACTGAAACTTGCTTTGGGGGGCTTTGGCATGTCCTGTGTGACACTAGGCGTCTCCTGTGCATCCTGAAACAAGTCTTCTTCGCTCGCATCGGACAGCTGTAACGAGTACTCTCGTATAGGGAAAAGCAACAGTTCAGAAACAAGGAAAACTCGATTGATCTCCGCTCGGGCCGCCTCGTTCAACTCGTCTAGATCCCTGCAAGAATTTCTCACCAATTCGAGCTGGTCGTTAACGCAATTGGAGCAAAGTGATTCGTGCTGCGCTCCGCATAAGATACATCCCTGGGCCTTGCCGTTCATGGGTCAGCTGGGCAACATCTGCAGTGGCTTATGGTAATGTGGTATTAGAGAGTCTCGGACGGTTCAGGCTCAGCAGAGTCTAGAAAGATACGTGGATGTTAGCGTAGGTTCAGATAAGAGTGAAGGGCGAATGAATCTCAGTGCAGTTATGGCCTACACGACCTGGGGTAGCTGTAGCGCGATGAATTAGTGGGAGATAGCGAGATAGTGAGAGAGCAAAGAGGGAGCTACTAATACCCATAACTGGTATTCTGGGTGGTATCAGATAGTATTCTGCTACTTGAATGTGCGACTATCAGTTATATAGTTGTTGCATTGTAGAGGCTCTATCATCGAATGGCTACGTCCTGCCCTTCTGTAACTTCTTTCTCTCCACTATCTCTCTGATCAAAAATGCAAGGGCCTCCTCAGTAGTCCCATCATCTCTCAAATTATCCACCCCGACAAAGCCACAGTTCCATGATTTGGCCAATTTCTTACCATCTTCGATCAATTGGTGCAGAGCCAAGTCGCTATTTATATGGGTGCATAGAAGCCACACTGGCGGGGGGCAGTATGGATCTGAAGGGTCCATGGGGTTATCGATCAATCTGAGGCTGCTCAGATTCTGACGTTCCTGAAACTTCTTCATCTCCTTCTCGATTTTGCGGTTGTCTCTCCAAAGGCTTTTCAATGCATTCTTGATCAGAAAGATGTCACTTTCTTGTCCCTGCGCCCAGCCCTGTCTGTAGGTGTTGTATTCCTTCCAGGCCTCATCCAAGGCGCCTTTGATGGTGAGAAGAAGGTTGAAAGTGGAGTCGCCTGGTGATTGTTTGATGACATCATCTGAGGAGCTCGGAGAATCCTTGGGCGATATAGACTCGTCATAAGACGGTGGGTTGTATGACGGTATAGCTGAGTATACAAAAAAGTATCCGTCTATATATCCGTTCATCTCACCCGCACCGCTCGCAACAAGGAGGGGATTGGCCAGTACGTCCCTCCTGGGCTCGTTGGCAAGGTTTTTAAGAATCTCAGGGTCTAACTTGACGTATAATGAAGCTTCCAAGAATGGGACAACTTGGTCTGGATTGAATGCTGGAGTATCGATTAATTCCACGAGAATTGGGGAGATACTAGGGGCGGGTGCTGTAGGGGAAGCCAATACTTGCTCTCTTTTATCGAAACACTTATAGAAATCGGTCTTATCAGTTACAACGTACTCGCTGGTCATATTTTTGTACTCCTGAACCCTTTTTCTGTACTCTTCCTGTGCCGCTTTCGACTGCTTTGTGTTGGTTATGTTGGGACGGAGTTTCTGGAGCCTCTGGTACACCACAGGGCTCAACTGGATCCTGGACAAGTCGAATTTTAAATCCACCAAGTTACTGGGATCTAAAATACCACGCGATGTGTCTGTAGAAGGGTAAAAGGTAAAAAGAACTGGGCTGGAGCTATGCGTGGGATAGTAGGTGTCCTGGATCACTCCGAGACTTAATCTCGATACTACCAGCAGCTTGCCCGATTTGGCACCCCCCAAAAGTGCAATTCTTAAAGGTCGGTGCTCATTGACTGGCACAGAGATATCCAGAGCATGTAATGGCATTTTGGCCTTTTCGATCACTGAAGAGTGTCTCACTTGTTGGTGCCGCAGAAGGGAAGATCTGAGTTACCGCCATGAGCAGAGTGCCGTAATTTCGCGCTAACGCGGGGACCTTAGCCATTGTTCGCCTACGATCTTCTCTAGAGAGGGGCTCCAGTACAGCACTCCCTACATTTTTCTTTACTAGTGTCTATTCTTCTAGGAAATTGGGGCTCATTCTATTTCCCCGTGCATCAAAGTGGCCAAGTTTGCAGAAGTCAAAGGGGCACCGGCCGAGGGAAGTGCGGGCACCGAGGCACTGAGCTTGTTCTCTTTGTCCTTGGCTTTGCTCTCTTTGTCGGGCAATCCATGCAAACTGTAGGCCATCCTGGATCTGTTAGCGGATGTATTGTTACCCATGAAATTTGTGTTTCTGGAAGGCAATTCGGTGGTGATAACCTGAGGTTTTATGCCCAATTTGGACAAAAGGGAGTTGTTGGCGTATAGGTAAGACGAGGGCGTCGATAATGGAGCCTTCATGATCGGGTTCTCGGAGTAAAGAGAAGTATGCGGTAAGTTACCCATGTGTGGGAAATATGGAGAATGCACCACTGGAGGTGCCTTCGCTGAGTCTGTGTGCCTAGCGGGCCTAGCGCTCTGCTTTTTAGGCTCTCTTTGACTCACAACTTTCACCGGTGAAGTTGTACGAGGTTCGGCTTCCTCGCTCTGCTTTTCCTCTCCTGTGTCGGGCTCCCTGTAATGACTCAAATCTTCCTCAATATTACGAACCAGATCGAATGCCGACATCAAATACGGCATCTCCTCGGATATAGTTGTCTTGTGGAGCATGCTAGTCGATAAAGATGTGACCGAGTCTCTCCTGCCATGCAGACCCTGAGAAGTTGGGGTGCTCACATGGTTCGACCGTGTGATCGAATGAATAAGAGGTGGCATCACTTGTGATGAGTACATCAGAGAGTACATAGACGAATTGCCGGCGTCCGAGTCAGACTCAGCGTCCTCGTCGCGTTGGTAGTCAAAGTCATGTGGACTGTCTGACTCCACGTACACAAACTCCTCGTCTAGATTTTCTCCTGCTGGACCGGACTTGTGCTTATGGGCTGTCAGGTGCGCATGCAGTTGCCGTGCCTCTTCGGCTGTTTCCGCGGCCTCCTGAAGCTTCTCGAGCTTGAAAGCGTCGAACATCTTCTCCATGTCGCTGATCACAGCAAGGCACTCGTATTTCGCCGATAAGTCTTCCTGCTCGATCGAGTCATTGAGCTGTCGAAGAAGAGACACCACAAAGCTGCGGTAGGTCATCACCGTCTGGTCACTCGTCTGGTCGTCTCCAAGCATCGTCTCAAGATCTGTGCCTATGGTAATGAGCTTGGCTCGCAGATATGCAACCATTATCTTATCGGAAATGTCGTCCTTCAATTTGATGTTGCGAAGCGTCAATTGAGCCAAGAGCGTGCCGCTATCCAGGAGATACTCAATTGGTGTGAGAGTACGCAGCGAGCGTGTTAGGTAGTCAAGGTCCTGTGATATAAAATGAAGCCTTTTCTGGAACTCCTGGCAGCTGCCTAGCACTTTCCAGGCGATATCATTGTTGAATTTGCGGGTGCCCTCGTCATCTTCGTTGAAATGAGTGTCCGAGTTGATGTCCAACGACAAAAACTGCCAGTTTTTCAGGTTAAGTTCGATTTTCTCAAGACTTTGAAGAATTGTGAGCGACAACTGGCAGAGTTTGGAGATTCTTCGTTCTGTGAGAGGGAAATTGTGAATGATTTCTATGAGCTGAGATGTCTTGTCTTTCTCTCTGTTTAGGTCAGGGTCTCGAGCCAACGAGAGAATGGGGTCTGTGTATGTTGCTACCTCAAGCTGTGACGACATTTAATGAGGCTATTGGGGAAGTTGCGAGTGAATTGGCGTATGGAAGCCGCTCTAGAGTGGTAATGCCGATGGTATGATCTGTTTCCGGCTTTGCGCTGGAAAATGCTGTAATTATAATGGAATATGCGCAGAGTCTTGGCGAGGTCACTATCGCAAGTTCTCTGAAGTTTGAGCTTTATTGCTCTCTGGGGCTTTCTTTCTGTGGAATAGTGAAGTGCGGGACGTCTCCTGACGCTTAGAGCTGAAAGATTCGCTCAGGGAGTCGCAAGAAATGAAAGTTCGCCAAGTTCGCCGCAGTTTTCTTGCACGACCAGTGGAGTCGTCTGCTCGAGGTCAGCAGAATTTGGGGTGCAAGCTCTGGTGTCAGCGGGCAAACATCACACAGCTGGCCTGAGGGAAGGACGGAAATTATGGAGTGATTTGTTGTATGCACTACCGATCCGAATCCTAAAGGCCGATCGAGTCGCGCGCGCTCTTTAGAGCTGCGGACCCTCGGCCAGCGATTAGCGCCGAGTTATCAAGGTCCCGGGGTGGAGATCAACTCTGGTGGGGAATGGCCGAGTTAAAACATCGATAAGCTGAATTTCACCTTCAGTCACGTGGGAGGGATTCGAAAGATAAGCCCCGATGTCAGGCGGCTAGAGCTGCGGAATTTTCGGGACCAGGTCGGAAGGATGAAATGTGAGCGGTTTGGACGTACTGCAGAGTAAGTTTGCAGCAATTTCACCCTCTCACATTCGGTAAGTTTCATGAGACTCTGGCCAGCGGGACCCGATACCCCTAACCGTGGCGCTTTGTGGAAAACTGATCCAAAGTCTGAGACCATTGATTGCTAGGTACGACCGTCTTCTTACTACATCTTGCTTGAAATGTTCTAGGTCATCCGGCCCATCTTCTAGAGCCGCTCGAACTGAGCCAAGTCTCGACCACCTATTATTGGAACTATGAAATGGCTCCATATTATGTGGAGAATAAATTGTGGAGTCTACCATATGGACGGCTCCACAAAGCTAATTTTGGCCATTCATAGACTATTCCCACGGCTCGATGTGCGCAGTGTTCCGTTATCAGTTACTGGTCAGCTAAGTGAAATTCTGGAAATGATAGCAATCGGCTCGACATTTCAAACACTGGACTACTCAACCCTCCGATACAGCGAATGAACCCCCAGAATGCTTGGCATGGTTGGCGAGAGCCTCAGTAGCCGCATCGTTCTGCTGTGGAGACTAATGAAACGCTTAATATTAAGCCTTGTCCTTACGAGAAACCCTTCTTCTCTTACCAAATTCGGTCGGCTCACTCATGCACGAAAGCCTATTTTGAGCCATAGAAGAGCCGTGCAGCTCTGAAATTGTTGCAAACTGATAACATTATCAATGAATTCACTGAGCTAGGTAAATCGGAAGAAGTGTGGATCCAGCTCATGAGCGACTCGTTCTACGGCTTCAAAATTGACGAGCCGTCTATTCCAGATTACTACTTCTTATGGGGTATTTAAAGTATGCTGTTTCATGGTGCCCCGAAAGTTTTGGTCTAAACAGTATTCAACTTGCTTTGATACTGCAGTATAGTACAAGATGTTGGAACCAAATGATGGTATTACAGGAGTAACCTCGTTGTCTAGTGGGGTCTCCCGCATCGACCCTGAGGATCATGAGCTTGACTTGGCTGCGATCACCTCTCAGCCAGTTTCCCTTGGGGAAATTGGTGGGTCGTTAACTACCGAGCAGAAGCTCTTCATCTTAAGAAGATTGAACTATGAGGCCTTGGTCACCTTGGATGACTTGCCAGTTTCCGCTACTTTTATGATTGAGAAAGTTGAGAACTTGGAGGTTTCTGATGCAGTTGAAATCCTCCAGGAGACATACGAGGAATTCAAGAATGATTTCAACTTCCCGGAAGCTGATTTGGAATTGATCGAGAAGTTATTGGCCGTAGCACTGAAGAGACAGGACAATCCCACCAGAAACGAGCTCGAAAAGCAGTTCGAGTACCTGGTAACAGAAAAGGGGCCCGTGGCAAAACCCGATAGCAAGGATGAAATCTTTGGTGTCTTTGATACTGAGAAAGCAAACATCGATTACCATCAGATTACCGATTGGGAGTTACAAGTCAAGCTTGAGGCAAGCTTGCACGCTTATCACTCTCCTTACCCAGAAGTTAGATCAGTCACAGAACCATACGATGACCCGAGTATTCCCTGTGAGACATTTAGAGCATATGTCTTAGGGTTTGTTTGGACAGCTATTGGTGTTTTCATCAACCAGTTCTTTTCCCAAAGACAACCCACTATTTCCTTATCTGCTTCTGTTGTTCAGATTTTCTTATACCCTTGTGGTGAGCTTTGGTACTTTATCTTCCCTGATATCGAAATCAGGCTTCACAAGAAGTTTTCGTTCAGATTGAGCCCAGGTCGTTGGACCTATAAGGAACAGATGTTCTCAACTATCATCTATTCCGTTGCGGGAGGTACTTCTTATATCTCTTACAATGTTTACACTCAAAGAATCTTTTACAGAAACCAATGGGCAACCTGGGGCTACCAGATTCTCTTGGCTTTGTCAACCAATTTCTTGGGTTTTGGTTTGGCCGGCATCTTGCGCCGTTTTGCTTGTTACCCAGTGAAAGCTATCTGGCCAACAATCTTGCCGACATTAGCTTTGAATCAGGCTTTGCTTAACCCAGAAGTCAAGGAGAATATCAATGGCTGGACAATATCGAGATATTACTTCTTCTTCGTCACTGTTTCTGCATCTTTTGTCTACTTTTGGATCCCAAGTTACCTTTTTGGTGCTGTTTCAATGTTCAACTGGATGACTTGGATTAAGCCTGATAATTTTAACCTTGCTATGATTACTGGCTCTGTTCAGGGCTTGGGTTTGAATCCCATTCCTTCGTTTGACTGGAATATTTTGGCGTATAATGCGCCATTGGTTCGACCCTTTTATTCCCAGGTGAGCGAATATATTGGCCTTATCATATCATTTGCTACTATCTGCGGCGTCTACTGGACTAACAATAAATGGTCAGCCTACCTCCCGATCAACTCGAACGGACTATTCAGCAATGTTGGCGAACCCTACCAGGTAAGTCAGATCTTGGACGAAAGGGGACTATTCGACAATGAAGCATACCAGAAGTATGGTCCTCCCTTCTATACCGCCGGAAACTTGGTTGTATATGGTGCCTTTTTTGCCATATATCCTTTTTCAATTTTTTATGAGACGGCAACTAGATGGAAAGCTTTCAAAGAATCTGCTATTAGTGTTTACAAGACTTTTAGATACGTTGGACGCTCTGGTTATGAGGGCTTGAAAGACCCTCATTCTAGAATGATGAGTCGCTATCCTGAGGTTCCAGAATGGTGTTTCCTTGTTATCTTGGTGCTTTCTATTGTTTTCGCCATTATTTGTGTGGAAGTGTTCCCTACTAATACTCCAGTTTGGGCCATCTTTTTTGCTGTTGGTATCAACTTCGTCTTTTTGATTCCATTGACCACGCTTCTTAGTTCGACTGGTTGGGGTTTTGGATTGAATGTTTTGGTTGAATTAATCATGGGGTACGCCCTCCCTGGTAATTCGCAGGCTTTGATGATCATCAAGGCATTCGGGTACAATATCGACGGGCAAGCTCAAAATTATGTTTCCGATCAGAAGATGGCACATTATGCCAAGGTTCCACCACGTGCACTTTTCAGAGGTCAGATGATTGCCGTTTTGATTCAAACTTTTGTTGGTTTGGCGGTGATGAACTGGCAAATTGATACTGTTGATGGTCTCTGTGATCCTCTTCAGAAACAGAAATTTACCTGCCCTAATGCAGTGACTTTCTTTTCTGCTTCAGTTTTGTGGGGTACCATTGGGCCCAAGAAGGTATTCGGTGGGCTATACCACATTTTGCAATACTGTTTCCTTATTGGGTTTTTGTTGGTGTTCCCAGCTCTTGCTTTCAAATGGTACGGTCCAAAGAAGTATACTCGGTCCTTCCAGCCTTCAATTATTATGGGAGGGTTTTTGGGCTGGGCTCCATACAACTTGTCTTACTACACGGGTAGTTTATACTTGTCAGTCGCATTCATGTACTATATCAAGAAATACTACTTGACTTGGTGGGAGAAGTACAACTTTGTCTTTTCCGGGGCCATGGACGCAGGTGTTGCCTTCAGTGGCATTATCATCTTTTTTGCAGTGCAGTACCATGATAAGAGCCTCAATTGGTGGGGAAATGAGGTGGTATATGCGGGAGTTGATGGGGGAAACGGACAAGTCGCCTTGTACAATGCTACCGCGCAAGCGCCAGGTGGCTACTTTGGTCCAAGAGTTGGGCACTTTCCCTGATTCAGAAGCTCTTGGTTGACTTTTTGCGGTTTGATGTTGGGGCGAAGGCAATGCTCAACTTTTTGGTATAGATCTTCACCCTAACTCAGTGTACATTTGACATAAGGATCAGTAGGAGCGATTAAATGGCCAGTAAAGCTATGATATACTGCCCTTCTATAGTGCTTAGATGCCTTGCTTTACCTTGCAGTTACTGTGGGTTTCTAGCAAAGCAATCAGTTTCTTTTCTATCACTCTGCTTCACTCTCTTCATGCAAATTTTGGTATATACAGCAAGACTCATGTTTTGTATAATGACTATAAGAGAAGTGAATTTTTGATTTGGTCCCGAAATGGACCTCTTCTGGGCATTCTACCCTATATTAAATTTTTCTCTTTCAACACTCTGTTCTTCATCATGTCGTACCACTCATTGATGTCGCCCTGCTTACTTGGATGAATAGCCACGATGATTATCGTCATATTATCAAAGCCAATTCCAGTGATATTGTTGGCCATTTCAATGCAGTTGTTCAATACCAATTCTATGATATGTGTAAGAGTCCATCCCAAACCGAGCTTGTCTCGGATCACCTTGATGAGTTCTCTATCAGTGTAGCAGTCCCATATACCATCGCATGCTAATACTATAAACTCAGGGGTGCCTAAATACTCCTGATCGTACACCAATAGTTCAGGCTCCACTGTCACTTGATTCAATTCGGGTGGAATGTGTAAAAGACCGTTTTTCAAGTATTGCTTGTTTGTGTCCATGTAGTAGTAGTCTCGGGACGGCTCCACGTACGGGATTTTAAATTTGAAGTCTCCGAAAGCTCGTGATAGCGCCAATATCTCGTTCACTCTGTTATTGATAACATATCCACCGCTATTCTCAATTCTCACGCGCTCGCCCATTGTGCTTGGCTTGTGGTCAAAAGAGAGTGTCTTAGGGTACCCTCCAGCGGTCGAAAGTATGCACCGCGAGTCTCCTGTATTGGCAACTATAATATATCGCTGGTCCAAAATGGCCATTATAACAGCTGTTGTTCCACATTGGGCCGAGTCATCTTTATTTAGGTCGTGATCAATTCGGAAAAACGAGTCCCTGATGGCGGACATGTATGAGGAAAGGTCCAGACTTTTAGAGGCTATGAGCTTTCCCAACCGCTTGAAAATCAAACTTGGGAGATGTTCACTAACATAGTCGGCAGTGACGCGCCCGCCATGGCCATCGAACACCCCAAAGATAGCAATGGACTCGTCCTCGTTAAATTTGGTGCTATGTGCATCCTCCATGGTCATTCTGTACCCCTGCATAGCGCCTATGGCGTAGGTCATCGTCTGACGCGGGTCAATGTCAAGTGTCTTCTCCTGTATCGGGTGAGAGAGGAGTTGTCCCATTGCATGCTATCTCTAAAAGTGTAGTTGGGCAGTTAGATAAGAAGATAGGGTCGACGGGATCCAGCCAGGAGGTTTCAGCCGTTGACGGAGATATTAGTCACTGCTGCGTTGATAATTCAGGTTGTCTTAATTACCTGCGAGACAAGGCTTGAAATGGCACCTACTCTGTCGGATGTCCTGATGCCCTTCTTCTGTTGTTCCTCGTTCTATGCGACAGCGATCTCTTTATAGCTGCTAATACTTTCGCTTTGTGCTACATTGTTGGGTCGCGTGACCGCCTGGGGAAGTTGGGGCAGTCCCGGGGAAGAATCGCGGACTTGTCGGGCAGGGGCAGTGGCGGCGTCAAGGCGGTGCGAAGGCAGGTGCGGATGAGGCCGAGTGGCAGGGGCCGAGTGGAACGATCCAATGACGACACGCCGAAGGCATCGCAGGTTCGAATATGTAGTAGTTGTCCGAATGCATTGGTTGTGATGTGAGTGCTGTAAAGCAGGGGCCGAGCAGGTAGATAGAGGGGCGTCTGTTGAGTTCTGTGGAGCGTTGCTATTGTGCTGAGGAGCATTGCCGGGCCTTATCAGTCCTCGGGCTTGACGTCATGGTCATATTCCGAACATTGCCGCCACCAGAGGTTTCTATAGTGAAATTCAGAAATTTCAAGGCTTCTGGAGTCTAATAGTTCACCCTCGTCGCAGAGGTCAACCAACAGCCTGATTGCCTCGAGCGATATTGACTCACGACCTGTGCCACTGAACGACCTTGATTTCCGCCTAGCACTGAGCATTAACTCTGGCCCCCAACTAAGGCGAACATGGTCCTCAGCTCTGGGCATCTCTGACTTTCTCTGATCATCTCTGATTGTATCTGACTACCAGCTCTGGCCATGAACAGTGGCTTTCAGGACCCCATATCTTATTCACCCTCACCTCTCCTCACTCTGTACCAGTGGCTGGTCGCACGAGGCATTGTTCCTCACTCCACGCTCTCAACTCCCATGCCTCTCTACATTCTCTCACTCTTCCCCCAGCCTCCACCACTGCTCCGTTCTTTACCGCTCTCCTTCAAGCATTTTCTTTCTCGTGAATCGTAAGTCATTCTTCTTCGTATTCTGGCAGCGATGCAATTCCCTACGGTAACCACTGCTTCTACCGACGGTGACAAAGACTACAAGGCTCCCTCTTCCTTTCCAATTGGCCCCACATTCACCAAGTACAAGCACAACCCCATTCTCACTCCCAACCCCGACAACGAGTTTGAAAGTGCATACATCTACAATGCCAGTGCCATTGTGGTCGACGACAAGGTGTTCCTCTTGTACCGAGCACAGAATGCTGCCAAGACCTCCTGTGTGGGCCTAGCGTGGTCCAATGACGGCTACAACTTCACCCGACACTCTAAGCCCATCTTGTACCCTACCGAGCCTTGGGAAGCTCGCGGTGGGTGTGAGGACCCCAGAATTGTGCGTGACCCGCTCACAAAGCTCTTCGTGGTAACCTACACGGCGTACGACTCTAGCCACGCCAGATTGTGTGTGGCCACTTCCGAAAATCTTTTAGACTGGAAGAAGTATCCACCAATTATCCTGCCCGACAGTAGCTGGAACGACATTGCCATTGAGTCGAACGGAGCCAAGACCATCCGCAATGCGTGGCTGAAACTGGGGGCAATTTTCACCAAGAGGCACAAGAATGGCAAGTACTACATGATATGGGGGGATTGTGCTTTCCACTTGGCGGAGTCAGAGGACTTAAAACATTGGAAATTGACCAGTAACGACTACAATGCAAATGTGTTTGCTCGGGGTATTTTCAACTGGCAAGACAAGCTCATTGAGCCGGGTCCAGCGCCCATTAAGGTCGAGTATAACGACAAATCTTCTAAAAACCACTACATTCTCTTCTATAACTCGGCTACCGTCGGTGGAGCAGATTTCGACAAAAACACCTACACTATCTCGCAGATGCTCATAGATTACGATGCTCTCAAACCCGTGGCAAGATTAGAACAGCCGATCTTGGTGCCGGACCAAAAGAACGAGAAATACGGACAGGTAGATCGGGTTGTCTTCACCGAAGGAATTGTCCAGTTTCATGGAAAATGGTTCATGTACTTTGGTCAGGGTGACTCTGAGTTGGGGGTAGCAACTGCCGATGTGGAGTGACGAGAGGACGGAAGTAAAACAAAAGTATATAGAGAATTTGAAATGAAAAGATTGCAAGAAATTGAAATAGAATAAGAAAATTGCTCTACACTTTCCAGTTCTTATAATACATTGTTCTTAGGTCTCCTCTCTTGACTGTATCAAACAGCTCAACTTCCATGACCGGTCCTCTTCCTTTCGGTTCAACTGACACACCTTCCAGAGCTCCAACAAGATAAGCTCCTGCATTTGTGGCACGGCTATGATGTGGTAGTCCTCCACCTTTTCGGGCTTGGTGCTCATGGAAAACAAAGTGTTTCTTTTCTGGATATGGGTCTCTTCTGACTCGGCGTACGAGATCTGCAAGCTCTCGATATCGGCGATGATGCGTGTAATTTTCAAATATTTGTCGATGTTGATCAATTTCTGGTTCAAAAAAGAGTTAGCCTTTCTGTAGTTGGGATTTCCATCGGTAACAAAGGTCAAATCTTGAAGAAACAACGAGAAGTAGGGGACAATAGGGATATTGTAGTCGTTGGCCACCAAAAAGTTGCGAAGCTTCGACCGATACACGGTGTAGTTCTTCTCTGGGTGGATAATTCCCGAGAGATACTCGTACAACTCCTTATACTTGACTGAGAGCTCACTCCAGAGCTTGGTGAGTCTTGTGATCAAATGGGATTGTAAAGTGGTGATAATGGCCGCTAAGGAGTTGAAATTGCGCAAGTAGAGACAAGAAATAGCCACCTTGAGCCAGGTCTTGATGATATTGATGCGCATCTTGGGTGTAATCTTGGGCTGTAACGTGGACTCCAACACGTATCCAGACAAGCAATTTGTGAACAAGAGAGATTGGCGGACGTTTGGGGCAAGCTTCAAGTGGGCACGCTTGGCAGTGAAATTGCCATTCAAGAGCTCGTCAGACTTAATTGCACAGAAGATATGCGACTCCATCAAGGTCAATTGCTTGGCGATCTCCAACCCATTGAAGTCCAAAAGGTTGGCCCTGTAGTTGGACAAGACCCAGCTCTGATCGCAAATGTTGTACCAGTTGGGCAACATGGTTTTCAAGTCAAGGGGGATGTAGACCTTGGTGTCGATATATTTAGCTGGGCACCAGCTAGGGCCCAAAATGGCACGATAGGTCAAATTTACCTTCTCAATGGTCTGCAACTGGCTCTTGGAGAGAAGCGAATGCGACGATGACGTCTGGTTTCCTATTCCCAAGGGCATTGGGAGGGACATCGACGACAACGAGGAGGTCATAGTCGAGGAGTTGGTGTTGATTTTGGACAATTCGTAGCCATCCACCATCGAGTACCGTGCCGAATTGGAGATACTGGTGATGGAGTTTTTGCGGTTCATTCGCGTGATGGTGATGCTTCTATTGAAGATCTGTTTCTGGGGCTTCGAATTGGTAGATAATTGGTTCTCTACCAAGGGTCTCGAGGACAATCTGGCGGCGATTTCGATCAATTTGATAGCATCAAGTGGAAGATGGAGAGCAACACACTCGTTAAAAAAGTTTATCAACGTGGTCAAGAGTGGGCTGTCAGCATCGTGGTTCCAGTACGACTCGAGCCAGAGTTGGAACATCTTGGCAATGAGTCTGCGCCTGTTTTTCAACTTAACCTCTGTCGCCAAGTTGGTTGGATCAATAGTTGATACGCCAAACCGCGTTATCAACTCTTCGAGCAAATCATTTCCCCTCGCAAAACTGCGGAAACAGATGAAGAACGTGGATACAAAAAAGTATTCCGGGGGTGCATCTTCGTTGGTCAACGTGTAGACCAAGCCCTTGAACGAGGCGCCCAAAAGATTACCCTGTGCGTCCACAAGGAGCTCGTCTTTGATGTTGTGTCTTTCGCTGGACGGTGCGTTGGGGTCCACATTAGAGAAAGGCTCAAATTCTGCGTTCGAAATGTTGAAGGGCAGTGAGCCGTCCACGTCTGCAATGAGCACCTCGTGAAGAATCTGCGCGCCATTATCCGTAAGCGCCAATTGGCCCGTCTTTCCTGAACGCATCATCGAGTAGCGGTTCAGAGGGTGAGCAGTGCCGCGTGGCTGCTTCAAATCCCGATTATGAACTGCCTGTGCTGTTGCTATGCCGAGCGAGCACTTGCGGATGAGCTCGCTCGGCTCTATCCGCATCTTGGCGTAGTCAGGGTACGCACGTTCTGCGTTAAGTTTGAAGTCACCCGTGACCTCGAGAAGCTTACGGATCGATTGCACCGTCAGGCTGATAGAGCGCACCATGCGCGCAGCCACCAAAATCAACTGCCCACCCTCGGCAGTGTAGTAGTAGGCAGTAGGGGCCGTGGCAGCGGGGTCAAGAGAGGCCCCGGCATCAAGCGCAGAGCCTGGCGCTCTCTCCTGACCCTCATTCAAGGTGCGCACCACCAACATTTTCACTCCTGACACGAGATCGCTCACGAGCGAAAGCAACGCGTCCAACGATGAGTCAAGGTCCTCGGGCTTTTCAGCCGAGAAATCAGACCCTGTCTTTGAGATGAACAAGAGCTCGCGGAGTAACAAGATGACCTGGTGTGTGATGCTTTCCAAGAGCTCACAGCCGGTCGGGTTATGCTCCACAAGATCGAGGCGGCCAATAATCATCGCCAAGTAGCAGTAGAGCAAGCCGTTCAACTCAGCGAGACGCTGCTTGGCGTGTGGCGGCGTAGTGAGCAACGGGTAGGTCGCAGCGTCATTCTGGAGCCGGCGCTCGTTCTCAAGCTTCACAATCTGCCTGCTCTCCGACGACCAGCTTTCAAGGAAGTCCACGGCCTTGCTGCTCACCTGGTACACCATAAGCGTCAAAACCTCGATTTTCTGGAAATTGGAGGTGCCCTTGAACTGGTTGGCCTTCACCATCAACGTGTACCAGTCCGCCAAGAGTGCCTTGCGCTTTTTGCGCACCGCGGGCCGTTTGGTGACAATCTCGTTGGAGCGCGAGAGACAGTCTGTCTCCTGGAGCAAGAGCCGTACACCGTCGCGGATTGAGTT
The DNA here is from genome assembly GCA_030558275.1 of Chernovozyma palmyrensis. Taxonomy (NCBI): domain Eukaryota; kingdom Fungi; phylum Ascomycota; class Pichiomycetes; order Serinales; family Debaryomycetaceae; genus Chernovozyma; species Chernovozyma palmyrensis. The sequence goes on from JAJMSF010000002.1 coordinate 406,667, forward strand.
GACCACGCGAACCGAGAACGTATGTCGGCCTGAGCGAGTGCGATGGGCCAAGGGGTTGGTGAGAAAACGCCCGCACGCTCGGAAAAGCGGCCGGAGGTATGCACTGTGTGACAACCTTCCATCTGGCGACTCGTCATCCTCCTCCGCCACATCGTCGTCCAGGGACTCATCTTCCACCATGACCCCAAAGTAATTCATGGGGATCCACCCACGTTGAAGCGAGCGGATGAGCGTCACTTCGCCCCACCCGGACTCGTCGATCGTGTGCACGAACGCCAAATCGCCGTGCTCAAACAGAAGACAGATCGACACGTCAGATTCCGACTGGAGCGTGGATGAGTCGAACGTGTGTAGTGCCCGCACGAAGAGCGTGGAAAGATCCTCGTCCGCTGACACAGCGGAGGACCGCGGCATGTTGAGCTCGCCGTTCTTCGGGTCAAGCACCGAGTCTGTGTACGAGATATTGAGCCCTAATGGGTACTTTTCGCTCATAGAGCGGCCGTCAAGCCCCTGTTTTTCAAGCCCAATCAAAATGTCGTTCTTCTCTCGGTCTGTGATGTCCTCCTTGGCCAGCGGCGAGATCTTCTCAAACCGGCGGACCAAGTCCTTGCGGATGGGCGCGTCGTCCTCCACGGGCGCGCGGATGTCGTTGTTGGTCCTGCCTTGGCGCCAGGGTGAGCCGCGGGTGCCGTGAAGGTCGGCGGTGGAGCTGGAGCGGCTGGCTACCGACGAGCTCTCACTGGCGCCACCAAAGTTGAAGGATGCGCTCGACAGACTCACGCCCTCGGGAGCGCTAGGCGGGTACTCGGCCGAGCTCGCCACGCTGGCACTGCTCACAGAGCGCGCCCGGCTCCCGATGCTGTTACTGTCGCCCTCCATCTTCTCGTCAATCTTCTGGTAGTACAAACTGGTGCGATCTCTGCGGGTTTCCTCAAAGTTCTGCGAGTTGTGGCGGTCCACGTTCTGCTGGAACGTGGTCATGAACTGCACTGAGTCGCCCGATGTGAACTGCGCCGTCTGCTGGATCGTCATCAGAAGCCGCTTGAACTTGTGGCTGAGCTCGCGCTGCGGGAGCTGCTTTCTGTCGTGGTCTGAGCTCGTGAGAGACGGTGTGGATTCAAAAATGTCCGTGCCCACCACGGGCGTTCTGTCGAGCGGGTCGTTGACTGCGGTGGTCCGGATGATTGGGGTGGCGTCGTCGTCAAGCTCAACGTCGGGCTCCACCACCAGAAGCGCGTGCTCCCGATTGCGGTTGATAATCAGCTCGTTTATCGACCCAAGGCTGTACTCGCGCCCAGTATCGGCAGTGACATACGTTTGGAATGTCTGGTTGCTTTCCTCCGAGGGGAGGAGGTTGGGCGTAAGGGGGTCGCTCTGGAAATTCTGGCTGGGACTCTGGCTGGGACTGAAGTCACTGGCGCTCTCGCAGTCCGGTTCCTCTGTAGGGCTGTCGACCCGGAGCTTGAACTCAGACTCTAGCGGTGAGTAGACGCTGGACGAGGTGCTGAAGTGTCCAGGCACCCTTTCGGGCGGCGGTGCCATTTGGGACATGCTGTGTCTCTGGCGCTGTTTCTGGCTGTTGATTAATTAAGGGGGATTTGCGTGAGGCGAGAAATTTGAGGCGGGAGCGCAACGCCAGGTGTCTTTTTCTCAGGGACGGGTACAGACCGGGTGCTGCCCTGAGTGCTGCTTGCCTGTACTTGCTGGGCGCTAGTGTGGATGCTAGCCTCAGAGATGGCCTGGGTACTCGCACTGGGCTGGCAAGAGTTCTGTTTTGTCCTTGCCTCTGCTGGGCCGATGGATTGCGCTGATCGGCTGTGCTGTTGCGCTTTTGGACGGACTTGGCCCTTCGTTCGGTGTCCGAGATGGCACCCTGTAGCGGTTGTTGTGGTCTTATGTCCTGGGCTGTCTTCCAGTTTCTTACAAGGAGAAGAAAACAAGCTCCAGAAACGAAATAGGTGTCTGTACGTCACAAGTGTCGCCCCGTAGCCGTTCGTTCGCGTTCTGACGCGTTCCAACGGAAAATTCAGGCACAAATTGGTCGCAGCACGGAATTGTCTGATTATTGGTGGTTGTCTGCAGGACTCTTGTTTGATGTATTTTATGTGTAGGAGCGATGCCGATGAGCTTATCGAAGGCGTCCCAGTGCCAACCATCTCGTGAGCCCTTGCTCTGTCTTCATTATGACTTTCACTTGCCAGACATGCCGCTGCACGCTAGATGAGAGCGAAATGCTCAAACATCTCTCGTCCTCAAGACACAAGACTGTGAGATATGACCCTCTTGATGAGCTTGTGGCTTGTGAGGACTGTGACGACACAAATATCCACCAATTGGTCATTCTGAGGACAGGTCTCTCGGATATGGCTCTTGTGTGCCAGGATTGCCTCTCCAAGAATGAAAAACCTTCTACTCAGTACTCTCTCAGCAATGGTACAATTCTCAAAAAGCTAGCCGATTACTACAAGTTCCGAGATATCGAGTGCCAGTTCTGTGGCGCCGAGAAGCACCTCAGCGTTTCAAACTCCCCCCAGGGCCAGGTAATTGTATGTCGGAAGTGCACCGAGAAAGTGGATCCCAAGTTCAAACTTGTGGGCGAGGAGAGCGATGAATTTCTCTACGCGCTTTTGGGTATCAAAGAGTTTGTGCCTCTGAATGGTAAGGGCAAGTATTCTGGAAAGGGGAGAAAAACAGGACGTAAGGGTGGGAAATTCGGATCCAGGGCCCCACAAGATGGCGATAAACCAGTTTCACATTTCCATATGGCCAAAGCAGCTGCTATGGCTATCAAAACGGGCAAGACCGTTCTTGCAGTGGGCTCGGGTTCCGTTTCCCCTGTTCCAAGCAAACCAAACTCACGAACAGGCTCTAGATCTTCCACTCCAAACCCTTCAAAGCAGTCAAGCAAGGGCACTCCAAAGTTTGCAAAAAATACTTCAAAGAGCGCCCAATTTGTTACTCACGGCACGAGCCAAAGTGGTGCAAGGGGTGCCCAAAAAGGATCTTCAAACACACCCAGTGCTTCAAAAGTCACGCCGCGTTTTCAAAATGGCTCCATGAAGCTTTCAAAAGGTGCGCTGAAAACAACGAGCCCTGGGAACACAGCTGGTGGTCTGAAAAAACCTGCCAAGGCTACTGCCGGCCCTATATCTAAGGCCCCCCTGAAACACGGCCAAAAAGAGAGTTCTGTCTCTTCCAAACCAGCTCCGACGTTTTCCTTACCCCTGCACTTAAAAAAGTACGAGCCTTCTTCCCTGCCACCGCTCACATTTGACTCGATGACCTCATATTTCCAGGAGATGAGCTACAATCTTTTCCGAGAAGAGAAGATGAGCATCCAGACCAGCAACAACGCTATGATTAACCCTGAAGATATGACACTTGAATGGTATGCAGACCAGAACAAGAAGCACAAGCAGTTCAAGGTGACTATTCTACTCACGGAGGAAGTGTTGAACCGCTTCATGAGCAAAAAATTGCAACAGATCAAAAAAACGCCATTGTCAGTGAACCAGCTGGTTTTTCTTATTCTCGGAGATGAGGTTGTGTGGTACGGTAATGTTGTGACGGCGGACGCCTGGAGTGCCCAAAAAGGTCGCAAAGGAGGGCTTAAGGTCTTTGAGATGGTGGTGGAGTTGTACCCATGGAACTACCAGCCACTTCCTACTACAATGGATTCTCGCTGGCTCACGATATTACCTGCATCAATTCCAGTAAGTAGAGTCTTCATGGCAATGTCGCGGATCTCAAACCCAAAGTTTGTCAAAATGATCCTTGGAAAGGAGCCTATTCGCCAGATTGTGTTTCGGAACTATCTCAAGTTTACCAAGGACACGTTCAACGACTCTCAGAAGGTTGCGATTCAGTCTGTACTTAACAACTCCATCACTGTGCTCCAGGGCCCACCGGGAACGGGAAAAACTTCCACCATCTACGAGATCATCCTCCAGTTGTTGGATAATCTCAACACATTCCCAATCCTTGTGGTTGCCGCTTCAAACATTGCCATTGACAACATCGCCGAGAAGTTGATCACCAAACATCAGCGTTCCATCCTTCGGATTGTTTCCAATGAGAAAGAGAAGGAATACACCCGGGACCACCCTTTGGGCACCATTTGCTTGCACCACAAGGTGTATGACTCCTTGCCCAATAATTTGAAGGAGATCATCAACGACTTGAAGAATCCCAGGGCCACTGTGACCCAGAATCAGTTTAAGAAGTTGCTCACGCAGCAAATTGACACTTCTAATACGCTCATTGCGCAGGCCAAAGTCATTTTTACCACCACGGTGGTGGCGGGCGGAAACCAGCTCAAGTCGGTCAAGAAGCTCCCCGTGGTGATCATGGATGAGGCCACTCAGTCGTCCGAGCCTACCACCTTGATCCCTCTCTCGATGCCTGGAGTGGATAAGTTCGTGTTCGTGGGGGACCAGAAGCAGTTGAGCAGTTTCTCCCAAGTTCCCAATCTTTCGCTTTCGCTCTTTGAGAGGGTCCTCTTGAACGGGACATATCGCACACCGCACATGTTGGACACGCAGTACCGTATGCACCCGCTAATCAGTGACTTCCCAAGGAGAAAGTTCTATAGCAGCTTGTTAAAGGATGGGATCAGTGCAGAAGACCGGCAAATGGACAAAATACCGCCAAATCCGGTCTACTTTTGGGACACATGTGGTAAACATACGGAAGGTGGGGTCGTCATTGGGTTCCGCGAAGATCGTGGCTTCACTTATTCTAACAGGGGAGAGGTTGGCCTTATTGAGCAGGTGGTAACCAACTTAATTTTTGAAAAGGGAGTGTCGAGGGCAGACATTGGTATTATCACTCCCTATAGGGGGCAGAGAGACTTGATCTCGTCAACATTAGTCAAAAATGAGGTTATTAACCCTGAGAAGAACGACATTCTTGTGGAAATTGATCGGGATGATATCTACAATGATTCGAAACCCGTGACTATCCACACCGTCTCAGACATAATGATAGCCTCCATCGATGCGTTCCAAGGTAGAGAAAAGAACTTTTTAATTATCTCGTGTGTCAGATCCAACAAGGAGAACAAGATTGGGTTTTTGAGCGACGAGAGAAGACTTAACGTGGCTCTCACAAGAGCGAGGTACGGCTTGATCCTCATTGGGGACGCTGAATGCTTGAGCAAGGGCGATCTTCTTTGGAAAGAGTACTTGGCTGACCTCAGAGAAAAGGGCAGCATTCATCTGTCCTCTTCTTTCAAATACTAGCATTGAGGTTTATTTATTAGAACCTGTAGTCATTTCGAAGCTCTATTTTTTCGCAGCCACTCTAAACCTCTGCCGTTCGCAGACAGGGTTACCCGGCTTTGCCGAGATGTACACTTTTTTCACTTTCGCAGACATCAATTCTTTCTTTCTCTTCTCATTATTCTCTCAATTAACATTCTGGTATGTCTCTTTGCTCCTGAATCATTCTCGTTGTTGTGATGAAAACCTAACTCAGCTCACTCTTAGTCTTTGACGGTGCTGATAAACTTCCATTTCCAACATTCATCAAATTTCTGACTCTTCGAGATAATTCAATTTTTCAAGCTCTTTCACTAACAATCAGGTGTAACCAGATATAGCTTGAATGAATAACTGAGTCATGATTTGTAGGCATTTACCTAGCTTACTACGATTTTGATGCAATTACTGGGCTCTTCGGTCTGAGCTCGTCGATCTCGTCTGTCTGCGGTACCAAGTAATGCGGGTTTCCGCTGGCAGAAGAGCGGCTCTTGATCAACGAGCGGCTCATTAATTCTTGCTGATACTTGACTGGGTCGAAGTTATCAATTAAGCAGTCGGGACTCATGATGACCCAGCCAGGTCTCACTCTAACTGGCAAGTCATAGCCAATGTAGGATGGCACGATGTGTAGTCTTCTGTTGGAGTGAGAGAAGTTCTCTACCACCTTGTACAACTTGTCAGGGACAGCACTGTTCTTTTCGTCATTTGTACTCTCAATTTGCAAGTCGGTGTCGATGTTGCAATGAATAAGATGGCTATCGGTGGACCTTCTCACGGTCCCGGTAATGCACATCCAACAATGCCATTGCTGTCTCTCAAAAAGAGGAACCTTAGAGTCCACACCCTGCTCTGTTGCGGGATAATACGGGGAGTTCTTTTTTAGCGGGACAAATACTAGTTCTTCGGAGCGGCGGAATTTCTTTCCCCAGGCGTCAGAATTCAATAGTTTGGTGAGCTCCAGAATTTTGCGAGTGGTGGCCCAGATGAAAAGGAAACCAGGCTTGGAACAGAGCTTATGCAAGGGCAACTGGCTAAGGAGAGGGTAAATGAACTGGTTTTCCGCCAAGGCGCCGATCATTATCACGTCGAATTGCAATTTGTAGTCGGAAATCCATTTGTTCAAGGTGGGAATGATCTTTTCTGGACGTACACGAGCTCCATATGGACGTGTTGCGTGGTCGAGCGTCTGCTTCCTCTTCAACTGGCGAAGCTTCTGAAGCTTGGGATACCCCTCGAGTGGATTTGAAATGTTCTCAACGTTTTGGATTGGTAAGATTCCACTATGCACATAGTAGTTGGTGTAGTCTGTATCGTAGCCTGGCTGAGGCTTGTAGATCAGTTTGGTGAACTCGGACCTCTTATTCTGTCTGCGGTCGTATCCGCTTTCCTGTTTGGCTCTGTTCATTTTTGGAATTGCAATACAGAAAGTGAAGAAAAGGAAGGGGAATGTGGTAGTCAATTGACTGTAAAGAGGTGGGAGTCAGGGGCTTATATAGGCACATTGGCTGCAAAAGTGCGAATTGGTGCACCGACGCTGTTTCAGATCTGTGTTGTGCAACAGCTCCGTGTAGAGCACACCTCTGTGCACGGTGTTTCAAAGTCCACTAGTAGCCAAAAACGGCCCGTAACTCAGTGTTTCATGTTCTGGACCTACAAGAAAACCGCTCCAGATGCCCCAAAAGAGGAGGTGGATGTCTGCAATCACGAGAATGGTCTCCTTTTCTTCTGTTTCAGGGCCAAAAATAATATAAAAGGGTACCTTCAGGAGGCAAGTACAACTCCTCATACCGGGATGTTTCTGGCATGTTACTAATACGAAGGAAGTTGATGCGGTTGAGTTGCAGTCCAGTCTTTACAAGATCAATCACCTGATCGGTCTCAGCGTACCCTACCCTCTACAATTAGCCAATCGCCTCTACACGTTGGTGGTTAATGGGCTCTTCGACTCATTAACCGCCCTAGACTCTCAAACAGTGCCTGTCTTAACTTTTCATCAAATAGTGAAGCTATTTCGACGTCTTCTTGGGGCGCTCTCTGATCCAGAGGGCTCCTTGGCGCCCATGGTGGTCCAGAACCGTGAGGCCAACCGCTCCGTGGCCGCTTTTCTCCAGTTGTTTTTCGTTGATTTCACTTACAATCTGCTCCGAAGCACAGACTTCGAGGTGGTTCTGATTTTGGCACAAAAGTCCTGCAACGTCTATGAACTCGTTCCGCTGCTTCTCATTCTGTGGTTGGATTCGTTGTGCTCCGACCCCACCATTCAGGCCCTTATTATTCTCAAGGCTCCCACTTCCTCTCTCAATCAAAAGTTGAACACTTTTCCCTTGTTCAAGGTTTTGCAATTTTTTTTATTTAGTGGTTTTAAGGCCCCAGAATCTGATGGTGTCCTCGTCTTGGTGAGGTTATCCAACTCTGTTCCCTCGCTTGAAAAATGGCTCTTCCACCACTCCAATTTGGTGCACAGTATCATTGAATTACTCAAATCACTTAACGAGAACGTGGACCCGGATCATTGGCTCTATTATCGGTACTCTGACATCCTTTTCCACATCATTGGATTCACGTCCAACCAGCACATTAAGGAGTTGTACCTCGGTTTTGTGAATGAGTATATTAACGGGGTCATTGTGGATCAGGATCCGCTTCTTTTCTTGACATGGCTCTGTCATTACATCGAGATCTTGGGTGATACGCAAGAGTGGAAGCATTATACTGTCCGCTTGCTTGAGCGAGAGGAAATTAGAACTTGCTTATTGGAGTTGTACCATGCCAAGGAGCCTGTTATATTCAAGCTAATGGACACAGTCTTTGCATCCAATCTCGCAGAGGACTTCTTCTCTCTTGGAGGACCAATTTCGGTTTCGGACTTGACAAATACAAAACAAAACTATAAGATTGGGATTAGGACCAAACTTATGACGTTATCAGCGGAGCAGGAGACAGAGTTGGGCAACGTATTGGAAAAGCTGTTTAAAAGAATGAGACAGAACGATACAGCGGTGACCTGGCACCTTTATGACCCATCTCGCTTCTTTCCGTGTCTTATCAGCCACTCGTTGATTACTTTCTTTTGCAATTCGTCTACAATAAACCAGCAATTGATCGAATTAGTGAAGAAAATTTTGTTTCACAATTCGAAAATGTTCATCAATGCCTTCTTCGACAATTACAGCATTCCAGATACCGTTCCTCTTGACATGAAGCACATTTTGGACTTCCTCTACGAAAGTTTCTTATACTATGAGGAGATAATGGGTAAGACGAACTCCGAAAAGAACGGGACTATCAGCAGCGACCCGGTAGAGTTGTCTTACAAGTTGTTGCGCCCAACTCCAGAGTTAATCAGTAAGCTCAGTGTGACTTCTGACTCTTGTGAGTCTGAAAGTCTCTTTGAGGTAGTACATTTTCAGAACGACAAGATTCCCTATGAACGCTTACATTCAAACATGGGTTACTTTAGAATTCTCATGATCCACATATACAGCGGGAGCAAAATCCAGGATATAATTATCCAGAAAACAATAAAAAGCTGCTGACTTAGCTGAACAACTTCTCACCTTTATCTCCCTGTCGACAATAGTCGATCAACACCTTCTTATGAAGGACTCCATAATATTTCCCCTCTTTCAACAATACAATCACTCTGTTACCAATCTTGTCAAAGATCAAGTGAGCCAACGTAAGCTCAGAATCATGGTTGATAAAGATAGGGAAATAGTCGATAGAGCCTGTCAAGTCAATAAGCTCATAAAACAAGTGCTGGGTTTCTAAGGTGCTTGGATCGTCAAGTGTGCTGGTTCCATAGTTGAAATAGTCAATCTCTATGTGGGGGTCAGCTCCTTTGTGAATGGCGTTGTAGAGCACCGCTTGATTGCTTCGTATAGATACTTGAAAATTGTCGCTACTGACGTACTTATCCTGCGGGAAAAGCTTGCAGAAAATTTGGCCATTAATGGAATATTCGGAGCAAAAAGTCTCCAATTTGTCCAAACAATATTCCAACTCAGCAAAGAAGATAAGCCCAACGCAAGCGTCGTTCATAATTAGGGGGATACACCCGTCCAAGAGTGACTTTTCTGCGAGAAGAACCAATTTGGACTGTAAAACTGACACAGGAACATAGGGCGAGGTGGAGATATCTATGTAGAGCTTCCTGCTGTCACCGTCGGGAATCAATTGGGAGTAATCGGGAATCGCCAAGCCACTAGCGTTGAGCATTGGACTAATCTGGCCAGAGGACCGAGACATATTGTCCATGTCAATTCCCCAACTCTTGGAGAATTTAGAGTCCTCTGTTCGATACGTATCGCTCTCATTGATGATACTGCCTGCTGTAACAAGAGGATCCAAGGGCTCTGTCTCTGAAGACATGAACGGGTAATCGTTGGACACAAGCAAAGACTCATAAAGCGAATTTTTCTCCAAAACACCACCCATCCAATTGGAGACTGCCACAGCTATGGAAATGGGAAGCACGTATGTGTAGGAGCTCGTCAATTCAAATAAAATAGTGACCAAGGTGATGTGCATCCTAGTGACTCCTGCCATGAACGCGCCGGCGCTTATCATGGCGTATATTCCGTAATCAACCTCGATGTCCACGAAATGAAGTGACATAGCAAAGATGCGCCCAAAAATAGCGCCTATGACCATGCTGGGAATGTAAATCCCGTAGGGCACCTTTAAGCCAAAAGTAATGAACGTCAAGAGAATTTTTGCAACAAAGGCAAACAACAACGAGCCCAAAACATCAATAAACTGAGCGTTGGTGGTCGGACACAGGGGCAGGATGCCTATGGGGGAGCAAGGAGTTGCCAAATGCAAAATGAGCTCCGAAGATGCCTGTTTTAAATAGGGGTTCCAAAACGAAATGATAGCTGTAACAAGAGCAACAAGTAGAACCTCAACCATAGGTTTATTTTTAACAAGCAGTAAGTTTCTGAACTTTTTGGGCCACCAATCAACGAATTTGACAAACATTGCTCCAAATATTCCTCCTGAAATTCCTAGCGCAATGAAGAATACTAACTCCATCGGCCTCCAATCGGAGTTGTACTCAAGCTCAAACAAAACGGTTTTCCCTGTGCCGTAAGGATTCAAAAATTTTAAGAAGAGTATGGAAACAATGGCACAGAAGAAAATCTGGAAGAGATGGTGTGCTGGTAAATGGTTATTTATCTCCTCGAGAATAAATAAAACACCCCCTATGGGAGACCCAAAGGCCAAGGCCACTCCAGAGGAAGCACTGGAAGACAAGATTTGCTTTTTCATTAGGTCGTTATTCTCAATGTAAGGGAAGAAACGTGAGAGTATGTTACCCACACAGGTGGCTAGATGCACGTAAGGCCCCTCCTTTCCAAGAGCCATTCCCGAGGCAATGGCAAAAACCAAGCTCACAGTCTTGGCGAAAAGAGTGTATGTGCCCAAGAACTTCCTTATGACAAAGCCAGAAAGGATGGTCTTAACTTCTGGCACCCCTGACCCACTGGCGGTGTAGATGACTCTGGGTTTGACACGGTGTGACAAGGATTCATACTCGTGATCATCGCTGCTCCCGCTGCTATTGGCGGATGATTCAAGCGGTTTCTGCAAAGAATCTTTTTTGGGGACGAGAATCTGCGACGAGATTCTGGTGGTGAGGGTAATAGCGCAAGCTAAATATGCAAGGACGAGTGTCAAAATGATGTAGAAGATGAAATCAATAGGGACACTGCTGATGGCTGATTTTTCGAACACCAGAGACCACGACACCCAGTCGGCACAACCTTCGGATGCAATGCGTCTGTTATCTGTGTAAGTAGCACAACAAGAGGTCTGACTCAGGAGCCAGTTGGTGCTGCAATAGCCATGTTTGAACCCCACAAGCACAATTTCGGTCTTATCGATGGAATAGGCAATCAATGAGAAGAAAAAGGCCGAGAGAACAATGAGAACCCACTTGCCCAAAACAAGATAGGCCTTGTAGTAGAAGGGGATGTACGTATGGGAGGAAGCACTAGAGTTTACGTCTTCGGTCGCCGAATCCATAATCCAATGGCGCTGCTGTAGCTCAAAGTTGAACCGATTTTTGGCTATGAAGGCCCCGACCCAGTCGATGGTGGTGAAGTCGTTATAGTAGTTGCGAAGGGTATAAAGAGACTCGGGGACCACGATCCCCATGAGCCTAGATGAAAGTGAGAGGTCTGTCTTCACTGTTTGCAACTCAGGGCGCAAGAGGTCCAGAGAAAGCGTCAGATGGCCGAGAAGAGGGGTCGAAGGTGACGCGGGCTTCCTCTTGAAGAGAGCGGCCCTGGTCTCCAACTTGGAGAGCGACTTGATCCTAGGGATTCTTTTTGGCGCCACATGGCCACCCGGTGTAACAGGGCCCCCTGGGGTCCTCACATGGCGCTGAGTATTCGAGGAGTTCTCTGAATGTGTCCAGCTGGGAGTCCTGGAGTGGACGTGATCTCGTGGCGAGGAGGTCAGAGCGCCGTCTATGGAGTGGTCTGACGAAAGACAAAGCTTTTTTGTTTTGGAGCGACCCCTTCTGTTGGACTTCATAGCGGCTGGGCTCCGAGATGTGCGCTGGAAACGTTGGTTGGAGATGTCCGGGCGAGATGCTCTGGAGTAGAGGTGGGGGTGAGCTGCTCGAGTGATGCAACCAAATTTTATGTGTAGGACCCGCCCTGGTGTAGCGGGACGCCGAAAAAGGAAACCGTGGCACGGGTAGTAGGGTAAGACTGGCGCTTTGTTCTGGTGCTGGGGCTCTTGCTAAACTTAAGGTGCCCTGGATGTGTGGAATCCTGTGGCAGTTCTGAATCCGACAATGGGCTATAGGGGCAACTTGTAAACGTCTCCACGGTACAGCCTTGAGGTTGCTGTGCGCCGCGTTACTACGTAGAGCCCAGTACCGCGACGTGCCAGCGCCACCTGCTTATTGTGCCCCGTCCTTTGAAGGACAGTGCTCCGTTTCGCCTCATCTGTTCCTGCTCCTGTCTCCCGCGGCTGCCAGTTTGGGTCCCACCTTCTCACCTGCCATCTTTATCAAGGCGCAATTGCAAGTCAATATCTCTCTCCATGTCCGTGGAGGATCACTACAAGTCCTTGGCGGACCGGATCATTGCCGCCTACGCAGAGCAGACGCTCAATGTCTCGTTGGCCAAATTTAACAAGGCCTTAGCGTCTGTGTCGCCCCGTGACAAGAAGTTCCTCGTGCAAATGTCAGCCCATTGCGACTCCATGTACCGATACCAGACGCCGGGCGACCTCGACAGGGCATTGGAGTCCGTTGATCTTGCGCGCATCTACGCGGGGGTCGAAAGAAGAGAGCGCCAGGCTGCAGGGACCGCAGAAAAAGACTCAGAAATCCCAGCCTCCCCTCAAGTGGGCTACGACGATTTTCTAGTGTTGGAGTTGCTTGACTATTTCAAAAACTCTTTCTTCAAGTGGCTCAACAAACCGCTGTGCCCCGTGTGCGACAGCGAGGAGCATGTCCAAGGAGTAGGGTCCCGCGCGCCACCAAGACCCAACCCGGACCAGATAAGCCATGTGGAGGTGTATAGATGCTCGCAATGCCAGAAAGAGCTTGAATTTGCCCGGGTAAACAACCCTGTGTCGCTTCTCCGGACGCGGACCGGCCGCTGTGGAGAGTGGGTCAACTGCTTCCTCTTGATACTCCAAGCGCTCCTTGGAGCAGAGGCCCAGATCAGATTTGTGTGGAACTACGAGGACCACGTGTGGTGCGAGTACTTCAGCCGATCGTTGGACCGGTGGGTGCATCTTGACCCGTGCGAGGCGTCCTTCGACCAGCCCAATTTGTACTGCGACAACTGGGGCAAGAAAATGAGCTGGGTGTTTGGCTATGGGCTCGGATATATGGTGGATTTGAGCGAAAAGTACATAACAAATCCAGACCGTCAGCTAGACAAGGCCCAGATGGTTTCGCCCCAGGTGGTGCTGGTATTCGTGGAATACCTCAACTTACAACTTGTTAAGCGCTACTACCAGTTGATAGACCCTGGGCTCCCAAAACAGGCCCGCTTGTTGCGGTTGTATCTGGAGGTCATTCTCAAGCGGAACAGGGAGGTTTTGGCGCTTGAAAAGCGACAGCCAGTGCCAACCCGCACGGACGTCCCACAGGGAAGGCAATCGGGCAGCGCTGAGTGGACCAAGAGTCGGGGGGAGCTGGGCAGTGAATCTAAGTAGAACTATGGAGAAAATTGTTAGACTGTAGCCTGCGATAGGTCAATGATACCTTCTGTTCCCCTCATCTTCTTTCATATTCCGTCCCTTGTGTCCTTCTTCTCTCCTGACCTAACTCTGGAGCCCTTTGGAATGTCGGAATAACTTCAAACTGCACCATGAAACTAACGCTCCCCACCAAAGCATCACGTAGAGACTCCATCCGCTTAGTACAAGGTAGTCGGCTCTTTCGAATACGCGAGTCAATTTGGCGTGGAGCGCCGCCGTCTCGTCTTGTGCTAGAGGGTAGATGACATAGGCCCAGAGCTTGAAAAATGAATTCACCGAAACGATAAATAAAAGCCAGGTGACAAATATCAAGAGATAGCCGTAAAATCGCAAGTCTTCGGGGGAGTATTGGTGCTCTTCGGCCGTGGGAATGGTCTCAGGACGCTCGATTAGCGGGAGAATCTCAGTGGTGTCCATGATTCAGAGATATAGCGATATAGTCGTGGTTCTAGCAGGCGGTGGAGGGTATATGGGGCCGCTGAGAGGTGGTAGGAGGTGCCAGCTGGTGGGAAGACTGTCTCTCTGTGAGGAGCGATGATCTGGGACAAGGTCTCAGCTTCTCCAGTGCTCGCTAGCCCGCACCGAATTCGCGCCGGTTTCCCCAGCTTCCCATGCTCTTTGCCATTTCTTTCCAGTCTCCCAGTACCACCATAGGTGGCCTGCTTTTTCTTTAGATATCTCCTTCCTCTCGGTTCGCATTGATCTTATCAAGGCGCTATTAATTTTCAAGTCTTCTTTCTCTCTTTATTTCTTTCGCTCCTCGCTCTTTTGCTCCTCTCCCATATCTACACCGCTCCTTCTCTATATGACTATTTTATTCCCTTCTATGCCTCTTTTTCTGTCTACCCCGTTTCTATAACATTTTGAACAATCAACCTATCCTCTCAAATCTCCCTTCCTCTGCCATCTCCCTCTCTTCATCTCATCGCCTACTCCCCTTCTCCTCCGATATGAACCTCGGCTGCCCCCAATAATTGCGGCGACGTCTCCTGAAGCCACTCCAATTCTATCACCAGACAGTTGCGGCAAAACCCTTTGGTTGTGAAAACATACTCCATGTACATGATAGCATCGAGGTTAGACTTGCCAAACAAATTTGAGGACGGATGGATGCTGATGAGTTGCCCTGTCACCACCGTGCGGTACGACCTATCGGGCATACCGATCGCTGTATTAGTCACATATCCCTTCAAAAAGGACTTGAGAATGTTGGGGATATCAAGAGGCATCGCCAACTCTTCGTCACTGGGCTCGAGCTGTGCCTGCAATTTACGCAACTGCTTCTGTCGTTCCTGCTCGCTCAATGAGTCGTCCTGTCGTACTGTGGACACCATGTACTCTTTCAACTGGTCCCTGACCCGCAAAACATTCCGGAATCCCTTAAAGCTGAAAAACATCTCCTGGCACCAGTCTCGGGCCTCCAATTTGTCCCGTGAAAGCTCCAAAAAGTGGTCCAAATACTCCTTCAAGCAAATAAGGTCTCCCATCCTGAGCCCTAGAGGACAGTACTGTCTTCTTTTGAAGTTCACCTCGTCCCTTAATTCGCCACTGCCTGCTCCCACATTCAAGATCAAATTATCCACCGAAAGACAAGCGGCAATGTCAATAACAGGCGCAAGACAGCCTCGCTCAAACGCCGTGAGAAGTACTATCGAGAGCTGGGGCGGAAGTGGAAGCGTGGCCATCTTATAACCGTTAGCCGTGATCATGCCTTGGTCGTTCAAAGCTCCCAAGGCGTACAAGGTAGAAAGAGCACTAAGAATTGAATCCTTGCCAGGGTGCTCTAGCCACGACCAGTTCACCAAGTCGGGCACCCCAATCTTCTTGAGAGTGAGAACAGGCAAAACTATGTCGTTTCTCATGATTTCTGACTCCTGCTGGTTGGGTAACTTCTTGAGGAAAAGCTCCTCCGAGTATAGGCGAAACACCTTACCTGGACTCTCTCTGCCGGCTCTTCCCGCCCGCTGCTTGGCTGACGCCTTGGAGATTGGAGTGGTCAACAAGGTCGACAAATTGAGCTGGTGTCTCCAGATTTTGACCTTCCTGAGACCCGAGTCGATCACGTACTTAACGCCGCTGATAGTGATGGAGGTTTCGGCGATATTGGTGGCTAAAATGACTTTTCTGCGGTTCCCCTTCAACTTTATAAAGATCTTTTGCTGCTGGAGCGGTGAGAGTGCCGCATAAAGTGGCAAGGGCACGATAATGGGCGCCTCCTTGGGAAGATCGGGTCCGATTTGGCTGAGAATACTCACACAGTTGTCGATTTCTTCCTGACCCGGAAGAAAGCATAAGATATCCCCTTCCTGTTCGGCCATGTTTACTTGTACAACGGTTCTTACCATGGTGTCCACAATGTCTTCAGGGTGCAGGTCCTTCAAGTAGTACTTAGTCACAGGGTACATCTTTCCCTCAATGAACAAAATGGGGGCGTGGTCGAAGAACTTGCTGAAAAGGTCGGCATTCAAGGTGGCAGACATGATGATGATCTTGAGATCTTTGCGTTTCCCGTGGATTAACAACTCCTTCAAGAACCCCATGATCAAATCGGACAACACGGTTCTCTCGTGCGCCTCATCGATGATAATGGTGCTGTATTTCGACAACTTGGAGTCTAGCATTAGCTCTCGAAGCAACATTCCGTCCGTCAAATACTTGAGTCTTGTCTTGTGGCTGGTCATATTGGAGAATCGCACCTGGTACCCGACCTGCTCGCCTAGCCTGCATCCGTACTCCTCGCTGACTCTCAAGGCCAAGGAGGAGGCGGCCACACGACGGGGCTGGGTCACAGCGATCTGCTTCTTGTTCAAAGGAATGAGATACTGGGGGATCTGTGTTGATTTTCCTGACCCAGTTTCTCCAATAATCACCGTCACCTGGTTGTGCTGGATGTAGTCGATTATCTTGTCCTTGTGTTCGTAAATCGGCAACTGCTCTCTGATTTTGACAAGTGAAGCCGCCCTCTCTTTTATCTGAGCCGTGGAAATCGACTGTGAGTTGTGAAACAAGTTCTCCGCCGCGGGATCTTGCTCGTCGTGCTCGAAAGCCTCAAGCTCTTCCTCTTCGTCCGCATCGTACTCGCCCTTGTCGAAGTATTTCACTACTTTGGAAGATTTTTTTGAGGTACCACTGGAGGTTTTTAGAGGATCCTTTCTGGGAACTTCGCTGGCTATTTTGGATCTTTTCGATGTGCTGGTGGCGGGGCTCGTTCTGCTAGAACCCTCAGAGCTCTCCTGGGATCCTAGGGCCCCTGCAACGACGGGCCCTTCTCGCGCTCCAGTTTTTTTCCCATCGCTCTCTTCCACCCCCTTTGTCACTTCTGGAGTCTCGGAAACGGTTTTATCCCCCGACTCGTCGAACTTGATCTTCTTGTTCACCAGCTTCTTCTCGCGATGAACCTCCTCAGCAGGCTTAGACACGCTCTCGGCCTGCACAGCACTCGGCACCGCCCCATTCTTGCTGCTTCTCTTTCTCCTGCGCTTTCTTGTGGTCTCGCCAGAACCTCCGGTCATCCTGCGGTGTGTGGACTGCAACTGATGGCTGCGGGCTGACTCGTGGGAGCTTCAGCAGAGTCTGCGATGCGCGTGTGAACCCTGGCCCAGATCGTCGCACTCGTCGCACTGGTGGCCCCAGCTCTCGGTACAGAGCAGCACAAGGCGACACATTTCTCCACGGCGACCATGAGGATGCTTCTTACCGCTCGCTTGCGTAGCAGGTGGGCCACAGCGATGCCCC
Organism: Chernovozyma palmyrensis; assembly: GCA_030558275.1. Taxonomy (NCBI): domain Eukaryota; kingdom Fungi; phylum Ascomycota; class Pichiomycetes; order Serinales; family Debaryomycetaceae; genus Chernovozyma; species Chernovozyma palmyrensis. The sequence goes on from JAJMSF010000002.1 coordinate 423,892, forward strand.
TGCGCTTTTGTCGCCTCCAGTCGACGCTCAGCGAGGCCAGAGCCAGCGAAGCCGCCCCGGTGCCCATGGGCGCTCCTGCCACCGTCACCATCATCCCCAGCGTCTCCGACCTCGTCAAAGACCCCAAATCGTTCGGTGTTGACGTCGCTGAGTCGTTGGTGGGACACCTTCAGAACCGCCATTTGGTGGAGTCCCTTACCCACGACGAGCTCGTGCAACTCACCGCTCCAGACGCCTCCAAGAAGTTCAAATTGTATTGCGGTGCAGACCCTACTGCCAATTCGTTGCATTTGGGCAACCTTTTGCCCTTGATGGTGCTTCTCCATTTTGTGTTGAGGGGCCACGATGTCGTCGGCCTTGTTGGTGGGGCCACGGGCCAAGTGGGTGACCCTAGTGGCAGATCCTCCGAGCGGGCACAGATGGAGCAGGCCGAGAGACAAAAGAACGTGGACCGAATTGAGGGCCAATTGAAAACGTTTCTAGCCAATGGAATTGAGTATGCCCGGTCCAGGAACTTTCCCGTGAAAAGTGGCCAGTTCTCCACAGCCAACAACGCCTCGTGGTGGCAGTCTATAGGAATGATGGACTTCTTGGCCACTTACGGGAGACATATCCGAGTCAGCTCCATGTTGGCACGCGACTCTATCCAGTCACGCTTGGAGTCACAGGCGGGCATTGGGTTCAACGAATTCACCTACCAGGTTCTCCAGGCCTACGATTTCTTGCACTTGTTTAGAGAGCACGGCGTAAACATGCAGATCGGAGGCAATGACCAGTGGGGAAATATCACCGCTGGCGTGGACTTGATCTCGCGAATGGTGAAGCAGGAGCGGGCGTCAAAATCGGGGGAAAAGTCAGCCAAATCTGAAGCTGAGCCGAGCCAGGCATTTGGGCTTACGGTGCCGCTCTTGACGACCTCCAGCGGCGAGAAGTTCGGCAAATCGGCAGGTAATGCCGTCTTTATCAGCTCCGAACTTACTTCACCCTACCAGTTGTACCAGTACTTCATCAACACCGCGGACGATATGCTTGACAAGCTATTGAAAGTGTTCACAGTGCTTCCCTTGGCGGTCATTGAGGGCGAGGTGTTGGCCAGGCACAATGAAGACCCCGGATTGCGGTTGGGGCAGAGGGTACTCGCGAGGGAGGTTGTTGATTTGATCCACGGCGTGGGTGTGGGCGAAGAGATGGCGTACATCACTGGGTTCTTGTTCCCCACTCCAGACCAGTCCTTCAACGACGTCACGGTGGACACATTACTCAAAAACTTTGGCCGGTCTGGTATCCTCACCAAGCTCAAATTGAACAGAAAGGAGGCAGATGACATCAAATTGAGTACCGTTTTGGCAAAAGCAATGAACAAATCGAGAAGCGAAACCAAAAACTTGATAAAGGCAGGTGGAGTCTATTTGGGTATCGACAGAGAGAAGTTCTTGGACCCTGAGGACGTTGTTTTGTATGACCGCAAGAACCATTTGATTGACGAGAAATTGCTTCTAGTGAGAACTGGGAAGCAGAACTACTACATTGTGGAGATCGAAGAAGCAGACGAGGACTGAGTTTACATGTATATAGCATAGCAATTATAGTATCGTGCACGTAGGCTCACTAAAGCTGAAGAACCTCCTTCACAGAGCCAATGACCTTGCTGAAAATCAGCTTGTTGGCAGCAATTACCCCCTTGGACTGGAGAAGTCTTCCCTTGCCAAAATCGAGCTCCTGGCCATAGATATCGCCCACACGTCCGCCACTCTCATACACTAAGACGTTTCCAGCAGCGTGGTCCCAAATCTTCTCCCTGTAGGAGTCACTGATGGGTAGGCGCAAATATATGTCGGCCTGGCCCTTGGCAAGCACGCAGTACTTGACCTGGGAGTCCAAATTGATCGTCTGCTTAGCAACGGTCTCCTGGTCGAATCCAAGGCTCGCCTTGATCTGTGACTGAGTGGAATGGGAAGAGTGTCCCTTTTCAACTCCCTCTACCACCGTGAGCTGTTCGGGGTTTGTGGTCTGCTTCATATGGATCCTTTGCTGATCTCTAAGGGGCACAAACGCCTCGGTTTCAAACAAAGGAGTGTAAAACGACCCAACTCCTTTCACGGCAGAATATAAGCCTCCTTTTACACCTGAGAATTCTCCGTTCGAAATGATGTTCTCTGGCAAATTGGGGCACCCAATGACTCCCAAAACGACTTGACCATCAACAATTAATGCAAGACAAACGGCAAATTGGTCGCCTCTGAGAAATCCTTTGGTGCCGTCAATGGGATCCAAAGCCCAAAACCTTCCCTTGGAGCCACCCTCGGAGTTGCCAAGATCGATATTACGGTAGACATCCTGCAAGTCGTTGAGTTCACCTACGACCTCATTCTGGCTCTTATTCTCGGCCTGGATCTCTTTAATGAGAGCAAAGATTTTCTCGCTTAATCTTTCTGCTTCTTCTGTATGCTCCTGAAGCGAGCTCGAGTCCTCTTCTCCTACTATTTCATCACTAGGGAAGTTCAACTTGATGGCCTTGTCGATAAGAGCTTGGGCAGCGTAGTCTCCCACTGTTACTGGAGATTTGTCTTCTTTGGTCTGAGTTCCCGAACTTTTGGTGACAGAGATGGAGTCGCTCAATTTTTTGGTCAAGATCGAGGCTCTTTTCACTGCAAGAGTAGCTACCAAGAGCTCCTTATGGTACAAGTGATCTAAAGGAACGGACATGGTGGAGTAGGAGCGAAGGAATTTGGTTGAAACTTTGAGAAACTGGTAGGCTACGAGAATCGTTAATGCAATTGTAAGAAGCTTTGAGATATAGCGCCAGATTTTCATAAGCTGAGCTTAGATGGGACTAGGCTGAAGAGTTGCGCTGGCATGGATCGTGAAACCTCACGTGGGAAGTGCCTGCAGTTAGCGGTGATTTAGCGATAGCTGGAGCCATTTCTCGCCAGAGGAGTGCTAATGCCCGTGACAGAGGCTTGTGCGATCGTCCCTGGCCGTTCTGATGACATAGACAGCGCTCCACGTCAGGCGTTCAGGGGTTGCACTGGTAAAGATAGGGGACAGTTCTGCACCCAGAACTCATTCGAGCGTCTGCGTGAGTTTTTACCTTTTGATGGCGATAGCTGGCCGTGGATAAACAGAGCTTCTGCAACGGAGACAAGGGCAGACCTTCAGAGGGCCACTCTTTTCTCGAAGATATCGAATCTTTCAGGATCAGGTCAATTTGGAGTAGGAAAAGAAGTTTCAGGAAGCTTCAGTTTCACCCACACAAGACCCGATGCATAAGGGCTTGCTTTTCATGGCCGTGCTATGCGTCTGCTGCTTTGTTATCCAGATCCTTCCCATTTTGTCAGTACCCATCACGGGACTGGGCATAAACTACTCGTTGTATCTTTCTAATTATCGCAACTATCGATACGGGGTCTTTGGGCTCTGCAATTTGGAGACTGGCATGTGCTCCAGGCCTCGCATTGGGTATCCCCCCAACACCAAGAGCTTTACAGAGTTGGCAGACGGGGCAAATGGGGCAGACGGGGCATATGTGGGCTTGGAATTGCCCTCAAAGGCGAGATACACCATTTCGAAGCTCTTGGTGGTGCACGTGGTTTCTTTCTTTTTGAATGGGTGTCTACTTATCGTGGTGCTCACGTTGATGTTTCTTTATTCCTATCGCAACACCTCCAAGATCAGGATAATCGAGAAGTTCAAGGTTATTCCGAAGAGCAAGTTGAAATCACTGGAGCACAAGAAGCCCAAAATCACTAAAAAACTCAAGACCAGAAAGGACATCACTCCCTACTTGAACCTCATGTTGATGCTCACAACTCTTTCCTTTATGCTGACTTTGTTGGCATTACTCTCAGATATATTGCTTTTTGTTCCCCATTTAAGTTACCTTGGCTGGCTCCAGTTCTTTCCCATCATAGCATTTGCAATCATGTCCTCGATGATCTGCTTCATGAAGCGCTCGATATCTGCCAGAAGGTACATGGAAGACACCACTGTGCACCGAAATGACGATATGAGAATGAGAAGACGAATAGTTGTCGAAGATTCCGATAGTGATGACGGTTTCTACGTGTACACTAACGGATTTTACAGTACCTATAACAACGAGGAGAAGCATCACCGAATACGAAGTCACAGTGGCTGGAGGCGAAATAACCAAGTCACAGGGGAAAGCAGCGACCATGATGAGCACGGCGACCATTTGGCAGAGTACAGTGGCCGCGTTGCCTTAAGGGGCTCCGGCCTGCTGGGGAGCGATGGAGGCAGTGAGGGCCCTTTTGTGCCTTTTTCAGGTCCTAGCGAGGGCTCCTCAGGATTCAGGCCAATCACCCCATCTACTCAGCTCCAAGAAAATATAGAACTTGACGAATTGGGAGATTTATCAAGTACTCAGCACTGAAATAGTACTTAATATAAGGTTATATACATGTATCTCTATACTTCTATAGAAAATGCTCCCTTCAAAAAGTCCTTGGACTTGGCACTCAATTCTATGCCGTTATCGACCACCAATCTGCGCACCAACTGACTCGCTTCTAATTTTGCTATCACCTCCGGGGTGTTATGGAGCTTTTGGATAGTATGTAACTGTTGTAAAAGCTCAAGTTGGTGCTTCACCAACAAATGCGTGCAGTCAGATGAATTTTCTGTGAGTTTAAGGAAATGGTCCAACTCGAGGCTGGATACAATGGAGTTGTGCAAAATGAGCCCAAATGAGGACTCGCTCAAGCCCTTGTGGAACAAAACTGGCTTGAAATCTGATAATGATACCATTATCTTGGCTCTTTTGGCCATAGCATCCGGTAACTGCTTCACCTCGATCTCTACCAAAGTCAAAAAGGAGTTGAAAGATTCGTCTGAAGGAGATATCCGAAGCTTTTGTACCATGAGCATCAAAATATCCCTGCCTTTGTCGAAATTGGAGGACAAGAAGAGCAAGTATGCCATTTTATCTAAAGCAGCAGGCAGGAACTCGCTGAGTAGATCCACAAACCCCTGCTTCCGTTCGATCGTCTCTACCTCATTCACAAACTTAGAGAACACAGTGAGCTTCGAGCCACTGCTGGAGACTTTGGAGTTGTAAAGATTCTCTATTAATTGGTTGAATAGTTGTGTTTTGCCCTCGCCAGAGAGGTAATGATATTTTTCAGTGACGTATTCAAGAAGAAGACCGAACTCCTTGTCGCTGGAGGCACTGTTGAAGATCCTGAAAAGATACACCACAAGCTGCTCAAATGATATTATTTTGTTGAGCTCAGACTGGTGTAAAGTGCCCTCTATTCTGCGCTGGTGGTTGCTGTATATGTTCATGAACTTGAAGAAATCGTCGATTTGGGCCACCGAGTTGAGCAAAGTTTCTGCTTTGAACAAGCTGAGTTTCTCCAAAATTTCCTTTTCCATGCTCTTGTTGAAATATGCCGGTGACATGTCTTTCTCGGGTAAGTCTGTGAGCAACACTATCTGGTCGTTGAAGGACAGGATCCATTTGTAGGAAAGTTCTTCGAAATAAAGGGGCACTGGCTCGGATCTAGGTTCGGAAGCCGACTCCAGGTTTCCTCTTTGCTTTAGCAAGAACTCAAATCTCAAGTCTCCTGAAAAGGGCTTGTCCTTCGCCAACGCTGTGACCACCACGTCGTTGAAGCCTGGTCGAAGAACGACGTCCAATACTGACTCAGGACCCGGTATCTCATGGTGATATTTGGGGAGATGGTCAAAGTTGGGCCTCTTGGGTATGGCAGCCCTGTTTTCCTGAGGGCTGAGTTTCTCGCTGTCGAATTTGAACCTCTCCTCGTTGGGTATGAACAGTATGGGGCTCTTGGCCCTGTTGTAGTGTCGAAGAGCTGCGACTCTGGTCGTCCTGAGCATGGTGCAAAGCGGTGACTTCTGGCTATCAATACTCGGGGTTTCCTTGAACTTTCTTGAGCTTTGCAATGCAATCTAGGGGGGCACAGTCGGTAGGTGATGGCTCTGGGAGCGGGCTCTATGTTCGATCAAATTTCGCCTAGAGGTTTCATGCAGGATTTTGGGTGCAAAATAGTGCAAATGCTTGGGATGAAGCAGATGTGAAACAGAGTTCAGAGGGAAAGAGAAAAGTCGATAAAATGATAAAAAGCAAAGAGCTATATGGTCCAAGTTAAGCTGTATATTTTTCTTGCTTTTGGCTAGGTATGCTTTTCTTTCCCTTTCTTCTTGCCTGCGCTTTCGCCAGCCTGCCCCTGAATATCGATCCATACAACGAGTTCAGACAAATGTCAGAGGAGGTTATTAGCGAGATGCAAACATTTGGATCCAGAACTTCGTGTGTAAATAAAGCACTATCGCTAGTTTTGCCTGAGTGTGCTCATCTCAACATCGATGCAATGGACCCCTTCAAAAGGAAGCTCGTCGCCATAAGACTATCTATGTGCGAGTTTGAGGCATCGAATATTCCCTTTCCGAATGAATGTCTCAATTTGAAGGAAAATGAGCTGGATTTCGGTAGCGACTTGTGTATCAATCAGCTCAAGTTATCTCCCCAGTACTGGACTACCTACAGTGGCAACTATCGTGAGATCGGGACTATCTGCTACGAGCAGTCTCTCCCGTACGAAAAGGATCAGATAGTGGACTTGTACAGCAATATTACCAGAACGTATTCCAAGTTTTACCAGAAGTTTCGCAATATGGATAGCAGCAATGCAGAAGCTCTAGAGCAGTTTCGAAGACAATTTAGTGATCTTTTCGACCTGTTCAAGGATACACTTCTCAAGGAGAAAATTAACTTACAACGCACTCAAATGGAGTCGGAAATGTTCTACAATGGTGTCTTGGAGAATCAAGTAAAGGCCAGCCAGGAGGTTAATCTCAAAACAAGGGAATTCAGTGACGAGATGGCTGTTCTTTTGAACAGCATTGTTTCCAAAGTGAATGATTTAGACAATGGCTTTGGGCCGGTCGTTGATAAAGTCAACAGCTACGAGACCTATTTCGATCTGCTCGAGGAAATTTCAGACCATTCAAAGGAAATCATTTTTAATATCTACCAGGACTTGGAGGCCATAGAAATCACTTCCGAAGAAGGTCTCGAGATGTCCAACAACTTGGCCCTTTCACTCCGGGAGACTGAGCTGATATCATACGATATCCGGCGTAATCTTGACGACTCCCTTCTTCTTGTGCAAAGCCAAAGCTCACAAATTCATGAGCTCCAGGACTCTATTTCGAAGCTTCCAGAGAAGGTGGAGCTGGAAGTAGCAGCCACCATCCAGGACCTCAATCGCAATTTGGACGCAGTATTCGGCACCATCAACATGAGCCTCGAACACTTGAATGAGAGGATAAATGCTAGCGAGAGTCGTCTTAACTCATTCACAAGCAACTTGGACCAGGTCTTGGACTTTCTCCAGCGTTCATTAGAGTTGGTCAGAGCTCCACTCGAATTTATCGCCAGTCATGGCATAATGGATATTGTCGAAAGTGGCTACTTGGCGGTTTCCGAGGCTATAGCGAGTGTTCGGTTGCGTGTTTCGTGGTTTGTTGGAGGTTTAGGAGCGATCGCAATAGGTTACGGGGCCTTTGCTGTGATGCTAGTGTTCCTCGTGCGATCTAAGATGTGGAAGAAGCTCTTTACCGTCAAAATGGTGCACATAGCCATAGCATTGGTCTTCGTTTGTGCGGTGTTGGTGGGGCTCATTTTGGCGAGAGTCGCCTTTTTGGTGCTCAGCTACAGGGCTTCGTAGAACGGAACATTTCTACATTAAATCTGTTCTTATTCCTCTTGATTTCCCTGTTGTCTCTTTCTATTCTTCTTTCAATTTGTTGAATCTGATAAGAGCGAAAAATCCCTCGACAAGGTTCATGAAGATCCAGGCAATTCTCTGTGGGGTAGGGACCCTGTACTTGCGAAGGTTGGGGAGAGTAACCGTGAAAACCTCTCCCAAATGGAGGACCACAAGCACTGCTAATATCTTCAATGCGTGTTGCCCAGACAAGGCAATGGCCTTCGAAGTCACACTTGGAATGTAAGGCACGATAGAGGAGATAATGGCATCGTTGGCAAGCAATGACTTAAAGCCCTTCAAGTCGTAGGCCGCGTATACTAACGCCCCACTGAGCACATAATTCAAAATCAGCAATGTTGGAAGCAGCACTTTAGTGATCTGCTTGTGGGCGTAGCCCTGCTTCTTGGCGGCGTACTTCGCCATGGCGACAAGCTTCGCCTTGACGTCCTTTAACTCGTGCACCTTGACTCCCTCGTACTCCACTGCTCTGTCCCAGATAATTGTGACGTGCTCGAGCTTGTCGTGTTTCTTGTACTGGATCTCGACCTCGTGGTTGTTGACGTGGGTCATCTTCACAGAGGACTTGTCGAAGGTGCCCTCCTTCTGGTTGGCATAGATCACCACGTAGTCCACAAGGGACAATTGGTGATCCTTATTCATATGGGAGATGATTCTGTTGGTGTGGTCGGACATTTTGGAGATTTTGCAGCAATTGGGTGGCAATTGGTACGGAGGGGTGTGGTCTATCCCTGGGTATTTATACGCAAGAACCGTTACCTCCTGCACTTTGGGCCCTCAGCGATATTCGGATCTCCCTCGTGTGGGGTAGGCATGTGAGCTGGAGGGCATCTGACAATACCATCGAATACACCGAAAAGCCCGGAATTGTAAAGCGGCATGCAAAGTGAAACTACTGCGGAGAACCTACCACTTGGCCGATGGGGATACCCACAGTATATCGAAAACTCCCACGTTCGGAGTCGCTCGTATCCTGCAAGAAACGGAAATAGGCCGTTGCAATATTTAACAATAGTCTGGCTTCGTATTCACTGGCCGCAGCTACAGGATCTCTGGTGTGCCAGTTGCAGGGTCTTTCGCCTTACAGTAGGGCATCATCTTCCCGCCCGCCTTAGCACGCCATGGTGCTATCTTCGCATTTTCAGGTTCTATCAGCCACCATTTTCGCTGTTATCTGCCGCCCAACGCGCGCTAAATGACCCAGTGGGGTGACATCTGCTGGAAAAACCCGCACGGCTTAGTTTTCAGGTCTCCTGTTCAGATAGAAGGAGCTTTAAATACGATAAGGATGTCGGCATAGTTTTTCGGGCTACATATTAATCATCAAATTGGCCCAATTAATAGGCTAGCTTAGCATTCACGCGCTGCAATTGAATATTCACACACCAATGCCCCATATGTCCCTGGTTCTAAGTCATAAAGTTCCTCTGGCCATGTCTAACTTAATCAAATCTTCAAGATCCCACACCCTACCGGTCGCTGCGCATATTATACACACGTCGCATGGTGAGATAATCGATTCTCATAGAGTCTCCAGTGACTATATCCACGACAATGCCCCTAATTTTCCCCGTAAGAGATCCGAAAGCCCGTCCTGTGCTAGCGAGTATCGCACCAAGAGATCAAGAATAACCAGCCGGGATAACGACCTCCGTGTGGTCTTATCTCAGCCGTCCGACTACCCCTACTGGCTAGAGGCGGTTGAAAAATATGTTAGTCTCCTATTTCCTGGGTATCTTGTCATTGAATTGGTGCCTTTTGAAGACGACAACGAGCAGTACATCGAGAAGTTGAATGCTGCCAATTGGATGTGCAGCCAGAACAGTCAGGTGAACAAATTATTGAACGATTTGTTAACCAACTCTGTGGACGAAAAACTCTCCAAGTACCTCGATAGGTGCAAGTTGGCCAGCAAGAATTTTGAGAACATCAAGGCCGTACTCCAGAAGCAAATAACTCCCCAGTATTTGCTAGAACTTGAACTGAAATTGATATTTGACTCTGACCACATCCCTGAGTTCTTTGCCAATATTGACTTGTTGAGCAAAATTTATTACATAGTGTTCAGAGAGGTGGCTCAGAGCCATCTAAAGCTTCAGTGGATCATGAGCTCAATTCACAGTAATCCAATCAAGAATCAGCTGTTGATCAGCCAATTCAATAGCAATTGGGACGTGGCCATGCATGATATTACATTTATAGAAAAGATGCTACAGGAACACCACTCGAAGAGGAGATCTAGAGGCCATGGGTTGGTCAATACATGACTAAAAGTAAGAGATGTAGCGATGGCGTAGTCGATGAACGATGTCCACGTCACACGCTGCGAAAAGCTCTCACTGAGTGAACATGGAAAGAATTAAAGACCTAAATGGAAAAATAGCTCGAGGGGGGGATGCTCTTAAGATCTCTGCCAAGTAATAGTCGTTCTGCTCTTTAGTTTACTTCGTCTCAAAAAAAAAATGATTTCGCCCAGGATCGAACTGGGGACGTTCTGCGTGTTAAGCAGATGCCATAACCTACTAGACCACGAAACCATTTGCAAGGAAAAAAGAGAGCTCAATTTGTATGTCAAAAATATTTTTGATAAATTGACAGTTCTAACTTTCCCTGACCTCTACAAATCTGCAATAGCCTCGTTTATTATTTTCCCTTCCTTGTATGTCCCTTTCATGCATTGTTTAACAAGTTGTCTCTTAATGTCTGTCGTATCGTCTTTAGAAATTTGACAAACTGTTTGTGTTCGTTGAAGTCGTCCTCTATCTTTTGCACCTTTTCCGTGTGTAGTTTCGGAAATGTCTCCCCAACCTTATAAAGATCACCTCCAACCAATAGCTCGCACCATATCTCCTTATCGTAGTCATTCGGATCGATATTATTGAACACAAACCTGAGAGAGTCGATCGAGACCACATCGATCTTGAGCCCAAGATACTGCTCATATTTTAAAAGTTCCGGGTAGTCCTTTAAGTTCTGCTCTTTCAAGTTGGACTCTGTATTATTTATGCTTTCGGTTAGTTCATTTATCTGTTTGTTTAGGGCGGATATTTCCGTCTGGTACTCGTCTCGTTTGGACACAAGACTGGTCTGGTTTGCCTTCAAGTTTTCCACTTTCAACTGCTGGATCTGAAGGTTTTCTAGTGATTTGCTTATGGAATCCTTTATCTTGACTTCTCGCACTCTGAGGTTGTCTATATCGCTGTTCAACTGGGCCTCTTCGTTCCTGAGATTGTTGAGCTTCAAGTAGAAGCTCTCCTTGTCGTTTAAAATATCTGATCTTTTCTGGAGCATATTGGACTCAAAAGTGGCAGAGAAGTTCTCCATCTCCTTCTGGAGAACCTCATACTGTTCAAAGGAAGTCATCTTGTGCACTTGAGTGGTAGGTGATGACAGTAGAAGGTGTGCTCTGTGCTTTGTTTTGATTTTCGGCGCCGATTTAAAGTGCGCGACGGTTGCGTTCAGATGTCGCTTATTGTGCTCTACATCGCAGAGAGCACTGACTGACCTTCGCCGCCAACACTTTTCTGCCACGGCACCACCTCTTGGACCTGGGCACTGGTTTTTGGGACATTTCAACCTAATATTGTATTACTCTCATTTTGTGATTCATCTTGTTGCACCCAAATTGGTGGCCTATCTAGCATTTATCTTGCCAGCTGTCTTCTTAAGCTATTGCTCTTCCAAAGGTTGCTGTCCAAAGCAGAAGTGTTCTTTCTAGTGCCCCATCTTGTTATAATCTGGGCTCATTAATCCTATGAGCTCTCCCGTTTATGGCCTAGAGAATGGCGAGGCTACAAAGGTCAGGCTTCTCACATTCAATACCTGGGGATTGAAGTATATCTCAACTCTTCGCACAGAGAGGCTCCGAGCCATAGCCAACAAATTGGCAGATCCAAAGTGTGAGGATGATGACTACGATATCATTGCATTACAGGAGGTGTGGGTTGAAGAAGACTGGCTCTATATCAACGAAAGATGCAAGAGCCGGTATCCCTATAGGAGGTTCTTTAAATCTGGGATAGTGACAGGTCCTGGATTGGCAATTTTGTCAAAAATCCCCATCGAATCGTCATATTTATACCGGTTTCCTATCAATGGGAGACCGTCGGCGTTTTTCAGGGGCGACTGGTATGTGGGGAAGGGGATTGCCGTCACGTTGTTGGATGCTCACAAAAAAGGCTTTGCCCCTATCGCCTTGCTCAACAGCCACATGCATGCTCCATATGCAAAAACTGGAGACGCAGCGTACTCCTGTCACCGAGCTTGTCAAGCGTGGGATTTTGTTAAGATTATAAGGCTTTTGAAGAAAGCTGGATACGCTGTCATTCAAGTGGGTGATCTCAACTCAAGAGAGAACTCTTTGCCCTACAAATTATTCACGATAGAAGGGGGGTTGGTGGACTCGTGGCTATCCTTGAAAAAGAGCGTGTTGAATAAGGATATCGCAGCAATGAACCCTATGGACCAGATCACTTACGGTGGTGTTACTTGTGACTCCGTGTTGAATACTTGGCGGGCCTACAAGGGTCCCTCTGAGGCGTGCAGATTGGACTATGCCTTCATTGACTCGGACCTCATTCAGACCATTGATGCCAAAGTCAAGTTCATCGAAAAGTTGGACAGTCCTCACAATTGTTCCTATTCTGACCATTTCGCCTACAGTGCACACTTTGCCATCAGTCCCTCAGGACAAGAGTTCGAAACCGAAAATAAATTTTCAGTTACTGACAGAATCAGCGTTTTCAAAGAATTCTTGCTTGAAATTCAGGATTACCAGAGATACACTATTCCGTTCCAGGCTTCGTGGAGAAAATATCATTTTTTTGTGGGAATGGCATTCGTGGTCGTATTTAATGTTCTGACATTGGTGGTGCCATTCAGACATCCTTGGGTTGTTTTCTCGCTTTTTTTCACAAATACCATTGTTTTGGCTAGTTCCATATTGAATGGGCTAATCTGGTATTTTGGAGTCAGATCTGAGCAGAGAGCATTACAGGAGATTCACATGGAGGTGGAAGATATATTTGGAGCTATTACGAGAGAATCTGCTTTATGAAGCGTTGATAATAAAGAAGTTATGAATATGATGGGGTATTATGAGTTAGAGGCAAGTGACCGAATGAATCGGAGCCGAAGTAACCATTGGTTACCTTATTAGTATAGATTTAATGTAGGTGTGAGGGTGTATACTAATATATGGGTGTACGGATTATCTGTAGCAAAGTAAATAATAAATACATTTACCATTTGTTCTATGGATCAAGAAATATATATATCTAGATAAGACTAGATGTCAAAATTAAAAATCTGTCTTTAGCAAAGGCGAAAGAATACAGGGGGTACTTTCAAGTGCTATTAATACGGTTCCTTTATTTATATGTATCAGTGGTAACCAAATCTTAGAATTGGAACATGTTATCAAAGCTGTTCAATATCAGGATTAAAATATGGGCGTGTGGTCTAGTGGTATGATTCTCGCTTTGGGAAGCAGCTTGGCAACAAGCTGATAATCAAATATGCGAGAGGCCCTGGGTTCAATTCCCAGTATGCCCCTGTTTTTTTGCGCGGGTGCAAAAAGATAACCACAAAGAAAGAATGTCGAAGGATCAGTCTTGGATTGATAAAAGTTGGTTATCGAAAATTGAAAGTAGAATATCAAATGGGCACAATTGATTATTTGAGCGAGAAAGGCGTGATTCGTTCAGACCTGGTCTCGCTTTGGGAGTCTATAGATGAGCCAGAGAATGGGCAATACGAGCTGGATAGCGAGACTATTGTCCGTCTCAGGAGACAGTTGAAGGTTATAGACAAATGGCACAATATTTTACTTACTTTAACTTCAGCGGTCCTATTTTTGGTTGTGTGGAACGTCTTTGCCCAGAATATGCATAGGTGAGAATGAGATAGAAGGAGGATAAGAAGCGAATGAGGCGATAATGGCTAGTTACTATTGCGTCATATAATCGGCTGGCTCTTGCTTCAATGCTCAGCAGAAAACACAGTGACACATTGCCAAGCAAATTCGCCGATACGGTGGGATGATCTCTAATGATGGAGTATGATAGCTGAAGGATGAGTGATCACGGGTCTGGTTGCCAAATAGAAGCATGCCAGGCACAGTGGCTTTGCTAGTAATACGAGTCAGGAACTGCGAGGGCCAGGCACAGCGATTGAAGCACTACTACCGACCGACACATAATAACCGTGGAAATACAAAGCAAGTACGAAATGTAGAGATGGCTGAAGCTATATTGAGTGATGAAAAGTGAGAGGGATCCTACAACTGAGGATATGAGGCCCGGTCAGGCAGGAAACCGATGTCGCCATAACTCGGGCGTCATAAGCTCCCCTTATCCTCGATAAAATGAGACACGGCGGTTTTGCTATTGTTCCCGTGGTATTCCGTGGCTTGGGACCGATAACAAATAGCAGATAGTGTGGGGATCAAGGCTGAACAGCCGAGATCGAGTCATCTATCGCTTAAAATTCCATTTTGGGTAGTTGATAACCGAAGGCTGTGCGACTTTAATTACGGGCGTGCCAGCAGCCTTCGCGGGGCAGAGTAGCCTTGCGATGAGGATTGGAGTGACCGCACACGTTGTAGAGTGGATCTAGCGACACAGTAGGCAAGTATGGAGTTCGACAGCACGGTGTGGCAGTTACGAGTCTATGGCAGTAGGAGTGAGCAGGAGAGAGGCGGAGTTTGTGAGTGTGGAGGGGAATCGTGACTCGAGGATTGCACGCGTAGTGTAGAATGGCCTCCCGTCTCGCAGCAGTTGACGCCATCTGCGAAAACGATTGCACCACAACACGACCGACTCTGGGGCAGGCATCACACGCTCATCTCTACAGAATAAATGAGGCACAAGTCAAAGTACGAGCTGCCTGCAATCTTCGATTAACGGGCCGAAGAATAGCTCGACGGAGATATACACTGAATGACCCTCCGCAACCGAAACGAGAAACCCACAGCGTGAACAAAAATGGCCAATCATAACTAATAACGCCTAATCACTGCCAGACATCGTCTCTCTAAATGACGTAACAAAGGTCTTGCGTAGACCGAATGTCGGCACAACAGTCGGCGGGTAGATGGATCAATAGACCGTAGCCAGGTCATGCAGCACCGTGGGGCTAGTGGCGGCTCAAGCCGGTCATTTGCGCAGTCAACTTCCCATCTAAGCCTACTCAGCGATTACATAATCGTCTTTATGTTTTGTGAGTCAATGACCGGTTGGGGTACGGCTCGCTAGTTCGTAATTGGACTCGAGCGTCGTTTTTGTCGCAGAGCACTATCGAGCCCTGATGTAACACCTTATCAGAAGTGGCTAAATATTCGGAAATCTGATCATGTAAAGGTGTGAATTCGTAATTAATTAGGGTTTGCAAATGACGGCATAGGTGTTTATATAAGGATGGGATCCGTGTTTCCCTTTACCATCTCTCTCGTAACGATCTCTCGCCAGATATCAGATCTAAACTTTACTGTCTCTTCCAGCCTTCTATAAACCTTCAGAAAAACTTCCCTTGAAGCTCCAATCCATATTGAACCCATGGAGCACATGTCTCCTGCTAAAACGTTCCAAAGAATCATCGACTCCAGCTTTCCTTCGTCCTTTGCCTCGCTCAAACACTCCGTCCACGATGAACACTACCCCTCGACGCCAGAGGTTGTCTCTCACCTCAAGCTTATCAAGGCATTCCAAGTTCTTAAGATACAGGTCATTGGCGAGCCCTCTGATGGACTCACGAATTTTTCTGAGCAACAAATGGGCTACTGGAAGGCATACCTCCACAATGCCACTCGTCGCTTTATTATTTATGTGACCGCATTGAAAGATAAGTTTAAAGGGGAATTGTGTGCCAGTGACGAGCTGTTCCAATTGTCTATATACGAGAACGACTTGTACTTAATCAACACTCCTCTTCGCGAGTTTCTATTTGGAGCCATTCCGCCCTTGGATATCCTTTTGATCTGGTACTCTTACACCTTGAACCCCAAATCATTTTACGAATTTGGCATCAGAAACAACTTTTTGGAGTTTTCCTTCTGCTCGTTCCCACTATACCAAGTATCCCAATTGATAGACGAGAACACTTTTGCATTTTCCCTGGGTAACATCAGCAGTTTCGAGTGCCTAGTGACCACGCACTATGTTGCCTTAGAATACAACCATGCGTTTGATCACAGCCTTGAGGTGACGGTGTGGTGCCCAATTTGCCGCGAGTCATTGGTGGAAGGGACACAGCTCAAGAATGCCTCAGGAACAGGTTTCCTAGAACGCTTTGATACCTTGTCAAACGGCTCCTGCCACTGCAAATATGCTGTTATCATCAACAGGGACGAGCTCTTGAAGCGAAAACTTCACTCCGACTTGCTAAAGCTTTCTGTAGGCGCAGAGCCTTCCTATTTACCCAATATGGTCAAATTTTTCTCCAGTGTCATTTCCAAAAGGAACCTGCCTCTGCTAGTGCTGAGCGTCGCCAAGGAGGTCTTCACTTTGAAAGAGATCATTATCAAAAACCTCGTGGACGCCAACAACAGCTCCAGTGCCAAATTCGATGAGCTTCTAGCCAGAATTGCAAAGCTATTCAAGAACGAAGACGTGACCAGGCTTTTGGACGAATACAAAAGCCTGAATTTGATCAATTTAACGGTTCCTCACCCGGCCCGGAAGATTGATGTGGTCC
The DNA here is from genome assembly GCA_030558275.1 of Chernovozyma palmyrensis. NCBI lineage: Eukaryota > Fungi > Ascomycota > Pichiomycetes > Serinales > Debaryomycetaceae > Chernovozyma > Chernovozyma palmyrensis. Next base: position 440,355 of record JAJMSF010000002.1, read on the forward strand.
AGATCCACGAAGATTTGGTGTGCACCATTTTGAAACAAGAAGAATTTTGGTTTAAGACTGATTATTTTGACTGGTTGAATCTGGATATTTACCTCAAAAAGTCTGTCAACGACAGTATTTTACGCTACATCAAGTTTTTTGAATTGATGGGAGAATGTGAGCCGCAAAGCGAGGCGTCCCTGCCCACTAGTCCCAGTGTGGTCCGGACAGAATCTCCCAGATTCTCATTCCTTATTCCTACTTTGGATATCAATTTGATTTGGTTTACCCACCAATTGAGCCCCTACTTCTACTTCAAGTACAGCCGATCAAAGTCAACCAACAAAACTGTCATCAGCCACTACAACACCACAGGTGTCAAGATGACACAACAGTACCTCCAAAAACACTTTGAACACACAAAGTTCCTTTACAGACAAAAGTTCAACGAGGAGTATCCTATCTGCTTCTGTCTGAAATGCTTGAGAGAGAAGCACACTGCCGTGAAGAGCTTGTTCAATAACAATTTCGCAGCCATTGGAGACGGGAACTACACCACAGAAACCGACAACGAGAGAAGGAAAAGACGAATTATTTATAAAAGCATAAAGAGACCATTACCCTGGGGTAGCGAAACTAAAAAACTGGTCGCCACTTCCTATACCTCAGCTGCTTCCGCCTATATCATCCTCCAGCCCATAGTAGAGGAAGAAAACAGTTGTCCCAGCTTCATGTTCGCATCGCTGGATTCCGACTGCTACTCCATGACAGTGGCGGAAAGCTGACGGTGATCTTATTACGATAATCTGATTTTGATATGACAATTGTGACTTCAAGATATAAAGATGTAGGAGGTAAAATGAAGGAGGAAGAATGGCAGTGTGCATACAACCCAACAAAATGGGTATCCCCCACGCTTGCCCCCACGATAGCACAGCCCTGTGAGGAGCTGGAAATTGCGGCATCTAAAATGGAGCCAGACGGAAATGGCTCGGAGCAGTGTTAAGTGGCAACCAAATGGTGCTGTCATGTTGCCCCAGATACCCCAGTTTTTTACCCCAGTCATTGGCCTGCCCCCCACGTTTTTGACCCAAAATAGCTGTGACACCACCGTTGGAGTGGGGGATAATGTGGGGGATCACAATTTAATGGGAAAGATTCCCTAAAATGAGCCCCAGATCCAAATACTAGTGCATAGCTAGACTTTAAGTGGGAGAATTTAGAGATCAAATATTCCCCCACCCTAGCGTGGGGGATAAGCGTGGGGGAAAGCCGCGAAAATCTTGAGCAAGACATGGTCGAAACTGCACAGCTGTGGGGAAACCCTTCAGGTGTGAGCAAGTATATAAGGAGACGGAGGCGACGGAAAGATTGAGGTTTAGACAGCAAGTGACCAGGTGCTAGACCTTGAATAGAACTGGCTTGGCTGACTAGATATCGTTTGGAATGAGCGTTACCGAAAGCACTTCCTCAGTTATGAAGCATGGCTCTCTCAGCTCCTATAGCATAGAGGAGCATCCAGCTACTCCAAAAAGGGGGTTTAAACAGGAGTTTGTGGATGTGGTGACCTTGAAGAAGATGCGCACAAAAGTGGAGGACCGGCCCACGCCTCCGGAGGTGTACAACTGGCGGGTCTTCTTAACAGCCCTCATGGCCTCGGCAGCAGCCATAATCATTGGATACGATGGAGGTTTCATTGGCGGAACTGTCTCGTTACCATCGTTCAAAGCGGCGTTTGGCTTGGACAAAATGTCCACTACCCACGCCAACTTTGTTGTATCTAACGTGATCTCGGTGTTCCACGCCGGGTGTTTCTTTGGGTCTTTGATTTCGTACCCTTTTGCTCATTATTTTGGCAGGAGATTATCGCTAATTGCAGCAGCTGTGACCATTACCATCGGATCAGGAATCATGCTTGTTTCTGCCTCCACACACAGCTTAGCGCCCATCTATGCTGGCCGTGTTTTGGCCGGTCTTGCCGTCGGCTTCTCTACCAATTTGACCCCCGTTTATTTGAGTGAAATTTCGCCTCCAGCTATCAGAGGTAGTGTTATTGCCATGTACGAGATTGGGTGGAGAATCGGCGACTTGACGGGGTTCTGGATCAACTATGGCATTTCCTCGCACATCAAGGAGTCGAACAAACAGTGGATCATCCCATTTGCAGTGCAGTTGATTCCTTCCGCGCTTTTCTTGTTTGGAAGTATCTTTATGAAGGAATCTCCACGTTGGCTACTCAGCAAGGAACGCTACGACCTTGCCATCAACAACTTGGTGTGGTTCCGTCACTTGGACGAGCACCACGAGTACATCATATATGAAGTCAACCAGGTCAAGGAATCGATCGATTTGCAGCGCAGAAAGGTTGGTTTAGGGATTTTCGATCCGATGCGTGAGGTTATAATGAGCAACAAGCTTTTGACTCGTCTCTCCATCACAGCGTTCTTGTTCATCTTACAGAATTTCATGGGTATCCAGTCCATTAACTACTACTCACCTCTCATTTTTGAAGGATTGGGAGTCAAGGGTACCAACGCCACCTTGTTTTCCACCGGAATGTTTGGAGTAGTCAAAACCGTGGCCAGCGTTATCTACATCTTGTTTGTGGTGGATACTTTTGGCAGAAGGAAATCGTTCATGGCCACAGCCTCTGTGTGCTCTCTCTGCTTTTGGTATATTGGGGCCTACTTGAAATTGAACGACCCAACGGTTCCAGGCGTCCAGGCAGGTCCTGGTGGAACTGCAGCGATTGTCATGATGTACATTTGGATAGCCTCGTTCATTTTGGCCTGGTCTGCAGGTCCTTTCGTGGTAGGAAGTGAAGTTTTTGACCAGAATATAAGGGCCTTCGTACAGGCCATCAACTCTGCGGTGTCTTGGGTCGCTATATTTGTCATGTCTCGCTATACCACCAACATGATTGAGGCCATGAGCTTTGGCATCTACTTCTTTTTCGCCAGCATTGCCCTTTTATCCATTCCCTTTGTGTTTTTCTTGGTGCCGGAAACCAAAGGAATTGCCTTGGAGGATATGGATAGACTTTTTGATAGGTCGGTGCCTGCTTTCAGAGCACATAAGCTTCTCCTACGTAACGTTATCGTGGAATCTGAAAAGCATATTCACGAAGGCAGGGACTTGTTCAAAGTGGACACCAATAAGAGCCAGGAGATTCAGAACATTGAGGATGTGGGAAAGTCTGAGGTATAGAGGCAATAAATGGTATAAATACAGCTTTCTTGTAGTAGGAGAAATTTTGGATTTATTTGGTATGTTCGTGCGGGGGCATTTGAACTCTATCGTTGGCAGCCTGTCCGAGTGGTTAAGGAGAAAGATTAGAAATCTTTTGGGCTTTGCCCGCGCAGGTTCGAATCCTGCGGCTGTCGTTATTTTTTTTAAGCGATAAACGATCGTTCCCATAAGAAAAGTTCAGAAGACATAGTCCCAAGCCAGAGCCGCCCAAGTTTTCTGGAATTTGTCAAGAAGTGTCAGTACTTCCCAGAAAGTGCTACATATATCCCCACTGTCTTTAAAAATGTCGGACTCCAAAGTAGTGGTAATCACCGGTACCTCGTCCAACTTGGGCATCAACATCGCGTACCGCATCCTTGAACAGACACCTCTCTCCACAGACCTCACCTTTGTGGTGACTTCCCGGACGCTTCCGAAGGTTAAGGAGTGTATCAAAGATATCGAGAAATATGCCCATACCAAAGTTCCGGGCCGTACCGGGCAGTTGGAGTTCGACTACTTGTTGATCGATTTCACGAACATGGTCTCGGTGTTGTCTGGGTACTACGATTTGAACAAAAAATTCACCAAAATCGACTACTTATTCATCAATGCGGCCCAGGGAGTGTACTCGGGCATCAACTGGTTCCAGGCCGTAGTGGAGGTGTTGTCAAACCCCATAGAAGGGGTCACCAATCCAAGTTACAAGATCCAGCGGGTGGGCGTCAAGTCCAAGGACGATCTCGGGCTCGTTTTCCAGGCCAACGTGTTCGGACCCTACTATTTCATCCACAAAATCAAGCATTTGTTGGCCAAGGGCGGCAAGATCGTGTGGATCTCGTCACTTATGGCAAAACCCAGGTACTTGTCGTTCAACGACCTCCAGTTACTCCAGCTGCCCGATTCGTACGAGGGCTCTAAGCGCTTGGTGGATTTGATGCACTACGGCAGCTACAAAAAACTTCGAGCTGACTTTGGCATCGACCAGTACTTGGTGCAGCCCGGAATCTTCACCAGCTTTTCTTTCTTCCAGTACCTCAATGTGTTCACCTACTACGGCATGCTCTTGCTCTTCTACATCGCGCGCTGGTTGAACTCTCCCTGGCACAATATCAGCGGTTACAGTGCCGCCAACGCACCGGTGGAGTGCATTTTCAACCCGGAGGAGACACTGTCGCTCAAGATCGGATCTGCAACCACCAGGGGTGGAAAAGAGTACGTCGTCAGAGAGGTGGTGGACTCCACCGGGTCGTCGGACGTGGTGGCATACTTGGACCAGTTGACGGCCGAGTGGGACGAGCGCTTCAAGGACCAAATTACAGACACCCGCAAGCCGTGAGCGAGGGTATAGGAAGAGGGAGGTATAGAAATTGATACCCTGTCTATGTATAAAGCCATGCACTTATGTAGCAGTAACTCTCAAATCATGTGGGCCATGCAATCGCAACCGCAGCCGCTGGGACACTCAGTGCCGTCCTCCTGGGTCCACCATTCGACGGCACAGTGCAGGTGCAAGATGTGCTCGCAGTTGGTGCATGTGACCATTCGTTTGGTCACAAGCAACTTGCACAAGTTGCAGTACTTCAACATCTTGGCCTTGGGGCTGTTCCAGGCCTGCGAGTGAACCAAGGGGGCCGCCGGGTCCCGGAGGCGCGCCGGTTTCTGACGACTGCGCATGCCAAACGCCCCCAGATGAACCTCAAAGGTCCCGCCACGCTCCTTTTCTCCGTCCGAGTAGTTGAATTTGAGGATCTTGATACGGTTCACTGGAAGGCCCCATATGTACAACATGTCGGCGTACTGGAGCCGGTACCGCTCGATCTGCCGTGCCAGCTGTGACCCAAGAAGCTCCCGCGTGTACACGTTGTTGTAGAGGTCCAACTCGGCTGTGTTGCACATTTCTACCGACACCGAGGGCACAGCACGGAGCCGGTGCGTCCTGCCGAGCCGGCGCACCAACTCTTGCGTTTTGGCGAGCGGTTTCTTGAGCTCCGGGTTGGTGGCGGCGCGCTTCGAGATGTTTCTGCCTTCGGGCTCGAAGGCGCTGAAGGTGGCGGTGTTCTTGCGCATGGCAAGTGCTCCGGGACTCAACGCAAAGCTCCCTGGACTGGCGCCAAATTTCTCCGCGCCGCCCTCTCTGCTGTCGAGCGAGGAAGTCACTGACCGCGCGTACACACCCGGGCCAGGCGCTACCAGCGCTGCCGACGAGTTACGGTGACGGAGGAAGGGGCTTGGCGAGCCATCAGGGAGCGAAGTTTCCTCGAAGCTCCCGAGAGCGCTCATTTCGTCTGCACGTTGTAAGCGCGGCCCAAACTGCTGCGCTCCGTACGGCGTGTTGATCGGTACGTACGCACCATCGATCCCACCGGCCGTGGCCCGGAGGTTGTGGCTGTTCTCGTACAAAATACACGACATCATCGCAAGCATCTGGACGTTGCACTGACGCTCAAAGTGCTCAAAGAGGCTGCGCACGAGCCACGCGTGGCCGAACGGGTGCGTGCCCCAAAAGAAGCGAAAGGTCTGCTCGGCGCCCGGAAGTTTGCACTGGGCCTCGACGTCCCACGAGTCTTGCCCCGGCGCACAATACACGGCGCTGGAAGCGCTCCCGGCCATGTCCTTGACCAAAATCATCTCCAAGAGGCGCCAGGCATCGCAGACGTCGCTCAAGTTGTGACGTCTCGCAATTTCGCCGTTGTAGCGAGCCAAGTTCTCGGGAGAATCTCCAAGTACCCGGTACTCGCAGGCCAACTCGAACTTGTCGGGGAGTAGGTGGCGCAAATCAAAGATCCCCACGATGTTGGTGGCGGCTTTGTGCTGGCGCAGGCGACGGGAGTCGCTCACCGAGTGGCGGAGCGATCCGGGGCTCTGGAGCCGCCGGTGGGTCCCGCCGCCAGTGCTGCCGGTGCCCCCAGCTGCGCCGCCAGTACCAGGACCGCCGGTGCTGCCGGCTCCGCTGCCGCGCGACGTGTAGCGGTTCCCGAGCCCGACTGACGTTTTGAAAAGTCCCGGGATCCGCGTCCGCGAGGGCACGTCGCCCAGGAGGATGTCGTCCCAGTCGTTGGAGAAGCTGTCGCCCGAAGACTCGGAGTCGTCGGAGCTGTGGTCCGAGCCGCTGAGGTCGTCCGACGATGCCCCGCTCAGCTCGAAGTCGTCGTCGTATCCTTCGCCGCGAGGCTCGTCCACAGAGGCCTCCAACGGGAGCCCATGTCCGAGGCCGTGGCTGTGGTGGCCGTGGTGGTGCAGGCGGTGGGCGCCCAAGCTGAAGCCGCCGTCCGAGAACTTGAAAACGCTGAATTTCTGCAACGTTGCATTCTCCTCTTCCTCCGCCAGTTTCGGAATGAAAAAACAAACCAACTGCCCCGTGGGCAGCCACACCGCACCGCAGCCTTTCGGCACGGGCGTGGAGTCAAAAAGTGGCGCGCTCTGTTCCGCCAGAGCCACCGCTGCCTCCAACGGCTCGCTGTGGCCAAGGGACCCCGGGCCAGAGCCTCGGTCCTCCTGAACCGCCGGCATAAGGTCGAACTCGTCGTCGTAGTCGTCGTCATCGCCGGTAGCGGACAACAATTCGGTCGAGGGATACGCCCCGGCGAACGGACGCGCAATTTCGTCGGGCCTGACCTCTGATAGCGGCTTCTCCAGGAGGTTCGGCGTGAGCAGCGCCGGAACCAGCTGCTCCCTCAGCTCCGGCTGCTGGTTGATCAAATCGTCCGCCCAGCCCTCGGTGCCCACCTCCTCATAGAGCTCATCGTCGTCGTGCTTCTTCTCCACGAGGGAGTCGGAGAGCTCGATGCGGTCGCCCATCAAGTAGCGCAAACAGGGCTCCAAGCAGAAGCGCTGGTGTTTGTTGGTGTAGAAATGGGCGATCTCGGCGAGTTTGGCAAGCATGTGGCGCCGGATGCCCGGCGTGAGCTCGTGGGTCTCCTCGATGTTGAACTGGATGGAGTTCAGCCGCTGGAGCCGCTGGTATTGCTTGGAGCTTAGGCCCGGCGCCGCAAAATCCTCGAGCATCGGGTACAGTTTCGGGAAGCGCACCTCCATGCGGATGAACACGAGCCGCTGGTCCGCGTCGTCGGGGCCAGCCACGGAGGTGTTGGCAACGGAGTCGGACGCGGCAAGAGGAGCCAGAAGCCCGGAGGTCGCAATCTTGTTCTCGGGGACGGCACTGGAGGCAGAGCCAATAGCCCCGGAGACGGGCCCGGGAAGTGGCCCGGAGTTTGGGGCGCTGGGCCCTGGAATGGCCACAGAGGCTGCAGCTGAAGCAGCGGCGGCAGGCGCCGGAAAGACAGCAGACGCGGCTGGGGCGGAAGAAACTCCCGCAGAGGCCCCCGAGGCGGCGGCTCCGGGAACAGAGGCAGCAGACGTCGAGCCCACAGGAGCACCGGGGCCGGAAGCAGCGCCAGAGCTGGCAGCAGCGCCCGGCGCACCCGCTAGCTCCAGGTCCAAGTCGCCGTCGCGCGGCTCCGGCTCCGGCTCGGGATCTACCGCGACGGGCCCCCGCATGCTCACGATCAACTCGCCGGTGGACACCGAGATCTTCTCGAAGCGCACCTTGGGGAACTTGTGCCCGACGTAGCTGACCTCCTCGCCCAAATTGGAGGGCGCTGCATCGTCGAGCGTGCCGCTGGAATCGCCGAGCGCATCGCGGCCCATGCGCACCCCCGAGATCCAGTCCAAGTGGTTGAGCTGTGCACGTCCGTGGTGCAGGCTTCGTTTGGCAATCTCAAACGAAGCCAACGCCGAGAGGAGGTCGTGGGCGTCGCCTCGCTCCAAGTCTGCGATCGTGGCGGGCTGCTCGGTGCAGTAGGTGGCGTAGCTGTAGGGGGGCGTACGGGGCGAGGACAGTCCGGGGGTGCTCGCTGACACCGGCGTGCCCGCCAGCAGGGCCAGAAAGCCCCCTTGAGAGTCCTGCACCGACCACTCTTCCGTGTCCGGACCCCCCAAGAGCGCAAGGTGCGACGGGTTGTAATTAGCGGCCCGGTAGAGCGCCTCGTCATGGGGCCAGAGCTTGAGGTCGTAGTCCTGCGACGACCATGTGACGAGCTGGAAATCTTTGTGCGGTGCCACGTGCGGGCTGTCTTCGTAGCGCTCGTGGCGCTTGCGCCAGAGGAAGTCTTTCATCAGGCCCTGGTGGCCCTTGAATGAGTACACGGGGTCTGCCTGGAGCTCCACGGTAGCACCCGAGGCCTGAGCCTCGCGGTAGGCCGCGTCGTAGTTCACCACGTGGATGGCGTCGCCGCCGCCCCGGAGCGGCATGATCCCGCAGCACTTGTCAGAGCCGAAGGGGAGCGAGCGTGAGCGGGCCACGGGGTACGCGGTGTGGATGACGATGGACGGTTCGATGCTGGAGCCAGTGCCAAAAAAATCCGCGCTTTTTGTGTAGTGCTGGGCCTTTTCCGTGGCAAGGTTCCACGACTTCACCGTGTGGTCATTGGAGCAGGTGATGAGGGCCTGGGACCCATTGCTGAAGTCCAAGCCGTTGATCTTTCCGCGGTGAGCGGTGTCCACTCGGATCAACGGGAGTGCTCCCTTGCGGGTGTCCCACACGTAGAAGCCGTGGTCATGTGCCGAGGCAATTTGGTGGGGGTTCTGGTGGTTCCACTTCACCTGAGTGGCGCCTGCCCTCCATTCGGCCCACTGGGCCACGGGCCGCCGAGGGCACCTCATGTCCCAAGAAAACACAAAAGTGTCGATGGAGCACGTGGCAAGCACCTCCGGGTCCATTGGGTGGAAATTTATGTCGGTGATGGCCCTGGTGTGGCGGTGGAGGACGTTACAGATGGCGCTCTTGGACGGTCGCGCAAGGTCCCAGAGGAGCGCCTTCTGGTTGGAGGTCGAGATGCACCACGAGGGCTTCACGTGGTGGTGCGGAGACCATTGGACGTCTGCCACCTCCCAGGACGTGATGTGGTGAAGCCATCGGGGGGTGGTGAACGGGTCCTCGAGGTCGATGATGAAGAGACCCCGGCGGCCGGCTAGCACTGCGTCCCGCCCGTTGGGCGAGAGCGACATCGCGCCAATGGCTCCATCCACCCGGAGCAGGAGCGCCTTCCCGAACGTGGTCGGCTCGTCTGAGAGCATAGCGGGAAGGAGAATCTGCAGCTGTGGGGAGGAAGAGCTGTGGGGCAGTGTTGGTGTGGAGGAGGTCCTTGGTACAAACGCTGGATGGTACTGCACAAGGGCTGGAATGGCAGATTTCCTGCACACGCTCCACCATCAGACACCTCACCGTCGCCCAGCGCTGCCTTCCTGCCCCTCCAGGACCTTGGAATGAGCGAAACGCCCGAAACTGCCGCAAATCCCGACCCAGTGCCGGATATGGACGAGCCAGTGATTGAGTCCGCAGCTGATGCAGCACCAGCAGCCGAAACGGCCGCGATCGACGAGGTGGACGACGAGTTCAACGACGAGACCATGGCGGAGCCTGAACAAGAGCCCACCGCCAACGACGACGCACCAAATGGCTCCTCGGCGCCTCAGGTGCCCCCAATTGGCATGCCCGAGCTTCCAGAGCTTACCCGCAAGGACAAGACGTTGCGGGAGGTCTTAGAGTTGATGGACGGCGACTTTGCTCCGATCATCCCTGACACTGTGACCGACTATTACTTGGCCAAAAACGGTTTCAGCAGCGCAGACGTGCGGATCAAGCGGCTTCTAGCTCTTGCGGCCCAGAAATTTGTGCTGGACATTGCACAGGATGCGTACGAGTACTCGCGGATCCGCAACGCCTCGTCGGTGTACAACTCCGCGAACCCTCAAGTGAGAGCAAAGCAGTTGCTCCAAGGACAGCAGTACGCGAACCAACAGCAAATGACGGGCTCTGGTGGTCCTGCCGGGTCGGTGGATGGCCAGGGAGACCTGCAGCCGCAACAGCACTCCGGTAGCTCGGCGGGCAGCCAGCAGGGGAAGATTGTCTTGACGATGGAGGATTTGAACAGTGCTCTTAGTGAGTACGGAGTCAACACAGCACGGCCTGAGTTCTACAGGTGAGCCGAGCCGAGAGGATGGGGAGAGGCAGATACTGGGAGGAAGGGGAACGGTACTTCCATGGAACTCCTTTAACTGAACTCTGGTTGCACTCGACTAGCAGAGGCCGCTGGTCTGCTCTCTGGCCGGCGCCAACCAATGCCGACGTCCTGACCTTACAATCGGGTGGATCTGGTGAAGTGTATATTAGTAGCCTAGCGTTAATTGATATTATGAAAGAGAGCGCCATCCTGACAGCTTCCAGAGCCTATTCAGGAACTGTTTTTGGGTATTGTTGGTGAATCCGTAATCATTGCCTCAATTTCCTAATCGGTCCAATGGCCTCATTGGCGGACCGCTCTAGCTAGTGGCAAAGACCCGGGGCCTTCCTCTTATCGCTATCTCCTGAGCGCAACTATGCCAGTGCCAGCGGTGGAGACAGAAGCGCAAAGTTGCACCGGCCGGTAGAACTGCGGCACTTTGGGCATGAACTCGCTTCTTTTGATGAGCCTTCCAGCGTTGTAGCAGCAACTGCAGGTGCACGTGGTGTATTCCTTGCCAAAAAAGATCTTGTAGAGCTGACAGGTGACCTGAAAATCGCCCACATTCAGCTCAGGGTTTGCTCTAGAGGTGACAAGATCAACGACGCAGTTGGCGCATTTTCCACGAGAAAACTCGAAATAGGTCTGTCCAAAGAGCTTGTGCACTCGCCACACAAATTCCGTTTCCACTAGAGGCACCAACGAATAGCAGCGAAAGTTTGCAGTGAGAAGATCAAAAAATTGCAGGTACCGCGCGAGGACAGCGCTGGGGTTGGAAACATCGAACAAACGGTACGCTAGGAGCCTGTCTATGAACAGCTCGTTATAGCTGTAACTGAGCTCGATTTCGTTAACCTGCACGCAATTTGGAGCTGGAACCGTGAGGTTGAGCAAGCTGACATTGGCGTAGTAGCTGACAAAAACCTCCTTATGGAGGGGGTCTAGCACGTCGAAAAACTGCTCAGGGGTCATGTTGGCGGCCCGGAGAGAGTGAACCTCGTTCCGGAGCAAGTTCTTGATGGCATTGTTGAGAGATACTTGGCGGTTAACAGCCATTCTGTCTGCAGAACCGTCCGAGCTGGGTCTGTGGCCCTTGAGGTCTCCGCCGTACAAATAATCCGAGCCCATTCGGTAGATCATCGGAAGCGGTCTCTCGTTGACAATGTCGTAGTAGATTTGGCGTTTCACCAACTGCTTGTAGCAAAGCTGGCCCTGGAACTGACACTTACAGCTGGCAAGTTGCGAAAAAGAGCCCAAATCCTTCAAGGCTATGGTGCAGAGTCGATGGTGGCAAATGGGGCAAATGACGGGCTGAAGCTGATGAAGCGACAGTTTCCAGCTGTAGGGGACATGGTTTTTGGTGGCAGCAAGGAAATTTTCCACCGCCTGTTCGGGGGGCTGGTAGCAATCGTTGGAGATGCTGTGTGCGGCCTGAAACAAAGGGAAGGGCAGGAGAGAAAGCTCCAAAAATTGGAACCTGACTCCCAACTCATAGGAGACCTTGAGGTTTTGTGTGAGTAAGTACCAGACGTAGAGAATGTCCACGGGGGGCAATAGTGAGGCCGAGTTGCGGGTGCAAGATTTGGATGCGGTGGAGCGGTTGAGCTCGTTCAACTGTAGCGTTTCGTTGTAGTAGCCTGGCGATGCCGGGGGTTTGAACTTGGAGCGTAGGAGAGTGGCAAAGTGAAGAAAGCGCCGGAGGGCGCTCTTGAGAAATAGGGGCCAGTCTTGTGGTGGGACTCTGGTCTTGAGACGGTGAAAGCAGCGGAGGAGCTTCAAGTGCGCGAGAAGGTGCTCAGCGGACGGGAAGGAAGAGGGAGGACGTGAGGAGGCATGCCCTTGAAGGAGTGCAGCATTTGGGGAGGAGTTGGGACCCATGAAGGTAGACGCGCTAGAGGGGGAGACCCTAGAGGAGGAGTAGCCCCTGGGAGAGTGGCCGCTGGGAGACATTCGTTCCAGGGAGCCGCTAGAGGCCGGAGACAAGTGCGGATGGCCTGGGGTGCGGTGTGGAGGCGTTTTGGGGTAGTTGGAGGAGCCAGAGCCGGGAGCTAGGGACCCAGCGGCTGTTCTTCCGGGAGTTCGGGGAGAGGAGCGCTCTGGGGGTTTGTGGCTGGGCGAGGCCGGGGGCGACCGCAAGAGCGAGCTGCCGGGGGCCGCTGAGGAGATCTCGACGGTGGGTCCAGGGAGTGTCATGGCCAGAAAACGAGAGAATCAGGGGCCAGAGGCTGCAGCTGGTGGTGTCTCAGAAAGAAGAGCGAGGAGTTATGGGGTGGTCCTGTCAGGACACGAGCAGCTGACTTCGTAACGTGGGGCGGATCACAATAAAAATCTGCGACCGAGGGACGGGGCTAATAACGGGGGCTGTATGCGACAGGGCTAGGCGTTAGGCCACGGAGATCACGAGGAAGTTAACGAGGGCTTGGCGCTAAACGACACCACAGGGATGGAGGTCTAAGCGGAGAAAGACAGCGAGAGACGACGTGGGAAAATAGTGCGGAATGGTAGTGGCCTATCGGTAACCAATGGGCTCCCCTCATAGGGTGAGGTGGGGGCTTGTGCGATGGCCACTGACACCACTGTGCAACAGCCGCGCAAGCGCGTGTGGGTATGCCCAGAAGTGCCCAAACTTCACGTGTGCTAGACCAAATGATCCACTGACTTACTGACGCCTTAAACTTCTGCCCCCATTTTACTGGATCTTTTTCTGCTTCATTTTGGCCTCTTTTCGGCGATTTTCGCCGCCCTTCATTCCATAGACCCTGTCAGACTCCGTCCTGGTGCCACACACAGGAATATTCTACCTGCAGGACTACACCTTTTCTCTACACAGGAGTCTATCTACGTGTCAACGACCAGCACACCAGCCATCAGTCACACCATGCGCTACACGCTTCCCTTGTTCATAGCAGGTGCTCATGCCAACTTCTTTGACTTCTTCCACCAATTTGGAGGCCAGCAGCAGGGTCCCACGCCCCAGAACTACGAGGAAAAGTTTATAAATAGCGACTGTGGCAAGTTTCTCTGTCCTGGAACGACCGAGTGCGTTGATCTGCCCAGCCAGTGTCTGTGCCCGTTTCCCTCGTCGCAGTTGCGGTGTGTGTTACCCAACGGAAATTATTTGTGCATATCGAAACCGGCGGGCGAAGTGTCTTATAACTATGCTGACCAAGCCACCAACTGGAAGGTCGACGCTGGAGATGACAATGTGAGAGACTGTGGGTGGGTCAAGCGCGCGTGGGAGGGGTTAGTTTAGAGAGGCCTAATTGATAAAATGAGGCTGTTAGTATCGAAGGAGGGTATTAGTTAATAAAAGGAGAGGGTCAGTTAATAAGGTAGCGAAACCGTAGAAGGGGCAGTCGGGGCTAAGAGATTTAGCGAGACTTAGCGAGCGATAAGAAAATTAGGCAGCAATGGGAGATCTAACAAGTGATAGTAGATCGATTCAAGGACTGAATCTAGCGGCGTATCAGGGAACAGGAGCCAGGGAAGATCAGACTATTGAGAGTTCTGGACATCTAACAATAAAAGATCTCGGGTTTTGAGTCTGAGATAGATCATCGCCTGTGGGGCTGAGCTAAGGGTGAGCTGGAAAGACCCGCGCTCTTTATCACCAGCCCTCACCAGCCAACGGCTGCCCGCGGAGGCCACGCACTAACTTCTACACAGGACGTCCCCGCCCCTGACTCAGGTGGTCACACACCAGAGATAAGCTCTGATGATAGCACCGTAGGGCAAAGCAACAGCTCCACCCAGAGGAGCGCCCAAAGACCCACCCAGAACTTCCCGGCCTCAGTCGTCAGATCTCGATCAGGGAACCCGTGCTCGAAACCAGTCGTGACCCCGCCATTTCTCACGAGCAACCCAAGGATCGGAGTTTTAGCAGCAGTCAGAGAAACAGAACCTCAAAACACCAGCGGTAGCTTCCACAGTGACCGCATAAGAGTGAGCGAACAAGGCTCAGTGAATAGAGGCACAGAGTCTAGAGAGATAGCTTAGGGAGTGCACAGAGAGTACACAGAGAGTACACAGAGAGTACACAGAGAGTACAGAGAGAGTCCAGAGACAGACAGAAGGACAGTCTCAAAGACCCACAAACTCAGCGCTGAGACCCAAAGACTCAGGCCAAGCGGACCAGTCTCAGTCAAAGAGTCAGCCTCTGTGTGAGTCCTAACCAGAGGAAGCCCCAGAGCTCCATACGAGCCTCACACCGGTGGTTCCTCAGCTTCACCCCCAACTTCATACCATCCTGAACTTTACTCTTGCCCTCACTTATCCCCACCATGACCATTGATTCTACACCCACAGCACCTACGAGGGTCTTTCCGGCCCGCCCAGTGCACGGGTCCTCCAAATGCTTCCAGAATTTCTACCACTGCCACGGATACCTCGACCCCAGCCCCCGCTACTACACGGACACACGGTCTACTGTCAACCACTGGCAGCTACGCGATGTGCTCAAAGTGGACCCCAATACTGGACGTGCGTTGTATGCGCACGAGGACGAGATCCGGGCGCTTGATGTGGCCTCAACAGCGCCCACCGTACGCTCAGACCGCATTTTTTCAGTCGACTACTTCCCGAACTGCTTCCATCTCGCAGACGAGGTGATGGTGGCGGGCGGCTTTTTGCCCTCAGGATCGAAGGCGCTCTCAACACCTGTCACGTGTTTGACGGGAGACGAGCGAGGCGATCCCAGGACTTTGAGCAGCAACGCCGGGGGGAGCAGCAACATCGAGAATATTGGAACACTGGCTCCCCAGACTCTGGTGTCACGACGCGCGGACGAGCTTTTTGGACAGAGCCACACGGTGACTGCGTATCTGTACGTGCTCCAGCAAGAGGCGCGGGCCAAAAGGACGGCGCGGCACTTTGCCGGGTCCTCGCGGCCCGCCATGGGCATGCTCTCGGTGCACAACTCGCATCTAGGAACCACAGAGACCGTGGCCATCAGCTCCATGATCAACAACTCGGTAGCAGTGTACCGACAGGGCGGCGGGTACCGCGCTTACGTGTGCAATAACGACGCGAATTTGTACGTAGTGGATGCCGGGCCGCGGCTTCGGCTCGAGCTGCGCATAAACTGCGAGCCCAACACCTCTTTGAATAATGTGACCAAGTCCCCAGTGAGCGACAGAACACTTGTGGTTTCTGGCGACTCGTCGTCGGTTTTTTTGGTGGATCCGACCGCGGGAAACAGCAAAATTTCCACCATAAAGACACACCATGGCGCTGGTTTTGGAGTCTCATTTCACCCAAGTGGCACGCTTTTTGCGGCAGCCTTTGAGGATGGCTCGTGCTTATTATACGACATCCGAAACTTGCCGAGGGCGTGTGCATTGGTACCAAGTAGCCCGTTGTTGGAGTTCCAGTCCACACGTGCAGGCCACCAGTCGGGAGCATTTCGCAGCTGTAAGTTCTCACAGACGGGCCTCAACGACGTCTTGGTTGTTTCAGAGCACGTGGGCCGGGTGCATATGGTGGACGTCCAGCGAGCGCTTGCAGAGCCATCATACGCTCCCAGTCATCAGGTGATGGTGCTCCCCTTTGCGTTGGACCAGTATGCTGCCCACCGCAAGGCCGGTGGAATGGAGAGGGGTGATAAAGACACCGATAACGCAGAGGGTTCGAAAGGTGCTAAGTGCCACCCAGAAGACTCGAAGAGCCGCCTCGAGACTTCCAGGCCGCCTAGCCGGAGCTCCAGCAATGGAACCAGCCACCACCGCGTCCACATTTACGACGGCGCAGATATGGCAGCCTTCCCGCGGCCCTTGGTTTACGATTTCGAGTATCTCGCCAATGAGAACCCGAAATTGTTCAAAAACTATGCGTTCCAGCCTCTGACGGGTCCCATATCATCGTGGGACACTTACTCCGAACCTCTCCGAGGCCCCTATGACCCTCCGTTCCCTTACCCCACCTCCAGTGCGAGCCATATCAATGGCGAGATGGAGCTTTCGGGTGTCGACTGGTACGGCGAGACGTTGCTCGTGGGCTGCGAAGAGGGTGGTATCGTTGCGTGGGATATGAACTCTAGGGGTCGCAGAAGCTCCGGCAACTTCTCGTACGTGTGAGCCCAGAAGGGATGATCTTGTCACCTTTTCGATTTCTCACCTTTTAATGAGGCCCGCTAGAAACATCATGGGCCCTGGAAATTTGAACGGTGTCCGAGCGCCTCGCGAGCAGGCGCCAGCGGAGTGTCATGGAATCCCAGGCAGGTCCTGGTGGTTCTACGAGACATCCCGTGAGCTGAGGTCTCAGGTCAGGTTTGAAGTGGCTACATTGGCTCAAGACAGAGACCGCGGCCCGGAAGTTTGAATCTTAACGGCTTCAGCTCTAGCCCAGCAGAAGCATCGTACGTCCCACGAACTCTCATTCCAAGGCATTATTTTCGGTGAAGATGCCCGAAAGTGAAAAGTATATACACAAGACGCTTTAAAACTGTATTTTTGAGCCAGAATCATCTCAAGTCACTTTTCAGCTTCAAATGAAGCAAGAAATGGGATCTGTGTAGTTTAAGAGCTTGTGTCCCTCCTGAACAGTCACACCAGAGACGGACAACTGATTTCGGAATTCTGCGAAGAACTGAGTGCCTCTTATGTGCGTAGGCCATAATGAAGGAGCGATAGGACTCCAAGCCCAGAGCCACGAGAATGGTCAATGGCTGCAACATATCATGCACATGGGTAGACCACACCGATCTGGTATAACCTAGGCCAGCGCAATAACGCAAATGATAAAAAGGCTCAAAAGCGGTTGTAACAATGAGGGCCCGATATTTACCCTCCTAGACTACTTAGGGGTCGATTTGGAACCGTCTCAGGGCCCCAGCAGACCCTAAAGCACTGCATATAAAAATATGCTGAGGCAGACGGGAGAACTAAGACGTAGAAAGGAGACCTGGGGGAAAGGTTCAGATGTCAGAGGCAATTCGGGAAATTGGAAATGTTTGAGCATTGGAGAAATGTTTGAGGGAAGCGTGGAGGTGGATGATAGACAACTGTGGAGCCAGTGCTGATACTAAGGACTGTAGTCTACGCTTGCCTTTACTGGCAGACTGCGACGTCCCATGCAGAGACCGTAGAGCTGGTACGCGTTTGCTCACGCGTACCGGTAATTTCCAGAACGCACTCAGCACTACGCGTCCCCAAACAAGCAGCAGCACCCTGGCACGGCAGTACAACAGCTCAGCAACACAGCACAGCGCCCTACAGAGGCAGCAGCTCCGATCTGCCATGCACATACCGCCCGCACAATACGCGCGAGCGTTCCAGGAGATCAAGCGCACGTCGCTTCTGCATTCCACCTGTCGCTTAGTGATCTTCGTGGCGTGTCTCGACATCGACTCGCTTTGTTCCGCCAAGATTCTCAGCTTAATTTTCAAAAAGGAGCTCATCCAGTACCAGCTCATTCCGGTGGTGGGTTATTCGGATCTCAAGGGCCATTTTTCGAGACTCGACGTCGACGTAGCCAACGTGATCCTCGTGGGATGTGGGTCGATGTTGGACTTGGAGTCGTTTTTTGAGATAGAGGAGGAGGTGGCGCAAGATGCGGAGAGAGGAGGTGCAAATTCTAGGCGAAAAATCTACGTCATCGACGGCCACCGGCCCTGGAACTTGGACAATCTTTTCGGCTCGCAGATGGTGGTGTGCTGGGACGATGGATACGTGGAGGGCCAGCTAGCGAGCGAGCGTGATGCATACGAGGCGTTGGTGCGCTACGAGGAAGAGGGTGGCTCTGGGAGCGAGTCGGGCTCGGATTCTGGGTCTGGCGACTCGGAATCGGGCACAGGCACAGACTCGCCAGACTCAGAATCAGAGTCCGAGGCCACCTCAGACCCCGAGCTCCTGTCGCGAAAACGACGCCGAGAAGACCGCAAGTTGCGCCTGCTCCGCAAGCAGCGGCGCCGCCAGATTGCCTCCAACGAGACGATCATCGAGACCTACTACAGCCAGGGCACCACCATTTTCACCTCCACCACTGCGGTGATATACTCGCTCCTCTCATTGATTGGTGAGACCAGCGTGGACAATTTGTGGCTCTGCATCATCGGCACATCGTCGCTCGACAGCCAGTACCCTCAGGTTTACGACAAGATCCAGCCGCTTTTCCGCGACGAAGTGGCTCGTTTGGGCCCTGAAGACGGCGCTGAAATCAACGCCGACACCTCTGCGCTCACAGTGGACCGAGATTACCACCTCTTTTTGCTTCGACACTGGACACTCTACGACTCATTTTTCTATCTGAGCCACGTGAACTCAAAACTCAATCTCTGGACGGAGGACGGCAAGAAAAAATTGCACAAGTTGTTCGCCAAGATGGGGATTTCGCTTGCCATAGCACAGCAGAAATGGCTTTATGTGGACAGCGGGGTCAAGAAACAACTCCCTCTGGTGTTCAGCAAATACCTCCCTCTCTACGGGCTTGAGGGAATAGTGCGCGAGGGCTTTGTACGCACTTTCGGGTACGTTGGCCAGCTATCGGCCATGGAGTGTGTGGAGTCGCTCACTGCGTTGCTAGAGTCAGATCGCGACCTTCTCAAGACGTTGGGCGAGGCCGAACGTGAAGTAGACGAGGAAATCAACAACTTGATCGAAAAAAAGGAGAAGATCTGGGTCAACAACTTCTGGACGTCGTGGGATGCTCTCAATTTGGCCAGCGGAGCTGCACCGGTGTCGAAGGCAATGCAGCCTCTACACAAGCCCAAGGGTCTCGAATTGATGTTTTCGGGGCTCGAGCACGCTAAGGACATCCAGCAGATCATTTTCCGTACCGGGATGTCACTTCTTGAGCGTCGGCTCATCAAGGACTTGAGATTATACCGACTTTGTGTATTGAATGACGGGTCAATTCCAGACCTTCGGATCTTCAGTAACCCGCTCATCTTGTCGAAATTGGGGAGCTGGCTCTTGGAAAACATCGCCGAGATTGAGTTCGCCAATAGCAAAACCGGCAGTTTGAAGCCGCTAGTGATCGCCAGCTTGGATGTACCAACAGACACATACTTAGTGATCGGACTTGCGCCTAAATATCCGCGGGGTATGAGCAGTGTGACGAAATCGAAGCTCATGAGCGGACCCAAAAAGGATGGTGACACCCTCACGGCGCGACTCAACACCTTCAGCGTTGCCTTTCAGCAGGTGGCCAGCAGTTCAGGCGCCAAGGTGCGCATCGACAGTTTCGACAGCTCGGTGATTGAGATCAGAAAGGACGACCTTTCGCCTTTCTTGGAGCGCCTTACCCTCAGCGGGTTGGTTTAGAGCATTGTATATTATGAAATGGTAGACTGGGAGAGAATTGGTGTAGGGAGGAGAATGGGGTTAAGGGAAGAGAAGAGACGACTGAGATAAAGAATCGCAGTATTGGCCTAGAGCGTCTGCTCGCAGGACCTCAAGAACTGAGGCAAATTCGAGACTGTCAGTGCTAATATCATTACCCGATGCAGTGAGTCAGGTACTACTCCTGCACCAAATAAGACCCTTCCTACCGCTCAGAGCTAAGCCTCTAACTGCCAGCTGCCGCTAAGAGCGGATAACGACGCCCCTATCTTGCGATATCGCGGGGCTCTCGCAACATAAAACACCGCAATTTCACCAGCTCTCCACCCGCTCTCCGCCATTCCCTAAGTCCAATGTCCTGTGTCATTCTTGGGTAAGTAGAACAGAGGTATTGTGCTCTTTTCAGATTTGTTCTAACACCAGTGCCGGAATTATCGGCTTGTACACGGCCTTTGAGCTTCTCGAACAGGGCATTGAGCCCCACTCCATCTCCATTGTCGCTCAGTACTTGCCAGGAGACCAGGCACCTGATTACACCTCTCCATGCGCCGGCGCGTACTTTTCTGCCACGGCAGACCCAGAATTACGCTCCTACAGCCTTTATACTTACCGCCGCTTGGCTCGAGTCCTCCAGGTGCTAGGTCCCGGGTGTGGTTTGTCAACCTGTAAATCAGTGGAGGTATTGGAGCAGGGCGTCAGTCTTGTGGAGCTCGCCGAGGGGATTGACGATTTCCGGGTGCTCTCAGGGGAAGAACTTGCGGCCCTCGGCGTATTCCCTCTTGGGCCCTATGCTGTGGCGACCGAGTACACCGCTTGGATCTTCAACAGCCCAAAGTTTCTCCGAAGTTTGGCGTCCCATCTTTCCAGCGCCGGCGTGGCGATCCAGAGGCGAAAAGTCGAGAACATCAGCGAGCTTTCCGGTTCTGTGGTGTTCAATTGCTCCGGTAACGGAGCACGGACTCTTGGCGGTGTGGATGACGGTGCAGTTTTCCCCACGAGGGGCCAAGTGGTGGTGGTACAAGCGCCTCATATCGAAAGCTGCGTGCTGTACTGGGGCAAGGACTCCACCTACATCATCAAAAGACCCGACTCCAGCTTCCATGAAGTCGTTCTCGGGGGTTTTTACCAGCGCGGAGTCAGTGATCTGGCAGCAGACGCCCACGAAACCACCGACATTTTGGCCAGAACGTCGCAATTATACCCTGCACTTCTTGCCAACAATGCCACAGGCGAAAAAATCGAAGATTTGCCAGTGGTAAGGGTCGTGGCAGGCAACAGGCCCAGCAGGGAGGGAGGCGTCAGAATCGAGAGCGAGCGTTGTGGCAATACGCTCGTCGTTCACGACTACGGAGCTGGGGGATGCGGCTACATGTGCGGGTTGGGCATGGCCCACCGGGCAGTGACGCTCTGGGTATCGCAGCGTGCCGGTTGAGCCGTTGGCGGTGGACTCGGAGCCGGCACTTAAGGACCTGCATAATGGGCTTTTAGCTTGGGTTTCATTTCTCTGTCTTTCATGGCTTATAATTCTTGCCCTTATTTTATTTTCGTAGGTACTACCGCTTTTACAGGCTAACTGTAGATAGTAGGCTTATTTAAAAAATATCGACAACTGCAGGACTCGAACCTGCGCGGGCAAAACCCAAAAGATTTCAAGTCTTTCTCCTTAACCGCTCGGACAAGTTGCCCTATTTCGGAAAAATTCTGCCTATTGGAGTTATGTCTAAATTTTTTGAATTTTCCGCACGCGTCGCTTAGAACGTAAATTTTTCCGCTTCACGTTCGGCTGCCAAAGGTCTGTGCTTTGCAAGCGACCTGCATGCAAATGACAACAGTAGAGGCTGATCTTTGCCAGAAAATTATTTTTGTGAGTGAAACAGCAATTGGGAGAGATGGGAGCAAGTGGAAAAGCAAGTGAAATATTTGGACTGCCCAACAACGCAACAATTGGCAATGGATGGGCATTGGTGCCTCAATCACAATAGGCAATCCATTTAGTCCCAATTAGGAATTACTTTATATTTACGAAATGCATAATTTCCTAAATAGGCCTCATCGGACTTTCATACTCCGCTTTTCACAGTGGAAGGGGTAGACACATTGTGGGGGAGGGGCATGGCGGCTATTTCGGAATACGAGCCGTTTTATACCCGGCGTGACCATTTAATTGGGGGCTCGTGAAAATACTACCAGAACTCACTGTGGTGATCACTTTGATTGCCTGAGTGCTCTGTCAAATGACCTCTCTCATAGCGGGTCTGTGCAAATGCCTAGATCACGCGGGGCTCTCGCACGTATTGTTCCCGTTAGGTGCATGCATTGATCTAACTTCCTCTTTGGGAATGTTACACAAAATATCTTAAATAGCTACTGGTCTTCACCTACGGAAAATTATCAAATTGTTCATTAGCCATGATTTACCACCCAAAGATTTGTAGACATGAAATGTCTGTAGCGAAATGTGCTCGTAAGCAAGATTGTTCTGAAAAGATCGAAAGTTTGAATAAATACTGCAAATAGCAGAACCGAAATGCAAAAGCCAGTGACGAAATGCTAATGCTGACCGAAAGAAAGTCTGTAAGCTTGAAACCGAAAAAGTAATCATTATGGTTTATGAAATGTGAATGAAGGTATCAGAAATGCGGGAAACCCCGTTTGTAATAATGCAATAATAATAAGTTAACCACGTAATGTGGGCGAAGTTGAAGCGATGTCTAGAAGGCAACAAAGCTGTTCATGTCGAAATTTTGTCTGGGAAGGTAGCTCTCAAACTCGATGGGCTCACCGAGCCTGCAGTTCTGAATGTCTTCCACTTCGGAATCATCGGTAATTGGCGAGTAGGTGCCGACGTTAATGTCGTAGGAGTCAGAAACGGCCGCGATGTTCTTGGGTATGCTGAGAAGGGGAGTGTGGACAGGCTCTGCAGGCATCAACTGTTCGTTGAGCATCATGAAAGCTTCTAAGCCTTGAGCCTTGGGAGTCGAGAGCGTTTTTCTGTGAGTGAGGACTCTTTTGGCCGATGGGGTTTTGTACTCCAAGGCCGAAGCCGACACGGCTCTTTTTCTTTCTGGTCTCTGCTCACCAAAAACTGGTGCATTGCTCATATATGGAGTCGCACAAGCCTTGGGCTGTGGGTAAGGGTATGCTGAAAAGTTTTGGTGGTATGAGCTCATGTCGAACTGCCAGTCGTCCATGGTGAGGCCAAGTCCGACTTCAGGCAATGAGAAGGAGGTTTGGGTACCGCTCAAGTACAGGTCAAACTCCTGGTTTGTGGAGTTTACCGAGTCGTATAATGAGAAGATGGACTCTTCATCTGAGGATAAGGACTCGTTGGAGGCTTCAGATACCGGAGAGATGGTGGCAGGAGCCTTTTCTTCCTCATCGGATCTGATAGGAGAAAGGTCAACAAAAACGAAGTCCTTAGGTTTCCCAGGCTGGTTCTTTGGTCTCCGTAAAGGAGGTCTTTTGGTCAGATAGGCCTTACCAGCAGCCACTATCTTGAGAGAGTTCTTGAGACATTCTTGGGAAGAGTTCTTGTCGAGGTTTGGGGAGCCCGAGGATTTCACCTGAACCCTCCAAAGTTTCTTGCCATTGGCAGGAGGAGCAACCACAGTCATGGTAGAAGTTGTAGGAATTGTTGAATAGTAGTGGTGTCCTGAAGCACTTGTGGGGTATAATAGCTCGTTGATACTAGATCAATTGGCTGGTGCTATGGGTATAAAAGAATGGTTGCAAGACTAAAGAAAAAAAAGCTCGAGATTTAGGGAGGAAAACTGATTGAATTTATACATTTGCGTCTGGAGGGGGAGAAGTAGGACGCTCAAATGTGAATTCCGGACGGTCTCAGTCAAAAACAATGTGTTGCAGCGGGCATCGTGAGGGTCCGCACTCGATGCATTTGATGAATTTTAGTGCAAAAGCTTTGATTTTTTTACATTATAATGTGGTTTACTGATATGAAGAGGTCTGAGACTTTGGTATCGAAGCTTTCTACTACTTTAGAGCATCAATTGACATGTATAGAGGGTCTATTACCCTTAGAGGTTACTGTAGGGTAGTGAGAACGATGGTTAAGATATTTTCCTGCAAGCAGATTGTGAATCGAAAAGGTTCCTAAAAGGGTATGATTGTTTGCATGAGAAATTCCATATTGGGAGGGGCTTTACTCCACTTTTTACCCCAATAGGAAAAGTAAATATGGCACATGCGGGAGGGGTACAGTAAGAAATGCTTAATCGGTTAAAGTGCAGATGGGTTTCTCTGCGGAAATGTCGCTGCCGGGGATAATAAAGCATTAGTCGGAAAATATTTGAACATTGCTATATGCTGTCATGATAAATGTCACTACTTAATAAGGTGTACAGGTCAAGGAAAGGTTTTGATGGCATTGAAGAATTCTCTTTGAGTCTGTTTTGGATGGTTACCAATTTGGTTGATGTATTCAATTAACAAAAGAGGGAAGAGGAGAAATAGACAATAGATTGAATTGTCAAATACGATCCCAAATTTCATTATAGAATATCGGATTTTTTAGCGAATGGGGTAATGCGAAAAATATAATAGTCACTGGGACAGGAGGGGCTAAAGAGGGAGAAATGATATGCGAGCCGCAGAGCTTAACAATCGAACAATTGAATATCACTGAGTATAATTTTGATGTGCCTAATTAGGGTTATTACATACATGAAAGTCTGGATTGATCTAATAGGAACACATTAAAATAGCTTATGGTTGTATGGAACAGGACGACGACGAAGTCGACAAAAAGTGGAGAAAAAAGATGAAATAGAATTTCCTCAAGAACTAGGCTTTCGGAAATTGGAATGTCTCAATTGCTAACGTCTCCGAAAAGCCGACTCTTGCATCAACAGCCAAGGGTTGCCGTGGTAACAGATTGGATTCGGTTTCGGTCTCGCGGAATTCGAGCCGAATTGATAAAATATCAAAGGTGGAGTAAGCAGAGATTTTAGTATCCTGGTGCCGCATCAAAATCAAATATTTTCTATGGCGTTGGAGCTTTGAATGCAGGTATGAGCAATAGATTCGACCCAAAGGCGCATAGTTAAAGGTAGAGATCCACTATAACGAAATGCCATGGGCATAGCCAGAGTGAGATAGACTCCGGATTATCATAGAATTTTCAGGTAAAAAGTGCGCGTCAATTGGCGAACGACAGTGGCGCCGTACACTAGCGCTGATGGCAGCAACCGTTTAGCGGGCCTTCATTCGCACTTAAAAAATATGTAAAATAAAATTCTGGGGAATGTAACCCCTCTGGATAACGTCGACACTATGCATGTTTCGGCCAGTTGCGAGGGGTAAGCAGCGTCTCTGAGGCCGTCCCAATGAGGTCGTTGTTCAAATAATTAGCTCTATTAGTCAAATTACCTGCAGAAATACAGCAGACCACTCTAGGACGCTTCCTGCCCGTTCAGCTTCAGGCTTTATATCAAGAAATGGCACGGCACCACTTCGAGGCGATACGGCAAACGGGTCGAAATAAGCCAAATCGCCCGACTAACATTGAGAGGAAACAGTTTGGTCCATTAGCCTCCCCCTGGTCGTATACTCGTTGCTATGAAAATAAGAGCCGTAGGCTAAGGAAAACTGACACAGTAATGATGAACAATATAGATCCAGTGTCGTTTACCCCACAATCTGTCCTCATTAGGATCATTTTTTAAGCAAAATTCCACTATAGGAGCAGCTGTGGCACATGAAGCGGATTCATGTGCTGAATTCCTATCGCCTGAGCCCCACGCCCATTTAGGACGTGGAGTAGTAGAGGAGGCATATGAACAATGTGGCGGACGTGCCAGGTCCGTCCGACGCATTGTGAGCTTCCTTGGTACCACATCTCGGCTAACAGGAGCGAGCCTAAGGGTTTAGAAAGGAAAATTAGCGGAGAAATCAAAACAAAAGAAAAGAATTCTCGCTAGCCACCGAGGTCCATCCGCTAAGTAACAGATACCGCAGCCTTGAGGCCAAAAACAAATGTAGCCCATTGAGTGTTTCAGAAACACCCCAGGAAGCCGGAGAGGCCTCAGGGCAATCTTTGGCAAACTGCGCCAAAGTGTTAGCCAAAGTTTTAGGCCCAACTGCCGATTGCTGCCCGAACTCTAGGTGTCTCGGCAATTGCGCCTGCTTCTCTAGCCCCGCCCCCCCCCCCCCCCCCCCCCCCCCCCCCCCCCC